>QANY01002415.1:21959-307363 GCA_003255025.1 Datisca glomerata
GTGTGTGTGTGTGTGTGTGTGTGTGTGTGTGTGTGTGTGTGTGTGTGTGTGTGTGTGTGTGTGTGTGTGTGTGTGTGTGTGTGTGTGTGTTGAGGGATTAGGGGAGGTGGTGGTGGAGGGCAGAACATCATATCTACATTAAGGCTTCTTATTCATAGGAAGCATCTTCCTAGAGCGAGTATATCAATCATATAAGTAGGAAAATTACGTAGGCTTCTGGAACTACACCATACAAAATATTCTTATGGCCCAATGAATTCTCTTTATCCTTGCACTTGTAAACTCTCTGCTTCTTGAACCTTTTATCTTCTTTGCAAAGGAAATTCCCTTAGATGAAATTTTTTGAAGAACAACGTTTGTCTCCAATTGATTTAACAATCTGACAAACAACTTCCTGCAGCAATGGAAATATTATAGCATAAGATAAGCTCCCATTATAACAATCTGACAAAATATTTTTTACAAACAATTAAATCAAAATGGAACAAGAGAAAAACCTTCATTTGATTTCACTAACAATTAAATCAAATGACATGATTCTTAATTAAATCAAAAGGTCAAAATTAGTTCATATATAGGTGTCTGGAAAATAGCAGGCAAGGACAGTAACCGCTGCTTCTCTGTATGCCAATCTATGTTTTAGTTCTTTAGGAATGTCAGTACTTTCTTCCTGGCCTATTTCAAAAGTACCATTTTTCTCCAAGACCATTAAATAAATAAAATATGAGAAAAGAACAATCAATTCCAGATAAAGAATGGGGAGAGGAATAGTTAGGCAAGAGACTGCTCACCCTCTTCAAAGCCTCTAGCAACTCGTCTCGTCCAACATAATCTAGATCTTTTCTAGCAGTTAAAATTTCAGCTTCATTCATGTCATTGAATATAAGTAACGTAAGACTATCTTCCCAAAGGAGAACAAGCTCTAACTCTACATTAAAGATGAATTACAATATATTCTGCAACTCCGCCCCCGTAAAATCTTCTGTTTGCTCAGCTATTTTCTGTAGTAGGACTTATTTCTCCTCTTCAGAACGAAAATATTTATTTCTAGCATGCCTATATACACAAACATCAAGATTTAGAAAAACCATCAATTTTAGTATCTCATCTCTGATGCTGAACCATTGAGAAAATTACCTTCAATATAGCCAATCTACCGTCTTTGATGGCAAACTAACTTTTATAATCTTGTCAAAACGGCCCTTTCTCAAGAGTGCTGGATCTAGAATATCCGATCTATTTATAGCACCAATAACTAGCACTTACAAAGCCCAAGTTAGTGGTCAAAGCAGCCAAGTTTACTCTCCAACATAAAAGTTGATGTCAAAGCACACATGCGATGTAGAAACCTTTAAGCCATCCACATCTCAGTCAATATCTGAAGAAGGCCTTATTCCCTTTCTGCTCCCCCATAAACAATCATGATCTATGAAATACAGTCACTCATAGTGGCGATATGCAACTCTATCAATTAAATCAAGTCAGTTAAAATAAATGCATCTAGTTGATTCTTAACCCTAGAGGTTGCACAATGCTAGAGTTACAGTACCAGAAGCATATTAGGCAAATTTAAAAAGATAAAATGCCTAAAAATTAACGTATCATGATAGATCTCTCCCAACGATCCATGCTAGGATTACAGTACAAGAACTCACGCTCGTCATCAGCGCACAAAGTGACGAAAGTCAAGGAATAGCACATTGGTCGAAGCTCAACCCATCGCCAAAGTCACCGTTTTCCTTCAAAATCCAGGTGAGTTTGTCCTCTCTTGCGACTGTTCGAGATAGATCGAGAGGGAGAGAGATCAAGAGAGAGATTGAGATCGAGAGTGAGAGAAAGATCGAGAAAGAGATGGAAAAGGGAAAAAGAAGTGTAAAAAATGAAATTAGGGTGGCTTAAATAATATGACATTTTTTAAAATAAAATGAACTTTGACTAAGAAGCGAGTTTTTTATACTATAAAACGATGAAAATTTATTTTTACACTGTCATCGTAGGTAAGACATTTATGACAATTAATAAAAAAACTGTCATATTATCAAAATTACCTCACCCAATACTTTTTTTCCTTTGATATGTTTTACAAAACTGTTATTGTATTAAATAAGTGGTTGTCATTGTATCTATTTTTGTAGTAGTGTTCTCATTTTAACTTTTTAGCTATTATAAAAAAAAGTGGGGGTACATGTGCCGATTTTTTATTAGAAATTAATGAATGGTAATGTAAGGTTTTGCTAAGGTACATGATAAAGTACCATACCAATGTATAAACCACCTTTAGATAATCTTATGTAGGCTCATAAGAGATGATCAAATGCTATTATTAACTTCTGTACAATACAATAAATGTCTTGTACAATGTTTCATGTAATAATGTCCATGTACTTTTTAAATTAAAAACGTGAAGTTCTATTTTTTTGTTATTTACTGAAAAAAATTTTATGATTAATAATATAAGTTTTCTAATACATAATATATAACTTTTAACTAATATTCATCCAATTTTTTTATGAATTAATTAATTCTTAATTTAATATTGATCAAATTATAAATACATACATATATACATGCTATTTTACATATACATGTGTGTGTATCATTCATGTACATTTCATTTTACCATGCTAATAAAAGTATTACTTAACTTAAGTAAAATAAGTTTAAAATGTATTTTTTTTGTCAAATAATTAAATTGGAATGTGTCAAAGATGGAACTCTACCAACTTAGCTATATTCCCGAGCCAAATGGGCATGCATGAAGGAGTCAGAATTCTTCTTCTATTCTTTTCCTTGACGTAGATAAGTCATCATGAACTTGAACCATAGACCTCGCCCTTAAAGTAAATCATCACACCTACGCTCCAATCAATTGTGAGAGAATCAATAGATTCCTTCAACTCATGTAATCGTTGATCTCTTGCCAATTAATTATGAGTAGCTTTATCGAGATTAGAAGAGAATTACGCAAAGGCTTCAACTCATGTAATCGTTGATTTCAATTTTATTTTTTCAGCTACTTATTTCATGGCTTTAATTTGAGTTGCAAACCCTACTATGAAGAACACTGTTTTTTACTTATATTCACTAGTTACCTTGATAGAATTTTTCTTAACTTGTTAAAACTGTTATTAAATATTAATGACTTTCACAAATTAAAAAAAATGTTTTTTTATCATTTTATTCCAATTTGAAAAAAATTCACGGCCGTGACCAGTTACGTATCGTCCGTTACACCATATTTTCATAACACCGCAATCGTGACTCAACAAAGACCATGACTGCTATTTAAAATCATGATATGTATATATAACTCGGTCTTAAAAGTTTTTCTTTGCATCTTTCCGGACAGGCAGTTTGCTGAACAATAAATATTGCACGTCTCTCTTCTTTTTTACAATACTTGTATTCATAATTATTCCTGCAGTTTTCTTCAGATAACAAACACATATCCATATGCGTTCACAATACCAGAATTCGTTGCTGTGTTTTTCTAGAATTGATTGTGTTATATTTTACAAAGAGATGGTGGCCACACAACTGCAAGCAACAAGAGCATGGAACAATTCTTTCTTAAGACATTACACTTTTGCGAGTCTCAATTACTGAATTTCAATATCCTAACATATTATAACGTTCCCGAGTAATCACTTTTCTAGTTCTACCAACGTTTACTTGTTTTTGGTTCTTTTCTAATTTTTCAGATCCAAACCTAATAAATTCACGTAAATTGGCATTGTATATTTGAAGAATGAAAAACTAGCAAAACATAATCATATCGGTGAACAAGGTACTGTCCAAGAATCTTACGACCTCTTACCATATCAAAAACAAATGATTACTTATGATGTGCGTGCATGCACATGCATTGGATCTTGTCAAGTAAAAAGTCATATATGGTAATAATGATGAAGAAAATATATATAATTAATTATCATTATTGTACTATGTTATTAAAAAACCATTAGTTTAATATTATAAGTAGACAAGAAAAGATGGCAGACAACCACTGTCTATGTCTCCTTAGTAACCTACATTCTTTGATTACATCCTTTCTTCTGACAAGAAAAGTGTGTTTTTTTGGCTTAATTTGAGGCCGCAAAGAGTACATTAGCTTAATTAATTAACACGTTAATTAATTAATTAGAATCCTACTTTTGTCACCATTTACTCTGACATGAGAATAGAGTGTTAATTTTTGTATGATCAAATCCACAATGAAACGACACATACGTACATGGGCGAGTTCAAAAGTTTTGATAGAAGTAGGTAAATTTTTTTTAATCCATGTTTTTTACATTATATATTTATCCCTTTTATTACTAAATGTGAAGGGGACATATAATATATAATTTAGTAATTTTATAAATTTAAAGGGATAAATATATAAAAAATTATAATTTTACAACTAGTAGGGGGCTGATGGTAGATTATTTTAGCATTTTACATAGTTTATAATTTTACAACTAGAAGGGGCAAATGGAAAATGGTAAAAGGTAGATAATTTTACAACTAGAAGGGGGTAAATGGTAAATTATTTTAGCATTTTACATAGTTTATATTGAACAATTATTGATGATTTTTTAAAACAATAAAATGAAAGAGGGCAATTGCCCCCATCCTTACTTTCAGGGTGGCAATTGCCCCTTACTTTAAGAGTGGCGTCGTCCCAGCATAAGTATACACACTTCGAAAAGAGAAAATTTTGATAGAATCCTAAAACTAAGAGCGTAAGCATTACCTAAAAGTCATGATAACTTTTAAAAACCTATAACATTTATTTTCACAATCTTTAGAGACCCTTTAGGACGCTTAATTATATAGTTTATCGTAGTCAATTAAAAACGAGGCTAGTCATGGAAGTGTCGTATATTTAAAAAAATTTAGGTCTTAATTAAGTCTACGTTAGTGACAATAATTTTTACTCCACTAAATTTAGACTCGGGTTCTCTCATATTCAACTGAACAAGAGAGAGTTATATTCAATCATAGCCGTAATTGGTTCAGCACTCAACAGCCCAGATCATTAAAAATATTCATTGATTCCCTTAAAGAATTGATATGGATTGTTGGAGAATGATATTTTAGTATAATCTTAACAAAAGATTATCTAAATCTCAAAAATTTTGGGGGCAGTACTGCTTTTCCCCCTAATACGAGTGTTATATTACATAACACATATAGACCACCAAAAAGTATCAGCATTATACTACCATATATTAAAAGTGATACGCATAAGAGAATAATTTTTAGACAACATTGTCCATGTATTTTTTTAACTAATCCTATAACACCTCTTAAAAGTACATCTATCATACTTTTATTAATTGGTGTTAGTCTCAAATAAAATAATTAATCAAATTCTCATTTATATTTCTTCTCCCACTAGCTTTGAGAAATTAAATTTTGTTATCACTCTAAAGTAGTTCAATTGAATCTATGAATAACTTTATATGAAGATGAATTTATTGATTTCAAATTTTCCATATTCAAATAATAATAATAACAATAATCAATAATAATAATAATAACAAAAATGATGATCATGATGATGATAATAATAACAATGATGATAATAATAACAACAATAATAATAGTAATAATAACCACAATAATAGTAATAATATATAAATATATTCTATATAAAAAATATCTATTTATAATTCAAAATATCATGTATATGATATATCTCAAAACATATAAATGAGGAATCAATAGAAATAACAATTATAGACAGTCCACATATGATTTATACAGTCTTTAAAATGATAATCTAATTGTAGAGTTTTCAGGTTGATATTTTGTGTTGTAATTTTTACTATGTTATATGTATTTGAATATATATGTTTAAGTTATATATCAAAGATTGATAGATGCATGATTAAAAAAATAATCATATATAAGTTTAATAATACATGGTAATCGTAAAACACAAAATAGATCTTACATTAGAATTTTACACATAATTCATGTGCAACACACGTTTGTTATTACTAGTTTAGGATGAATTACACTAACTTTTTCAATCTTCAATTCATGATCCCCCTCTAACTTCAAAATCTACACGGATAACTTTTAGTTATAATTTTCTTTGTAACCAGCTGATAAGTCAATAGTATAATTTTCCTCTCAAAATGCTCTCAGTTATCATATTTTATAAGAAATTTATACTTACCGGTCATTATTATTTGTCTAATGTATTCTCAATTTTATTTACTTATAAATTATAAGTTACAAATCAGGGTTTGAAAACTAAATCTAAAATATTTTGTTTATTTTTAATGAAACTTAAAATGGTTTGAACAATAAGACGTTAAATATCAATTAGAGAATGGCATTTTTTGCCTTCACATTACATTAGATGAGATAATTCTATGTAATTATTAAAACTAAAGAGAATATACGTGTACTTAAGACAAACTACAAAGGAGTTTGGTGAGTTTTCAAGAAATGAATAACTATTATTTTATGAGAAAGCTATTTCGACATGATAATAGTTGTAAAGGAATTTTTTATGGCTATAGAATTAGCCATAGATTATAGTCATAGAATAATGACAGAATAATTAATGAAATAGATGAAAAATAATAGACAAAATAGTTTACGTGAAAAACTCTTGAAGAGAAGAAAAATCACAGGAAGACTTTTGATATTCTCTTGTATATATATTTTTTTGTTACATCAACATCTATTTATAGATAAAAAATATTGGTACAAATAAGTTACATGAAATCTAATTTACCCGATCTATTTACAACAGAAATAGAGAATAAGAGAATATTCTATCTTTGACTCAATTTTTAATTATCTTTAGAATCAATCTTGTCTGTTTGGTTCATCTAACGGTCACATTTGCTTGACTTCATTTGGTCACGTCAGCAATCTACTTCCTCTCTTCTGATTGGCTCTAAAACTTTTTATTGTTTTTATTATTTTTATGATGTAGCAGTTGAGTGATAATAAATGCTCCTTTTCCGTTGCAAGTCTTGAGGAACGGATAAGCGTTTCAAGAGAATATTCCTCCCTAAGATCCCTTTCATAACTGTCAGACCAATGTAATGGCTCTCATCCAATCATACTACTTAATTAATTCTTTGGTCCGGATCTTATTACGTGTAATGTAGGATTTTTACTATTCAATCGTATTATATAATATAAATGCCTTTTTATGAGAAGAAAGACAATCGAGGTTTCTAACCTTTAGATCACCATCGTAAAAACGAGTATTAAGCACTATTATGCTACATAATGTTTGGACATAATCAATTGGAAGAGTGTTAAGTACCCAAAAAGGAAAACTTAATTACCCCTTCAAATATAATTATAATTTGTCAAACTACTCTTCTTTTAATAAAAGGTTAAAAACAAAATACCTAAAAACTAATATGTTTAGTTTCTCTAGAATAAGACAAAACAAACATCATCTAAAGTACATGAACTCAAACATTGAAAATTCTCTGTCCAGGTGACAGTATCATTTTAGGATCAAATTGAGTTTTGAGTTGTTGAAATTTTGTCCATTTTGATCCAAAATGATTGATCCAATCTTCTTGAGATTTGTAATTGGGAAGATACTGCTTAATCTGAATCCCAGCATTTGCACAAAACTGTAATATCTCTTTATTTTGATCATCAAATGCCTTCCAGTCTTCATAACCACTTGAGTGCAAGAACCCTATTGTGTAAAAAACTTCTTCATCTGGTGTAACCGCGCTCATTCTATCATCCCACCTGTAATTAATTTAATCATATCTCATTATAATTTTCATTAATTAAATTACACTTTTAATCCTTCTTTTTGTTCAAAAAATATATTAATATAATATAACTCAATTCCAAGAGCTTAACTTTTTGAAGATTAATAATCTAGCAAGGTATACCAGTATAAAATCTATATTTTGAACTTATTTTGTCTTAACTTTATTATTAAATCCCGATTAATTGTCCATGTATTAAGCTCAATGAAAAAGCAAAAACAAAAAAAAATCTCTCCACACTAGAAATAATGTTATTAAATAAAATTAACAATTAAATTGATTTTGTAAATTTTTTTTTAAATTAGAGATCATTTTACATACGTATAAGAGATAATCATCGAGACTTACTTGCTCCGATTCATTGGGTAAACGAGGACGGGTCCGGTGGTAATATTTCGTCGGAGAATAATATCTTTAAAAACAGCAGCATCAAAATCTAAAATACGAGATTTTGGTACGAAAAGATTCAACCATGGATGTGGAACATCCCATAGTCCTTCTGATTTAAGCTTTAGCTCTCCACTTCGAACTCTATTCAGAAAATCTAAATAAGACACATCCTTCTCGTACATAAATCCAGGAATGAATTTTAACCCTTCGAACAAAAGTTGAAGTTCCTACACAACATTATAATTTGTAAAAGTTTTAAAAAAATAAAATAAATTTTGACATGAAACAGTTTATACTTCTGAGACCTGTAGTATAGGTACTTAAACGCGAAATAAAGTGTTGACATACCTTTTCCACCGTACTTTCTGTATGATCATCGTAATATTTCGCAACTTCGAGACAGTAGATAATGTTATGTTGATTTACTAAAGATATTATCCTCGAGTGATCAGACGGTGGGAAAAAGGAGGATCTCCAATTTTCTGGGGGACCATGGTTAATAACAAGTGAACCCTCCAAGTAATCCACTGCATTCTCTTGTTTTCTTCCATTGATTGAAATAATACTTTCTTGATCTTTTGTAAATTCAGTGACGTCGTTATATAGCAGTCGTATCCACTTAACCTGCAAACGCGCACGAGCAAATCAAAGATCATTGGATTAATGATCACAGGTAATTATATATACTTATCACAATTACTATGTCAAAAATCAGAAGTAATAGTTAATTAACAGAATTTTCTTTTACATAGTCTCGTAAAAAACATACGTTTGAACCAAATAAAACAAAAAAAAAAAAGCACTGATTTGATGATTTTATCATATTAGGAGGGGTAAAAGTATGTGTTTGAAACAAAGAGAAAACGAAAAATAAAAATTTAAGAAACACAATGATGATCGTTTCTATGATATTTAGGAGGAGGGTGTATGTATTATACGTTAGCATTTTAAGTCATTATATGATCACGTCGAAAATAATTTAGATGGTGTAATTTGTACACAATCTTGATACAGTAACGATAAAATGAATAGTTTTCCCGAAGAATTGCGATGTACCCTCTTTAGAGCAGGCTCTAGGGCAATTCTAGCTCTAGTTATAATTCCAAATTGACCAAACCCTCCAAGGACTGCATAGAAGAGCTCAGAATTGTTTGTAGCTGAGCAAGTCACAAAATCCCCTTTTCCTGAATAAAACCAAACACAAAACCCCCATGAGAAAATCAACCCTAATTATAACTTCCATCATTTGCAAGTAAACCTCAATAATATGCTACATATATGTATATGTATAAGAAATACATATGTACGACATGATTTTTCAACGTTGTATATATGTACGACATGATACATATTTTTGAAGTGTGAATAAAATCTCCGTATATATCTAACAATTCCCACCTAGTTTCTCCTTGTATTAAATGTCCGAGCCAGGTCCCCTGGACATTATTTACACTAATGAAAGGAAAATGAGAATGAAAATGAAAGCGAAAAATGGGGGGAAACCAACTAGAAAGATGAGAAAGTTTTTGTTATAGGTTTCATACCAGTGACAACATCCAATTCAAGAACATTGCTAATCTGAGGACCAAAACGAAACGTTTGGCCACCAATGCCAGCATTAGACAATGTCCCACCAACACTCAAGTACAAATAATCTGTCCAAGTAACACACGAATACCCATATTTCAGTGTCTCAGTTAACACATCAATCCAAAGCTCCTCCCCACCAACATCAGCATAATAACCTTCCGACAATGACCTTCCAAAAATAACATTATTTTTCCTTTTTCTATGATTTTTCAACTTATTCATAGATGTCATGTCGACTATGACCCCGTCTCGCGCCATCGCTTGGCCATGGACTGAATGGCCTTGGCCACGCGGGGCCACGTGAAATGACACCGGATTTAAATACGAGAACTTTAGTAAGGTTTGAATGTCATTCACGGAGGACGGGTAGAGAACTGCGGCCGGGATTTCTTTGATTATGTTGCCATAATCGGAAGAGGCTAATTTGAGTGAGTCATGATCGTTGCTTAGCCTAGTGGCAACATCAAGTGATAGAAGGTTTTGTGGGAGAGAGGTAATGAACGGCTTGGATTTGCCTGTGATGGAGTCAACCAGACGAGTTATGAAGAACATCAGAATGAAATAGTAAGTTGGAATGGGAAATCTCTCAGCCATTTTTGCAAACAAGAAAAGGGGGAATGGAAAGAAGAAGATGTGTCGGGTTGGTGTGTCAAAAAGGAAAGGGAAGGGGATATTTATAAAGAGAACTAGGCAAAGTAATACACTATTGAGTTTGTATTTTATTTTTGTCTTACAGGGAAATTTTAAAAGTAATCCTTATGTTTTGGTGTCATTTTTCCAAATTTTTATTCATTATTTTATATAAGAAAGAAAAAAGGGAGTGGGGCTTGATCTTGAGAAAAAAGTTTCACACGCGGGGAATATATGATGGCTAAGAGTAATGTTATTTGGTGAAGAGCAATGTTATTTGGTCCACATGCATTATAAGTTTAGATGACGAAAATAGATTGATTTATTTTTTTAAATCATCAACATGCATTAATCTAATTTTATTACGTAAACTTATCATACATCACAAGTTAGACTAAATTATATTTTTTATATAAAAAAAGAAAAAATAAGAAAATTTCTCTCTTTTATTCTCTCTAATTTTTTCTCAAATATATTTTATATCATAATGAAAGTCAAGAATTTATAAAAATCGAATATGAGATCATATAAAAGCAAGAACTTATTCTTAACATTTGGGCTAACAAAGCTAGTCCTCCTACAAGTACGGTTACCTGCACATCAAAAGTCAACTTAGGCTACTTGTGCATTTGTAAGGGATATATTATGCTAAACAAGTTTCAGATCAAATTCATTTGATTATGGATGATAAGAGGATAATATTAATCATGAGAGTATTAAATGTTCAGTAATCTTTTTTATATATCAATTATCTCGTGTCTTAAAAAATAATATAATATTTATAATTTGAGTAAAGAGAAAAAATAAATTTATGAAATTTAAATAAGATAAATTTAAATATTCGCTAAGATTATCAATTTTTTGTCCTATTTAAGCTTTGAGGAGACATCATTAATCATCAAGATTCCCACAAAAAGCAATCATTTTTGTGGGCCATCTCATTTGACTTTAACCCAATAGTTTGTGGCTGTTGGATTACGATCACTGGTTGAGAACAGTCAAGTTTGATCATGTCTTTTATCTTTTTTTTGTATCTTTTCTTCTTTTGGTACAAACAAGTTTGGTCATGTCACACTATACAGACATTACTTCTCTGTTTCATATTATGCATAAAGTAGGATAAAAATGAGGCACAAATTAGGCAATTCACGAAAGTACAGATTTCTTTTGAGATGTTATGCAATAGCTTTGAGAGAATTTTGATGAATCAAGGAATTTCCATTGAAATATTTTCCAAAAAGTAATGTGAAATGGATGAGACCCAGAATATATGCTTTGTTTTCTTGTAACTGGTCTGTATAATACGGGAGCTACCATTTTACTTTGACTTCAAATAAGACAATAATTGCTCACATAAAAATTAGTTTAATTTAGTTGCTAAGTTTATTTCTAACATAATGATTATGAATAGAGTATTTCTATAACAATCAAATTATAAATTAAATTTAAATTGACTAAATGATGTGTCAATCATCTATATATTGATGTTTAATTGCTCATTATAATATTTTTTCAAATGATCTATAAATGATTAATACATCACTTAATCAATTATAACTTGATCATTATAAAAATATTGATCTTATGGATATTTAATAGATTTTTTCACAAGTTCTTGTTACACAAGGAAAATGAAACTATGCATGTGTGACAGTCCATTTATGTAAAGATGTACATTTAGATTTAGAGATGTGAGTAAAGATTTCTTTTGTTTTTAATTATAGTTTGGAAAACATATCTACAAATGTATGAAGGGACGTTCAACTTATTCTCTTTGACCTGAAATAATAGGTAGTAGGAGCTATTCAGATAGAGTAAGACGACCTTCCAACCATGCATGTGTGTGTCCCATTCTAAACTACTTCAATTTATGTTTTACTAATCAATCATTCTATAAGACCAGGGTCACACGGTATAGCTTTTGTGAGAAAGTCGGATCATTATATTCTTACTTGTGTAAAAGTTTTAGAAAAAGCTATAGTCTCGAGTAAATATCACGAGATGTATGTTATAATTATCACGGCAGTTCGATGTTATTATAAATAAGAGTCTTCTCTCATATTAGGTTAAGTCTTTTGACATCATTAGTATGAGAGAATAGGAAAACCCTAAAAAACTTCTCTCTACTTAATTATTGTGAGAGAAAGGAGAGATCTTTTTCTTGAGTGCCCAGACACTCGTAGACAGTTGACGATCCAAAAAATAACCAAAAAAGTCATAAGGCGTCAATTCGATTGGAAGAAATTGCACAATGGTTCATGACGACGGTGTGGACAATGCCAAGGGTTCAGCTTCAAGGTTTTTGCTCATAGATCGAGGCATCAGTTGATGCATATACTAAGGTTTGAATCTTGATGTGGAAAAATTAAAGAATTTTTTAACCTGTGAAGTCAAATGTGAGATTTTGTTGAAAGGATCAGGTGGGTACAAAGAGCAGTCTGGTCATAAAAAAGTCTTGAGAACGTGGAGGGCATCCCTAGTGGCCTAGACATGATAACCGACAATGAATGTACCTCACTAAGGCTGCCAAGGGATGGAGTCATGGTGGTAGTTATGATTATTATACATATATAGCTTCATGAGTGAAAGTGAAAGAAAGAGAAGGAGAGAGAAGGAGTTGTGTAGAGTGAACGAGAATAATCTCTTCCAAGATGAATGTGTGACCTCCTTTATATAGAGGAGGGAAGGAAAAATCCCATTATGGCAAAATATTAGTCAGTGACGAGTATATGTAGAAGCCAACGTATAGAACACTGCCATATGTGGCTAGGATTACCCTCAATGAGAAGAAATCGTGTTGAAAGCCTCATCCTAGTTAATCCTGCTAAAGTCATATGCCTCCAACCCATTCCCACACTACAAGAAAACAAGTCAACGATGGAAGGTTTTTACCAAATGTGATGATTTTAAACAGTCGCCAAAGCTATTACGACGGTTGAAAAGTCATCGCTAGAGCCGCCATCCTTGTACCTTTTGTGACAGTTCAGTAATCATCAGAGATACTTCGCTAAAAGTTAGTCTTTTGTGGCGGTTTATTTTGTTACAACGACGGTTATGTTTAGTTGTTATAGACATTTACAACGACGCTTTGGGTAACAGTTGCTGAATTATATCAATCAGCAGCCTATAATGACAGTTATAAAATAGTCGTTATAGGTCATCTTTCACCACAGTTACCGAAACCATTGTAATTTTTTATTCATGAAATCCTTTAGCGACGGTTAACGATTTGTCACAAAAGATAAGGCATTTACAAACTTCCATTTATATTTCCAACTATTTTCAGAATAGTCATGGTAGTATTCATCCTACACATTTACAGTGTACATAAATTATCAAATGTTGACCCTTGAATTCAACAAGATATTTGAACTATTATATTATCAATTCAAAAACCTCCACAGCCTTAGTTTCAGGTTCGATTTCTCATGTAGTTAGAAGTAGGGCGTGCTAGTGGGAAGTCAGGTTATGAACATATATCAATCCTTAAAAAACCTTTCTTCCATCGTGTGGTTGTCAAAGCCAAGGCGGTCAAGTGTCGATGGAAATGAATCTTCTCATCTAGAGATAAGAGCAATGGATCATAGACAAAAAGAAAGAGTTAGACGAATGTTGTCTCGCTGTCTAGCTCATAGAGAGGGATTTCTTTAAACAATGGAAATGCGTTATAGGGAGGGGTGGTTTCCAAATGAAAGCCTTTAGATTTTTTTTTTTGGGTCCGAGTCCTGGTCATCGTTTCCCTCTGATGCTAATAAATTGCCTGAAGTATTCAAAGTATGAAAATATACATAGTAATTTCACAAGTATCAAATAAATTTTTAGGCATAAAACCTCAACCTCTATGGTAGTTCTACATAAACCTCATAACTAAGTTTAGTTGAGTATGCATCTCTGAACATTCACCATCCAATTCAGGCACTTGTGCGCATTCACCATCCAACTCAGGCACTTGTGCGCATTGAGCGTCTAACTCAGGCACTCTTGCACATTTAGCCTCCAGCTCAGATACTCGTTTGCGTTGAGCTTGTAACTTAGCTGGTAAACGAGAAACATCTTATGTGAAAGATTCCCTATGGTAATGCGCCGATTGTGTGAACACTTTAGATGAAATTAACTCGAGTCCTAATGAACGGACACATCTAGGATGCTCTAGACCCAATACTTGTGATAGCATGTCGTTTGGTGAAGTTAGATCATAATCATCATCCAGGAGTTCATTCATGCGCTCTTTAAATTTCACCTACAATACAAAATTGAGACTTAGTATCAATAAACATGTAATAACAATTTTAAAACTTTATATAAAATTTTTATAACTTATACTTACATCAACATTTGCAATTTCTTCATTCGCATAAGTTCCATTTTCTGCTCATGTGAGTTTACCTACAACTCCATTCTTGAGGGTCTCTTTCAAGTTTTGTTGCCTATCAAATGAGAAAATATTATTAAAACATACTTGAAATAAAATTGAAATGATTAAATTTATAAAGTCTAGAGACTAGCATTAATGTTCTTTTCGCTAAACTAATATGTCCCGACGTATGAGGATATGTTTGTTTACTCTATGATGCTTTGTTAGTTTCTAAATGCCTCTATTATGATAGAGGAATAAGAGTTAGCTTATTTTACCTATAATTAATCATAGATGTAGAGTAAAAAACCATACATATGTTTTCCTTCTTCTCTTTCATAATTTTTTTTATATATTTCATCTTTATTTTGTAATTCTCATCCTTTTATTTTTTATTCAAGAATTTTAAAATGTACTTTTTATGGCATTCATCGATGATATATTTTGACTACCAACAATTAATACATAATTTGATATATATATATATATATATATGCACACACATGTGTGTGAAACAATAAACATATAAATGTCCTAACAATATTTATTAGTATCCATACATTCACAATGTGCCACGCTTGATCTTTATGCGTGGCACATGTTTCTAGTTGTACTGTGTAGGAAAAATATTGTGTGATCTAGCAACAATACCCAAAAAGCATGTAAACTTATTTTTATTATTACCAACGACCTGACCATTCTCATCAAAAGCCATAGATATTTGATCCTCAGCTGGTCTAGCCTAAATGGATGACATGCGTGCTAGTCCTATTTAACCAAATATTCAATGCATTACAATAATTAAATGAAGCACTGCTTTAATATCTGAATTAACTTGAACAAAAGCAAACAAACATTCTATTTCCCTGTATGTATCATGATGTGGATCTAATCCTCCTGATTCAGTAGAAGACTCAATATCTAATCAAGTACATGATCGTGCTAATTGATGTCTCGACGATCTCACGATGTAATCATGCACTTGTTAATACATCATCAATATATTTGATAAATTACTACTATATTTGAATCACTTGAAAAATATAAAGATGCCTCCTTATGAAACATTCAATCATATTATCCAGATATATTGTTATCATGATCATTATTGTAATCATATGTCATGTCTTCAAAAGTTAAACCATCAACATCTAATCGAACTAAGTTCACATCTTCTAGACTTTGTTCATTGAGAAATTTGTTGTTATATTTCGGTGTCACCTTCCACCTCTAATACTCCCATGTCATACAAATCTCTAAGTTTTGTATGGATAATTTTATGATAGTATTTATCATTTAGATCTTTTACATAATATACCAAACGTGCTTGCGTTGAAAGATAAATGACTTGTGCTTCAAATGCTCTCTGGTACGAGTCAAACTTGAAAACTTAACAAGTGTAAAAGCATATCAATCAGTCTTTACCCCAACCCCATTAGTTTAGTCTTTTCAATCACATTTGAATAAAATCACTTTGAATTTCTCATAACAATTCATATCAAATATATCTTTGAGAATCCCATAAGTCCTCTATCTATCTCCTACATTTACATAACTTGTCATCTCTGATGTGACCATGACTCAATTATTTTGAGACTTACAAAGGCTATCACTTTTTTGTACGAAAAATAAATCCATTGACTTTGTATCCATCATACTATTTCACCAAACTATTTGGACCTCGAGCTAGCCATCTAAGCTTTATTTTTTTTTGCATTATTTCTCAATTTGATTATCTATTCATGAAAAGATAAGGTTCAACATCTATTGAATTATATGCAATTCAATAATTCAAATACATCTATTGAACTTACTTTAGATGTAAACCAATCGAGAAATTTGTCATGAAGTTTGTGTTTGACTTCATTGAGAGAAGGTCGACGACTAAGGTGTTTTCTTTTACAATTGTCTACAAAATCCCTGTAAGTATTTTAGATAAAGTAATATTATTAGCACACTAAAGTAACCACTACTACAAAATTAGGTTTATATGATAGCAGAGTATTAGCTTCTATGACAACTCTCCCAAACTTGTCATCTAAAAAATTGTTCTAGAGTGTAAAAGAACTGATTTTAGCTCAAATGACAAGTTTTACTTAACCTGTCATAATAAGTTCACCTATTATGACAGTAGAAAACTAAGTTGTCATTACATTATACTGAAAATATTCAATAATTACAAAATCACCACCTTCTATGTTAATCCTAATTCTCTATCTTTCGATCTTTCACTTTTTTAGATTTGGAAATAGAGAAACAAGTGATCGAGTCAGAGAACCTAGGGTTCTCTTTCTCGCCTCTTCTCCACTCTCCCTCGCCTATTCTCTCCTCTCTCTCCCTCTCTATGTGTTTCGACTCGACGAAGAGAAGCAGATGCGGAAGAAGTTCAATAGGTCAGTTCTTCCCCTCGGCCTTGGTTAGAGAAAGAGGCGATCGAGTCAGAGAACATAAGGTTCTTCTCTCGCGTCTCTTCTCGTCTCTCTCTCACCTCTTCTCTCATGTCTCTCTCTGTATGTGTGTATGTGAGTGTGTGTTTTGCTCAATGAAGAGAAGCAGATGCGGAAGAAGTTCAATCGGTCGGTTCTTCCCCCAGGCCTGGTCAACTTATTTATCCAGTTCTATTCTTGCTCTGGCTTTTGAAATTAAGTCGATTGAATAAATGCCTATTTATTGTCATATTTAGAAATTTCTTCATATTTTCATTGGGTTCATTGTTATCTTATTCGTTATTCTAAATCTATTATGCATTTGTTCTCTAATTTGTTTTTTGAGAGATCTCGTAGATCTTATATCGTGTTTGACGTTGATGGTATTCTTATTTTATTTGCTCGAGTCCATCCATCGATCGTAGTGTTTTGTTGATAGACTCATTTTATGAGTAGTAAATCACAATTCTATAGTATTTGATTGAAATTGAAGAACGTATCTTAATGCTCTATTTTTTTGGTTCGGCATTCAATTTTTTTTATGTCTTATGCATGATTCTGAATTAGGAATGTTGATATGTTTTAGTCGGTTCTATATGTTGGTTTTAACTTTGAATTCTCAAATACTTTTATGGCTTTTAGTATATTCTTCTTAATTCTCTGTTTTTCAGCATTGGCAATCTTTTAGGTTTTTTAACGTATGTAATGTAGTTACACTATATAAGTTGTATATTATTATCTTTTAACATTATCATTTGTTTTGTTCTTTTATCAAATTTTTAATATGTCTTCAACATGGGAAAGGTACCTAAGTAGTTTTTTATGATGGTAAATGGGATGACTCAAAACACTACGTCGACTATAAGTCGAAGTTGATATTTGATGAGATTTATCATTTAACTCTTCCCGGGAGTGAATTGGTTATGAGCTTGGTATGGTTGTTGGATTATATCACTTGATGGCTAGATTGTGGTAATATAGTCCACATAAAGCTTGATGCGAATGCTGAGTGGTTTTTTCATTAAGCATAAAAATGTTTCTCCTCATTTGATTATTTCTTCAAATGGTTGTAATAATTCCAAAGCTATTGTTGTAGATCATGAAGCAGATTTTACAACTAAATCTGGTACTTCTTCAATTATGATGTTAGATATGGAACCAATTTAATCATTTTGTTGAGGAAATTGATATAAAACATTTACCCAACTCTTATGATATACGTTAGAAGGTGTTGTTCTCTTAAGTGAATATCAGTTGAAGAAAGCTTTACATATTATTTTGTTTAAAACTAAAGATCTAATCAAAAGAGGTTGATGGTTGTTTAGAAAAAGCTGGATTTACGAGAGAATGATTGTCACTTCATGCATGATTACTTGCCTACCTAAGTGGGGTGAGATTGACTCTGCAATCATATTCTTAGTGCGTCGTAACTGTTTGTAAGTGTTTCATTTTATATGGTCTATTTCAAGAAGCACTAGACTCAAATCCACGTTTTGGAGACAAGAAAATGTATATATGTTTCTGATTTTTGGTGATTCAATTAATCTGTTTTGGAACTTATCATTTTTCTCTTACTTATTTGGTTTTCTAAACAAAAATTATCAAATAAACCCAGCAAACTATAGAGAAGCCCTGATTGAGGTTTGTGAAGATGAAGTAGAAGGAGCTGATATCCTTTTGGTTGGTATTACTTTGTTAGTCTATGCACATATTTCTTCGAACCTTCTAGAAACAATGTTATTTTCTATCGTCATAAGTGAAACCTAGTCTACCTTATTTAGATATCATAAGGCTTCTTAGAGATAGCTCTCCTTTGCCAATTGCTGCATATCAGGTACTCACAATTTGATTGCAAAACCATTTATAGTTCCCGTTGTCCTCATTACTTGCTTCATATTATGTAGCTCTTATCAAATAAGCTTCTTTGTGAAAGTATGTGGGGCAGACCAAATAGGATTAGGGTTCATGACCTAATTTTTTGGTTGCTCAAATTCTTTTTCACCGTCATCTAAGCTCCATTTTGTAGTAGTGGACAACATGATAAAGGGTTGTAATAGAGTATCTAAGTCATACATTTGAGACTTACTTACGGAATGGATCCCCAACTCGCAATTAAACAACACCAATCGATATGCTTGTGTCAATGTGATGCTACCAAGCACATGATTTGTTGCCTCTTTTGTTGGTTGACCAAAAATGGGAAAGAGAGAAGCACTTTGTATGTTTTCTAATCTATAAAATCAGTATTCCTCATAGGTCAGTTAAATTTTAATTTCACTACATTTAAATATCTTGAATAAAATGTTGTATACTCATCCATAATGTAAGCCACATCAAGTGAACCTTCTGGATGAGCTATTGTGCATATAAGAGTTTAGTTTACCCATAGCTAACAAGAATACAAACAACCCATACTAAGCAAATTATTATGCAAAATCATAATTGAATAGTAAAATATATTGTGTTAATGTTATCTTTCATACATCCATTTATAGTGGGCAGGTTCTGTAAATTTTTCCTTAGAAGCCAAATGAACTACCAAATAGACTGTGATGGTGAAGAATGCTGGTGGAAGTATAATTTCCATTTGAGAAAGTATGACAATAATATTGTTGAAATTATGTCCATAAAGTAGGGTATAATAACTATTTATGAGTATTTAATTATTTTTAGACATTTTATATTACTAAATTTGATGAGTGAGTGAAAGTTTTTTTATTAATTAAAGTGTGTTAATAATTTACTCAAGTCCTAGAACTATTGTCAACGTAACAAGAGTAAAGACAGAGGGATCTTTCCAGACAAACTCTTCTAAAATAGTTCAGAATGGTATTCACAGTCTTAGGATTGACAGGGCAATCGAGTTTGATTATGACTTTAGGTTGAACCAATGGATGCCAGTCTCGGGGTATGAAAGTGGAGACTTTAACGGTTGGCCTAGACATGTTATGAAACATATTGAATAGACCAGTAACAAATTAGTTTAGAGCAAAAATGTTTATCTAGCTCTAAATCTAATTGTTACACCTTAAAGATATTTTCCTAATTACCATAATCTTAAGGTGAATACGAAGCTTGACTTGGTTACTTGTCGTCTTTGATATACCAAAAGAGTGAGTTCGAATTGCTAGACAATACCTCAGCTGTTGGGATCGTGATTCAACTATGTTGGAGTTGCATGATTCACAAATATAGAAATTTGTGGTTAGATTATGAAAGCAACAATGTCACCTTATGATTTTTTATGGGTGTTAATAAATTAACTTGGCCAAATATTCGATGAAATGAATCATTGAATATGAACTTGAACTGTATGATTGTGCATATTTAGTAATTAGACGTATGTATCAATGGATGTTGTGATATTGGCATATATTTTTGTATGGTAGATTGAAAACATGTTTGAATGTGTTTTATGAATGGATCCCGATCAATTGGCTCTAGGTGTTTATTTAATTTTTTAGAATTGATGTACGCCAAAATTGAGGCATGGGATTTGATGTAGTTTAATTTTTGTAAAAGTTGTATTTTAAATTCCATGTAAATCCGTCGTTGTGAGAAAAGTCACAGTTCATCGTCATCGTTCGTTGTCGTTGCCACCACTTGCCGCAGCGTCGTGCCGTCGCCTGCTCCCCAAGTCGTTGCTTGGCTTTTCCGCTCGTCGTTGTAGGTTTCCTAATTATGGTTTAGGAAACTATAGGGATTAAGAAACCTTAAGGTGTTGGAAACTTTAAGGTTTAGGAAACCTTGAGTTTTAGAAACTTTAGGGCTTAAGAAACCTTGAGTTTTTGGAAACTTTAGGGTTTAGGAAAAATTGAGTTTTTGAAAACTTTTGGGTTTAGCAAACGTTTAGGGTTGTGCCCAATCCAATCCCTAAAAATTATTTTTATTTAAATTCAGTAATTTTTTCAACACTATTTAATTAAAATTTATTTTATAAATTATTTTTAAAAATTAATCAATTGATTAATTTACTTGATAGTTTATTTATCAAAGTAAAAATTATTAGAAAATTAAATTTTAAGTTGAAATTTGAATTTTGAAAACGGGATTGGACTTTTGTAAAGAGTTACTGAAGCCATGAAGATTAATATTAAAATTATTGTAATTTATTTATTATTCTTTTATAGGTTGTAATTAGCATGTACATGCATCATTGTAGTTTAAATTTATAATGTGTTATAATTTAAATACAATGTGAATTTTATAAAAGTTATAAATTTTAAATTAGGATTTAAATATTATTAAAATTTATAATTTTCGAAACTTATTTTTTTTCCAAAATAATAAAGAGTTAAAATTTTTGAAAAAACAACGAAAAATCAATTTTTCCAAAAATTAAGTGGGAGGGTTGTTTACGTTGAAACATTCTCAAGGTCTCAACGACTTGGTCGTGGCATGATGAATGGTTTAGAGCCTCCCTAGCGGTCCTCTTTTCAGTAGGAGAAACTTGAGAATCGTGTCACTTTGTGTCATCAATTTACTTAAGAAGCTAAAGCATGTAAAGGAACTGGTGAGGCAAGACCGTTACTCTATGGACTGTTAGTTCATGGCAACCTTTAAGGCCGATGCGTTGGTTAAACACTTAAACCGAAGCACATGGAATCTCTTATAAGGGCTAGCCAATGGGGCCAAGGTGACGAAAATCATTGGTGATTGGTTAAGCTAGATGTAGTGACATCTTAAGAAGCGTTAGCCAAACGAGAGGAGCTCTGATGCTATAATAGGTATCTTGGTCGTTGTCCTTAAATCAGACAAGCTATCGTTGTTGATCGTAATATTATGAAAGAAATATTTTTATCAAATTTTTAAATATTTAAGTATCTGCATCATGTATCATACTTTCTTAAATGATTGAGTATTTATTTACACTGCTTTATTTATTCTATTTAGTAATCATGTCGTTATCCTGGCTCTTAACTATCTCAAACGCGAATAAACTTACTGGTGAAAATTGTGTGGATTGGAAACGTAGTATTGATATCGTGCTGATGGTCGAAAAGCACAAGTTCATCACTACAACAAATGTGTCATTCTACAGTATTTATAGTCTCCTCCTGTAAAAAACTTGAAACAACAGGCTCTTTATGAACCCTATAAAAAGATTTGGGTTAAAAGTTAAAAAATAATAGGGATGAAATTTTTTAAAGGAAACAGGACTTAAAAAATAAACGGGAGTGAGTTTTAGTGAAGAGAGGCTCTCGATTACACATACAAACCCTTCCCTCTTCAGTCTTCTCTCTCAATTTCTTCGTAAGAGAGATCCGCCATTCCCACAATCTTCTCTCTTGGACAAAAATTAAGCGGGATGAAACTTTACCCAAAGCCTACCCTCTTCACTCTTCTCTAGAAATCGAGAAGCTCCGTTCCTTCTTCCTTCTCGAGCGAGTCTCTCTCGATTCTTCTCAATTTTCAGAAGCTTCGTTCCTGTCTCTCTACTCTACTCTCTCTATTTTCTATTCTGTTCTCTTGAAACAAGCCATTCTCGCTAATATTCAAGTAAGCTCTCTCCCTCTTCTCTTTTGTTCTATGTGGTTCAGTGGTCGAACTTGGGGTGTCGTAAATTTGACCTCTTCAAAGTTGAAGACGAGAAGACAGTGAACGAATGGTTTGCAATTTCAAAGTTGATTTGTGGACTATGGCTTTTTTCCTCTGTGCGGTGCTCTTCATCAAATGGTTTGCAATTTCTCATTAGGGTTTTTATGTGTTTCCTTGTCTTTTTACATTCTTTTAATATGATTCCTTTCAATAGTGAAGCACAGACCCAGAGAGGGAATAGATCTTTGGGGGTGACACCGAGAGAGATTGAGAGAGATTGAAGATGGGTGAGAGGGTGAGTGGGAAAGTGAAGTGGTTTAGTGACCAGAAGGGTTATGGGTTCATAACTCCCAAAGATGGAGGCGAGGATAACTATTTCTTTCATACTTTAAATAAGCTTTTGTTGAATGTTGTGTTCGAAATATAATTTGAAGGGTGAATTGTATAGATTTATTTTTCCGATTCTGAATTTTTTGGTTTTAATATGCGTTTTTGTCATTTTTACTTTTAAGATTTGTCATATATTTCTGGAAAATGTGTATTTGTAAAAAAATCGGTGATGAAATTCATGTACGTTGTTGCCGTTCTGAGCGTTGTTCACATTTGCCTTGATTTCTTCCCACGGATTACGAACAATAGAAATCAATGAAAGAGCTGAAGGTTAGTTTGTATCCTTATGTTCCTTGCCTATTTCATTAAATAATTTTTCTTCATATTCTGCTTGATTTCTTAGAACCCTATTCATTTGTCTTCTTCCCCATTTCCCCCATAAATTCTTTCACCTTTCCCATTTGGTTTGAGATCTCTTTTGAGAAACCAAATGACTTTATGGTTTTGTTTGAGCTAACAAAAGAGAATCAGGTGCGATTTTTTCTTTCTTGAGCTTTAATTACTCTTTATTTTATATTATAATTTCTTTTTAAATTATAATTGGTAAATGATGAACTTTCTCTATCATTGTGCTAGATGAAAGCCTACAATTTTGTATCTGTTGGTGTGATTTAAGGTGCCCCTGTTCAGGGGTTTTTTTGCCCATCTTGTTAATTTGCTTTTTTAACTATCTCACATCCTCTGTTATATGTATGTGATGTTAATTTATATATTACTGCATGAGAATTATATCTGTATTTTATATTATAATTGCACTTTTAGTGCATAAGAGCTATATCTGTATGTTTGTATGTTTACCGTTTTTATAGGTATTTCTATATTACCTTTGTTTCCTTTTGTAGAGCTTGAAACAAAGAGAATCTTGCTTGATATTTTCAAAAAGAAGCAACAAAAGAGTGATGAAGCTTGTACAATCTCGAGTTTCTATAAGAATGCATGTTTACAAACTGTTTGCTTGTTCTTGAAGTAAAATTTGTATCGAGATTGGGTATTACGCTAAGTACAAAGAATGGTGCCTTTAGCCCCAAATAATTGTGTGGGCTCAGATCACTAGAGGCAACTTGTTAAATAGTTATTTGTTTTGAGGTGTACAGAGATGTAAAACCCATGAGATTCATTTTTGCTACAAGATCACACTCTTTCTTTTCCTTCTCTCTCATTATGCATTAATATTGGGTTTCTTTCTTAATTGGATGAATTTCTTTTGGTTTTTATTTTCAGAAACCCGAAGAGGGATCCATCAGTCACAGAGTCCAAAGGCTGGCTAAATATCAATTTTTAAAGGTGGCATTTTATCTGCTAGTCTATTTGTCTACTTTTGATATTTGTGTAGTCTGCCAAAGTGTTAATATAATTTTCATGCGCAACTTCATTTTTCTGACTTTGCAGAAGCAATCGGATCTTCTTTTAAGCACTGATGATCTAGATGCAATGTGGGTGTGCCTAAGGGAAAACTATGTGATTGATGATGCAATTGGTGCAAAAAAAGGTCTATATTGACTAACTAGTTTCCCGTCTTAATCTGCTTCGCTATTTCATTGTATGATTTTGTTAATTGATTAAAATAGACCAATAAGCTTATCTACGTGAATGAGCCCTGGACATAAGGTAGTATGGCCTAGAGATATATGTGAAGTAAACTTTTCTCTTTCTAAGTAACTTGAGATGCAGAATTCAATAGGCAATAAGCAAGACATCAATAAGCAAACAATTCTTCATCTTGTCATGGCGTAGAAGTACTAATCGTGGGTTTCCTTAATTTTTGAAGTGTTGATCTTGGATTCTAGTATTTAAAGCTGTAAGGTTATTAAGCATATATTTTCTATATTGTGTATATTGCAAGGCTGTATTTAGTTTACACCATTATTTTATTATTTTATTTCTTCCCAAATCATTTTATTGAAGTTCTTAAAATCTTTGATAGAACATTATTTTTATGCCTTTAGATGCTTTCTTAAGAATATCCATTTTTCTTGCTTGCTTGACAATATACATTATTTTCTAGGATAATGACTCAAAGTGGTAATAAGTTTCTTGAAAATGGCTCTTGAATATATCATTGATCCAGAACTTCTAATGATAATGATTCATGTGTTCTGTTTTTTGGTTGTTACATCGAGATGCAATTTGAATCTATTTTTAACTACGTTATTTTAATTTTTCATCTTGTAGATGAATTATGAAGATTTCTGCCACATTGCTTCTATATGCATAGAGCAAATAGGCTCTAATGTCATTGGCTTTTCAACCCCTCAAATTTTATGAAGTTTGAGAAATATGAATCAAGAAGAATAATTAGTTTCATTTGATAGTTGAGGTTTCATGTATGGCCAATACCTCTCTCTCCCTCTAACTATCATAGTATGCATGTTTCATTTACCCAGGCCAGAATCGATATGAGCGAGTTTGATGAGGATTCTGATGACTTTCTTCAATCTCATGTAAGAAGTTAGTGTATTTTTGGATATTTCAATAAATAAGTGAAATGGAAAAAGGTTTTCCATTTTCTGATGTAAAATCCGCTGCCCCACATTATGCATTCCATGTTCCTTTTCTTCAAATCCTTTTACATTTCCATCATTTTAAGGTCAATATCACTTGGTTAGTGATGGTAAATCCTTTAAATTATTTTTCATAGATTTACTATTAACATCTATGTATAAGATCTCTTTTTTCTGTTTCTGTTTTGAGTATATATGTATTGTGGGTTGCTGATGTATAGCTATTTATGTAACAGTACAATAAAACTTATTTTGTTTGTTATGTTAATTCATCTCATCTGAATGAGTAAACTACATGTTACACTCAAAATCTTGAATATATGTTTTATGGTACTAGTCTAAGGCTTGAAAATGAAAATATATGAGATTTTTTCACCATGGTAAGTGACTTATATGTACACTTAGTTCCTAAGAGCTTGAAAATTTTTGACAGAATATGCTTAGGAGGAAGGCACTAATAAAACAACTTTCTCATGTACTTAGAATATGCGTAAGAGGAAGGCACATATAATGTGGTTGTTTTTACGCTTTAATTTTTCATGTATCTGGGAAATAACATTTCGCATGTATCTACATACCACATATTTAGGAGCACTAAGTTATATTTAGAGTCAATATTATGGATATATTTGAGTTTTCATGATTTTATATGATTCAATATATTCTTCTGATATTTCATAATATTATTACAAGTTTCACTATATAGTT
This sequence comes from Datisca glomerata, assembly GCA_003255025.1. Classification (NCBI taxonomy): domain Eukaryota; kingdom Viridiplantae; phylum Streptophyta; class Magnoliopsida; order Cucurbitales; family Datiscaceae; genus Datisca; species Datisca glomerata. The sequence continues at coordinate 48,241 of QANY01002415.1, forward strand.
TTGATGGGCGAAGCAAAACCACATTTTATCCATATAGTGGAGCGATAGAAGGAAGAGCTAACAACTTTTCTTCATATATTTCCGAAGCTATGTCGAGGTACTGCACTTAGAGAACATATTTATTAATGTTCTGATTTTCTGAAATCTGATTGGTTCTGTCATTTTCACAGACTTTATATGCTCATGAAATTTTTAGTCTAATTTTCACTCCTTTATTTTTCAGCAAAAGCTTGCAAATTGGCACGGCATTTTCCTCTATTGTTATCCTTATATTATTTGGGGAAATGGTGACTTTACTCTTGGTCCAGATGCCTTGTTTAATTATTTTAGGGCACCTAAGATAGTTTCGATTTCACCTAGAGCATTGATTTGCCAAATATATCATAAATATTGATCATATTATTTGGAATAATCATATAAATTGTTGCTCCAGATTTGCTTGATATGTAGAAACTTTTCAGTCCAATAGAAACTATGTATGCTTATATTCACAAGCTTTTTCTTTTTATTTTCTCAATGCAGCAAAAGTCTCACCTATGATGGGGATGGAGAGTGAAATTGTCGCAACTTATTGTGCAAGGAGTCCTTTGGTGTTGTGAGTATTCCTTTCCTTAGTACAATTTACTAAATTTCAATTTAGTGACAGGCCTTGGAGATGATGGATATGCAATAGTAGGGGAAAATGATGCTTGAGGTAAATACAAACGGGTTCGTGTTATATAATTATTATGGACGAGATTAGAACAAGTGTTACTTATATATTTCAAGAACAAGTGTTGCTTGTATATTTTAAGGATAAGTCAATTTTCAAATTAGATTTATTTGTAAGTTGATCAAATGCATAATGTAACACTTTGTCGAAATGATATATATTAATGTTGTTAAGTATTATATTGGTGCTCTGTGTACTACTTAAAATTATCATTTTGAAAGCATATATTATAAATAATTGACCATAGCAATGAATCTTATGGTATCTCATTTATAGATATAAAAATACATGTGAAAGTTAATTCACAAGTATTAAAAACACCTATTGAATAAATTCAACAGGGGTCTGAAAACCCCTATTAAACAACGTTCTACAAGTGTCGGAAAAACCCTGTAAAAAGTGAGAGACCACAAGATTCATCACAAGAGACATTGCGCCTTGCGAAAAACATGAATTTTTAATATGAGGGGTTGTCACAGGAACAGCGAGAACCCTGTGGATTACTTTTCACAGGGTTTTCTATCTCTTATAGAATATCATATTTCTTGTAGTGCATGCTCACCACCCCTAATTCCCTTGACCCTATTACTGAATTGATTTAAGAGAAAAATGATGCATATGATTCTTGGATGCATTCTAATGAGATCTTCAGATGTTACATCTTAGCATCAGTTAGCAATGTGTTGCAACAATAGCATCAGAACATGGAAACTGTCGCTGATGTGATGTTGAACATCACCGAAATGTTCGAAGATCTGAGTTGTCAAGCTAAACAGGCAGTTGTGTGAAACATCATGAACTGCAGGATGAAATCTGGAACTTCTGTCAGAGAATATATAATGTTGATTCATTAGTTATCTGAATGAAATGGACATCATGGGTGTTGAGGTAGATGGCGAGACTCAAGTTGATATGATCCTTGAGACATTGCTTGAAAATTTTGAGAACTTCAAACTTAATTATTCGATGAATAAGTTGAGGTACTCACTTCTTGAGCTTATGAAAAAACTACAAGCTGCCGAGACCCTAATTCTGAAGGGCAAGAGGAAGATTAAAGAGGCAAACTTTACTGAAATTAAGCCTTCCACTTCTGGCGCGAAGAAGAAACATAAGAGAGGTTCCAAAGAAGGCTAAGAAGCAGAACTCAAAAGCTGCGAAAGGTAAGGGCACTGCAAAAGTGGAAAAGTCTAAAGACAAGTGTCATCATTGTTACTGAGGCCTGTTATGTGGCTGACTCTACCTTCTCATGGATTGTAGACTATGCGGTCTCTAACCATATATGTTGTTTCCTGTAGGGGTTTGGGGAAATCAAAAGGCTTGACGAAGATTAGTTTAGCTTCCGTTGGGGAAATGGAGTAATAGTATCGATTGTATCTGTTGGAACTATTAAATTATCATTCGATAATAGTTTTATGGTTTTATGTGATGTTTATTATATCCCGATGTTTGGGAAGAACTTTATTTCAGTAGCTAGTTTAATTGAGCAAGGATTCAGTTTAAATTTCATTGATAAAGATATTGTATTTTTTGAAATGATTGCTTAATTACTACTACACGTTTGACAAATAAATTATTTTATGTAAAACCAATAGTTTCAATGATATGTAACACTGAAGTAAATACTAATTTATAAAGGGATAGTAAAAAGTGAAGTTTGACTCAACCGATCTAACATATTTGTGACACTTACATCTTGGCCACAGTAGCCTGGACATGATTAAGAGACTTGCAAAGGATGGTCCATTGAAAACTTTAAGTGTGGGATCACTTGTCACATGTGAATCCCGTATAGAAGGTAAAATGACCAAGAGATCCTTTTCAGCAAAGGGTGAAAGAGTCATTCAATGCATTGAACTCGTACATAGTAATGTATGTTGACCATTGAATATCCAAGCAAGAGGAGATTATGAATACTTCGTGACCTTCACTGATGACTACTCACATTTTGGACATATTTATCTAACGCACCAAAAGTCTGAAACCTTTGAAAAATTCAAAGAGTATAAGACTATGGTTGAAAAGAAATTGAGAAACAAATCAAAACACTATAATCTAATCATTGTGGAGAGTACTTTCTAGGAGAGTTCGAAGACTTTCTTAAGAAAGAATGTATTCTTTTTCAACTTACATCACATGGCACTCTAGAACAGAATGGTGTGTCAGATTGAAGGAATCGAACTCTGTTGGATATGGTTAGATGCATGATGAGTTACACATCCCTCCTAGATTCATTCTGGGGATATGCCTTGGATACAACAACATAGATTCTGAACCAATTTGCATCAAAGACGATACCTGGTACACCATACGAAAGATGGAATAGACAAAAGTCATCTGTAAATCACCTTAAAATATGGGGATGCCCAGCACATGTTCCGAAATCAAAGACAGGAAAGTTGGCCAGCCGATCAGAATTATGCATGTTTCTAAGATATCCCAATGGAATGAAGGGGTATGTCTTTTATAGTCCGACTGACAAGAAAAGATTCGTTAGCACGAATGTACATTTTCTTGAAGAATACTATATAAGTAGTGTGAAGCCGAGAAACACTCTTGTGCTAGAAGAATTATTGAATAGGATGACACCGACTCCCCAATCAGGAAATGTTTCTGATTCAATAATGGAAGAATCACAGTAGAAGCTAGAGCCTATGGAGCCTCATTGTAGTCGGAGGGTTGGAGATAACCTGACAGGTACATGTTTTATTAGATGCCCTAACAGTAGTCTCTGATAAAGCTCATGATGAACCTATCTCATACTCATAGGCCATGGTTGGTCCTGAAGTAAACCTATGGCAAGAAGCCATGAACGTTGAGATACAATTGATGTACTAGAACGCAGTCAAGAAACTTGTAGATCCTCCCAAAGAGGTAAAACCTGTATAGTGTAAATGTGTCTATAAGAAAAAGAGAGGTCTGGATGGAAATATGAAGATTTTCAAACCTATGCTAGTAGCCAAGGGCTATACCCAAAATGAATGTATTAACTATGAGGATACCTTCTCGTCAGTGGCCATGCTTAAGTACATTCAAATCCTTTTGTCCATTGTTGCTGCCCTCGATTATGAAATCTGGCATATAGATGTCAAGACTTCTTTTCTGAATGACAATCTTGAAGAGCGTATTTATATGACTAAAATAAACAGGTTCATGGAGAAAGTCCAAAAGGGAAAGTTTTGAGAACTTCTAAAGTCCATTTATGGACTCAAGCAAGCGTCTCAATCGTGAAATATCATATTCGATGAAACTGTCAAGAACTTTGGTTTTGAGCAGTTAATGGATGAACCCGATGTGTATGAACGTAAATGATATTATAATCATTAAGAATGATGTTGGAAAATTATCTGATGACATGATTTGGCTTGCAAAGAAATTTGATATGAAAGATATTGGAAAATCGGCATTTGTCCTAGGTATTCAGATCTTTTAGGATAAGAACAGACAATTGACATTGTCTCAAGCATCTTATATTGATAAGGTGATAAATGGCTTCAGTATGCAAGACACTAAAAAGGGATATCTTCCCTTTAGACATTGAGTCAACCTCTTCAATGAGCAGTCTCCCAAGACTACTCAAAAAGAGGAAGACACGAGAAAGATTTCCTATGCCTCGGCCATATACAGTCTCATGTATGTGATGCTTTGCACTAGGCTAGATATTTGCTACGTCATGGGATAGTAAGTCGTTTCCAATCTAATTCTAGAATTGAGCAATGGAATATCGTCAAGCATATCTTTAAGTATCTTAGGTGAACAAGGAACTACATGCTTGTGTATTCAGGTACTGACTTGAATATGACGGGATATACTGAGTCCAACTTCCAAGCAGACAATGATTCTAGAAGGTCCACTACAAGATCAGTGTAAATACTGAATAGGAAACGGTTGTATGGATAAGTATCAAGCAATCTTGCATTGCTGATTCTACCATGGAAGCTGAATATGTGGTAGCTTATGAAGCTACAAAGGAGGTTGTATGGCTTAGAAATTTCATGAAGATTCTGAAAGTTGTTCCAGAAACTGACAAGCCCATGACACTTTATTGCGATAATAGTGGACTGTAGTAAACTCAAAAGAACCAGAGCCACAAAAAATCCAAGCATATAGAGCTTAAGTATCATCTTATTAGAGAGATTGTTCAGCGTGGAGATGTTGTAGTGACACACATATCGACGATCAACAACCTGGCAGATCCATTCATGAAGAATTTAAGCAAAAAAGTCTTTGATGGTTATCTGGAGGGCATGGAGATGCAAGATTGTACACGTCTACTTTAGTCCAAATGGGATATTGTTAGAATTATGTCTATAAAATAAGGTGTAATAACTATTTATGAGTATTTAGTTATTTCTCAAACATTTTGTATTATAGAATTTGATGAATGAATGTAATTTTTATATTAATTAAAGTGTGTTAATAATTTAATAATTTACTCAAGTCCTGAAACTATTGTCAACGTTAGAAAAGTAAAGCATAGTGGTCTTCTAGACAAACTCTTCTGAAATAGTTCATAACGTTATTCACAATCTTAGGATCGACAGGTCAATTGAGCCTGATTATGACTGTTAGGTTGAACCAAAGGATACCGGTCTCGGGTATGTGAGTGGAGACTCTAGCGGCTGACCTAGACATATTATGAAATAAAATCGTTTATCTATCTCTAAATCTAATTATTACACCTTAAGAGTGTTTTCATAATTACCATAATCTTGAGGTGAATATGAAACTTGACTAAGTTACTTGCCATCTTTGATATGCCAAAAGAGTGAGTTTGAATTGTCGGACAGTACTTCGGCTATTGAGATCGTGATTCAACTATGTTGGAGTTACGTGATTCATAGATATGAAAATTCATGGTTAGACTGTAAAAGCAACAATATCACCTTGTGCTTTATTTATGGGTGTGTAAATAAATTAAATTGGCCAAGTATTCGATGAAATGAATCATTGAATAAGACATGGAGAACTATATGAGACAATTCACTGTTATGTCTTTCTTATTCACAGTCAATAAAGGAGTTAAGGAAATAATAACTAGATGGGTAAAATGATAATTTTACATCTTGATCTTGTTACTGATATTCACGAAGGGTAATATGTTAAAATATTCTGTGGACTGTGAAATAAAAGAGTTTATTCGCACCAACTAAAAAAAGTAGCGCGCATGAATCAGGAGTTGATTCTACATTGGACCTATAGTGGAGTCATACGATGTTAGGATTAAATAGGTTGAGAATTTATGGAGATAAATTCACCGAGTATTTGAATTCTATAGCTTTATTCATGTGGGTCCATTTGGTCTCAATAGTAGCTCATAAGGGTAGGAATAAAAAATAACACCAGTTTGACCAAAAATGTGTTTTGGACCAATGTTTATTTCTTGAATCCATATGTGATGGGTATTGTCACTTGATTAGTGAATTAATTGGTTATTTTCAAATCATTTGATAATTAGTAAATAAAAAAATTAATTAATTGATGGAGATCAATTTAATTTATAAATTTTATATTGATGAATTTAGACATAACATTGACTCTAGGGAGATATGTAATTTTCGGCAATAGCAAATACTAGGGGGTGAATTTTTAGTAATTTAACATATAGGGTAAAAGTGTAAATTCTATAATTATTATATAAGGGATGACAATAGGGTTGCATCTCTAACCCTAACACAAAGTAGAGAAAATATATTATCTCCCCTCCCTAACTGTTGTAGCCGAAAACCATAAAGGAGAAGGAAAATTTTGATTTTTCTTCTCCAATTATTTTGAGAGCTCACACTCAATTTCTGATCAACACTTGATTTAGGTATACTTTTGAATCTTATAAGTGGTTGTTGGTGTGAAGACCGATTCGAGTTCTACGAATAACGAAGAACACAAAGACAATCAATATGATTCCAACAAGTCAGAAATTCTCCGATACAACATGAGACATAAATCGTTTCTACATCTATTGAATACATTTAACTAGGTATGTATAATCTTAAGTATGATTTTAATATTTAATATGATTAAATTGGTTTTAAATTTTTTTTTTGATATTTCACCCACGAACAGTTCGTGGTTCAATAATTTTTCTTTAAATTTTTAAAACCCAATTTAATGAATACGAGCCTGAAATGTATCAATCATGTCTTTCTGAAGATCAAGCACTCTTCTTTAAAGAACCAATTCAATTCAAATAAAACCAAATTTACATTCGATGATATTGACCCTCTTAGCGCGATAAAAAAAATGCTACATGATGATGTGATAGTCATGACTTTTAAGACCTTAAATTTTGTGATTCTTTGTATCAATATGACAAAACATATTTAAGGCATATCCGTTAGGAACCCTAATGTTTTTCAATACTTGACAAAATACATTTTCCTCTTCAACTGACATTGTAAAGGAAGCAAACGGTAATGTGGACAATCACATATATTTTTTAAACCTACACCATATCAAGGTTATGACGTATAAGGTTAAACTCCTAATAAGGACATTAAAAAAATATATTCTTTTTCTTAATATTGAACACCAATTTCTCTTCTTTTTTGCCAATCACTTCCTTCCCAAATATGATATTTATATCTTGTACTTCATAAATTGTACCAATAATGAAAATGGCATGTGGCATCTCCTCAATAATACCATCAAAATTTTGTATATCAAAGTGAAACATGTGATCATGCTCCAAAAATTATCGATGATCCATAAAGCAATACTTATTACTGTGCTTCAAGTGTATATCATTTGTGTCAAATGTACAATGAGGGCATGCAAGATATGTACAAGTACTCCATCCTGACAAGTTGCCATACAAAGAAAAATCACTGATAGTCTAAAATAATGACGAATGCATTTTAAACATTTTCTTTCATGATGCATCATATGTATTTAAACCAACCTCCCATAATTCTTTTAGTTCTTCAATCAACGGTTGCAAATATACATCAATGTTGTTACCTGGCATCTTGGGTCGAGAAATGAAATTTGTTTCCTTTTGCACATCCAATGAGGTAAATTATATGGAATTAAGATTAAATGCAAAAGTATTGTAACTCAAACTCATAGTTCCGAACGAGTTGAAACCATCACTAGCTGACCCCAGCCTAACATTACACGGTTCTAAAGAAAATTCTTTGAAGTTATCGTTAAAAACTTTCCAAGGATTTGAGTTTGCAGGATGTCTCAATACATCATCCTTAAGTGCATCCCTCACAGTGTCATCTTATACTTCCAATAATTTTAAAGGACATGTATAACCTTTACAATCTGTATTTCAGAGGAAAGTAACGCAATACTTTGGTAGGTATGTTCTTCTCATGATATCCGCTCACAATTTTTTTCATTGGTAACTCATCTTGAAATACCACAATGTTTAAATATTTTGTCTTTCTCTATCTTTCTAATATGTTATACAATCATTTGGGCACAAAACTATTTTTTCATACCCAAGTCCTAACTTTGGAATCAGTTTTTATACTTCATGAAATGTATTTGGAAGTTAAACATCCTTCGAAAAATCTCTATTCAAAATTGAAGAAGGGAATAAAAAGATTTTTCACTCAATCCATTAAGACAATTAATGTGATATAGGTTCACAATAAATGATAATTTTGAGAATTCTTCACATCCTGGATATAGCATTTGATTACTATTTGTAACCAAATTGTAAAAATCTCTAACATTAGACTCATCACCTAATTCGTCCATCCTTTCATTTACGTCATCAACTGATTCTTGTGATAGAATAGAGTCTGATCCATGTTTATTGTTTAAAAAATTACCAAATGCCATATGCAACAACTCATGCATATCATTATCATCTTCTTGATATGATAATAATGTTTCTGCATTTGCTCTATATTCTTAACAATGGCTTCAGATGATGTACCAATCAAAGATGAAGTAGCTAACATTTACTCCCCATAAAAATACAACATGTATAACCACTTATAAACCTGTTACATATCAGGTATTCAGGGACGATGTCTCTAGTCTTACGATCATGATTAACAGAATGTTTACAAGAACATGATATATATCCATCACCTGATCCTCTCTCAAAGGCAAAGTTTAGAAATTGATTTAGTCCATCGTGATATTCCATGTTAAATCATGATTTTGTAATCCAACTCTTATCTATTGTATAGTGAAATTCAAAATCAAAGCCCGTTAAAACGCCTGTGGATTTAAATAAATTAACAATTTAGGGCTTTTATGGTATAACATCATAATACACTTCTATAACCTTTTATCTAATGTAAGGAAAAGAGTGGTCAGATGTATTGTGAAACAAAAAAGAGTGGACAGATCTAACTTCTAATGCAATAACCATATCAAGGTGATCAAGCTAAATACTCTCTTTTCTTCTTTAATTTTTCAATTCTCAGGGATAATTCTACTATACAACTCATGTACGGTACATTGACTATTTTTATGTATATGTATACGTAAACTGTGTGCATATATACATATTTTATGTATACATGTAAAAAATCAAATGTACAATATATGGATTTGTGGTATAGAATGATCATAATTTTCAAATATGTAAACACCAAACCAATATTTCTATAATGGTTCAAAAATAGACTAGTTGACTTTTCACTTGTTTTTAAGCCTCTACATCTACGCTTATAAGAATGTTATGTCCGTTACAATTATTTCACTCCTAACCACCTAAAGTTTGTGTTTGATGTCGAATTATTACCTCAAGTTTCAATTGTTTTTCATTTTGGTTGCTGAAGTTTGTACTTCGTCAATTTCGTCTCGAACCTACAAATCATTACCATTTAAAACCTCTGTCAACACCTATTAACTCCTTCCATGATCCCTTTCATGAGACATTTTGATGCATTTCTTTAAATCTGTTGCGTCGGTTTTGGAAATCGATGATTAGTTCTTTGGTGACGGTTGTGCAAAACCGTCACATTTGGTTACACATGTGCGGCAGTACTTGACTAACCTTCGCAACATGTCCTTATGTTGAAACAGTTTTCCTAATTATCACAATAAATTCCACATCTTAAGACTATTAAGACAGTTGTATCAACCGTGGCAGTTGAGTTATTTTCTTGTAGTGTCAAGACGGTAAGGGTCCATCTAAATCTTGTTACTTGACTTAATAATTCTAGATGATTAGTTATGAGTGGTCCAATCAGAGTGGGAGGACCACGGCAGGTCTATAAGAGGCGAAAAGAGATGTATGTACACACGTCAAGCAAGAAATCACATATATGGAAAACAAAAATGAACTGGGACCTAGTCTAAATCCAACATTCATCGAACATAATAGTCAACAATTTAGTCAAAATGCTTCTTCCCACGTGCTTAGATATTGACTCGATTAGGTTATTTTACATAGCAAAGATGAAGAAAAAGATGAGCTATTCTCAAACCCTAGCTATTATATGGTCGCACAAAACCTATTACGTACAAAGTTCCATGATTTGCATTTAGAGGAGCCTGGTGTATGTGCTACCATCATCAGTTATTTTGATAAGGTTGCATTTCAGCATATTCCGAAGTTGATTTCAATTGAAAACACTTGTATGACAGTTTTATCTAGTGTTTCTTTTCGAGTTTTGTCATAAGTTCTTTTATTTGTATGATGTTCCTTATATATATATAAAGCTGAAAGATTAAAAAGAATTGGGAATTTATTTAGTAATTAATCGCTTGAAAGTAATTATGAGAAAACCATTCATATTTAGAACTGTGTTCAATATCCATGTTATTTCATTTAAAAAATTAGATTTAAGTGATAGAACACAAAGGAATAATCTAGCGAACAACGTGATGCTAATTTATTCTATAAAAAGTGATAATAAAAAAATAAAAACATTAAAGAAAATCCAAATTTTGATAAAAATAAAAATAAGAAATGTTATGTAGCATCGGTATTAATTTTTAATTTGACATAGTGTTGAGATTGAAGACTAATGTGTCGTACAATGATTATGCTTTCACATACCGAGTTAGGCAAACAATCAATCCATCATAGAAATAAAAAAAAATTCCATGCATCATGGCTATCACATATTTTAGTTTACAATGTGTAGAATCTCAAATCACACATAATAATTAAAAATCACACAATCAATTTGACATAGATATGAACATTTTGAGATTGAACACTGAATTATGTTAAACCAGCATTTTGCATCCACATTAATTCCATACTGAGATATTAATGATACATTCTAAAAATGAAATAGGACCCTTTGTTTTTCACCTTTGAACGGCGGAAGACAATTACTCTCATTTAAACCGTTCGTTTTGATTTGAAAGCCCATAAAATATGTGGACAAAATTATTTGTCATTTTTTCTAATTTTTTATCTAAAAGCACTAAATCAATGCAAACGATCGGGATCTAACTTTTCGTTGGCCTCCAAACGTAGAGTTCTCCATCCCCTTAAAATACACAGGTTAAAAACATGACAAAGATTTAGTGGTATTTGTTTGTTTTCTATCTAAGATACTGAAAATCTTTTGCGGATCCGAAAGCAGAAATTCAAACACATCACGTGGGTCCGAAATCGACAAACAACGACACTCACCGCCAAATATTTGTCATGTTTGATTATCCCCTCCTTCATATTCTTCCACACGTGCGTCCAGTTTGAGTGACATCCATAATCATCTAACTACCCAAAACAAAGAAATTAATGTTTTTCTATTAAAGAAAAGATATAGAAAGAAACTTTATCCTAGTCTATAAATTTAACTACTGCGCTAACTATCTTTAAAGATGTCAAAATCATTTAAGGGTCCTTGAGTATGAGAGGAGTCACTTTTAGTGAGATAAATTTTTTATGAATAAATAAGTGATAGGTACGAGATATTTGTAATAAATTCTTATATGTATCGAATTAGAAACAGATATAATAGTCCACACTCTGTTACTCGTCTCATCTCAACTGTTTATTTTCTACTATTTTAATCTAGTTATAATATATTAAAAATTACAACAATGCCTTAGCACTAAATATTATTAATTCTATCGTACTATGAAATGTGTTTGATTATTTATGAAACTTCTAGATATATGATTGCATGTTGATCATCATGCAATTGAAACTTTTATTTATTCGTAATTTTAACAGAAATTCCATACACGATTCTTGTTTCAATGAAGGTGATGAGAAACCAATACATGTAATCAGCCCCCAATAAGAAGTACCTATTCCTTCCCCTGCGACTTCCCGAAACCCATATAATCTATAAGTTGTCGTTTTTACGCAAATTAATTATGTGCCAAAAGTAGTTTTGAATTTAGAAGTTTTGCTCTCTTCCAAATTATGTGTTAAATCTTTTTGCATGCAAACACTTTTTTATAGTCACTGCACGAGTTACGTGGGATTATTCGGGTGTACAAAAGTTAGGCCAAAAACACACGCTTAAGCTTAAGCATGTCAAAATATTATTTTATTGGCTTTTGGTCGCAACACAAATGATGTCTTGATTCAAATATACAGTTAGTTTAATGATGATTAGGTAGCAAAAGGTAATGTTCTAATTTTTGACAAAACGACAGGACAATTAGCAAGTTGTCAGTTTGCCGGACTCTGTCTGCATTGTGGGTTTCTTTATAACCTGACAACATGAAAGTTTTTTCAATGGGACCCCTATATTTTTCCTCCATGGCTGAAGACAAATTTGATTTTGTCTTCCAAAGTTGTATTTTTTAATTGTATTTCTATGTCCGTAATGAAACAGTTTATTAACATAAATAATCTTACATTGCCATGGGAGTACCTTGTCCTAGTTTTTTTCTCTTTACTGCCCTATGAGAAATCATGTTGAATGTACATACTCTACGTCAGTCGTGGCGTCAGTAGTAAAATAGAATATTTTAAATCGGTAATATTACATGGATTCAATATTTTAAATTAATAATATTAGACGTTCAGATTGTGTAAAACTAAATTATATCTATTGTTAATCTAATTTATCACATCATAAATTATTGTAGCAACTCAAGAATGGTGACTCAAGAGTCCAGTAGTTCTGTAATACTCTTAATACATGGGTTCAATGTTGAAAAAATGTTTCAATATTAGACCTTTATATTGAGTATATAAGACTTAACTATATGTGTTAACCTAATTTATCACATCATAAAGAGATCAAATGAAAGAATTGAATTATAAAATTCAAAAATAGTGGATGGATTAAGCAAATGTTTCAAAAATTCAAATACCATATGTGGATTCCACTTCTATTTCTGATCTATTTTTGCACCATCAAAAGAGATCGAATGAAAGAATTGAATTATAAAATGTGACTCATGTGTACTTCTTGTTGCTATCGGGTTAGGGATGTTAGGGTTCGTTTGGCAGTCAGGATAGTACTGGATAGTACTATATTAAATTAGTCAGACTGTACTGTACTGTATTGTATTGAAATACATAATATTATCCAGTGTTTGGTGTCGTATTAGTTAAAAACTGTAACACTTATACAATGTTTGGCACGTTATAGTACTAGATTGTAAAACTGTTTGTCATGATTTGATCCGCAAAAACCTATTTGAAATTCATTAACATGTTATTTTACATTTTCAACTATAAAATAAATTATCTAATTCATGCCATCACCGTAAATTCTCTATGTTTGACTAAAAATGCAAATTTAATTATACCCCTAAACTTTAAGACAATGATAATTTATAGTTATGAACACTGAAATTAGAAAAAAAAATTCATTGAATATTTAATACACAAAATAAGTCATTTAAAATATATAAATAATTACTGAACCACTCATATGATTGAGAGGCTCTAAAAATTTAGAAAAAAAAAGGAAGAAAACGATAGTAAATGACTTTGAAAATTGGTAAAATTAAGTCATAAGTAATTAATTTTGCACCTTTCAAAAATTTAAAAATTATTTTTGTTAATGAGTGAAGTTCCTGTAAGATTAAAATTAAAAAAAATCATTTTCATAAAAAATCATTTTAAGATATAAATTAAAAAATAGCTTTATATTTCTTAGTCTGGTATAGTCCCTCCTAAAAGGAGCGGACTAAATTATCCCATGTGGGTGAGACTAAAGAGTCTCATCGTATTAACTAGTACGGACTCCATATTTTTGCCAAACATCGGACAGTACTAAAATAGTACTGTCCTACTTTTAGTACTGTACAGTACGGGCTACCAAACAAGCCCTTAATGGGTGGGTATTTAGTGAGTATGGGTATACCCGTATGTTTAAGCTTTAAAACCTCAACAACACTCTTTGTATAGTCTCTCTTTCGGACTGAGCTCTTCGTACCCTCAATGTCTATCAAATATCCTTTCCACGTAGTGGCCTTCTGATGCGGGAACCTGCACAACACAAACGAAGAATCCTAAGGCAAAGAGAAACAGGGGGTGATTTCCTCGTCGAAGAGTTTTTGATGCCTAAGTCAATATTCAATCGATATTCCAGCATAATTTCCTCGAGGGGAGTAGGTATACCTCTTCTGTTTGTTGGTAGATGTATTTATACATAGATCTTCAGTGGGAGTAAGCGTGTCGAGGAGCCTTTCGGAGGTGTGGTGAGGAAGACTCACAAGAAACGATGCCTCTCTTTGATTGGACAGAAGGGATCCAACCTTGACATAAAGTATTATGCGTTAGATGTCAAAATGACTGGTCAGAGGCTATCCTGACATCCTATCATGGAGATTGGACTTGTTGAGTACTACTTTCAGCGGGCAATGCTGGCCTTGTGCTTGGGGTTAACGGAGCTCTCCTCATGAACTTTGATCCTTTACACGTGCTTGGGCTTGTGCGACCCGAGTTTCCTCCAAAACTTTCTTTCATCGGGGCCTCTGATGTGGTGTAACACATGTCATCGTGCCATTGGAGGTTGAGAAAACACCTATAACAGTTGCCCCTAGTCAAAGATTTGGGTGATCTCTGATACCCAGGTCCGAAGACTTCGCTATCCAAGCTCCGCATCCGAGCTACCCGGGCGTGATAAACTTTCCTTGCCTTGTGCATCTCACTCTTGTACCTTAAGTTGTATTCTTTAAGGGAGCCCGTACTGAATAAAATTAATTGTCTTAGCCATTTTTCCTAGCCTGCGTCGTTTCACCTTTTCCACATTTTTCCTAGCCTGCGCCGTTCTTCCATTTTGGGGGCTCCCCTTCACTACCCCCCTTCTCATGATTGTCTCTTTTTTCTCTGTCGTCTCTTAAATTCCATGCCTTGAAGTCATCGATGTTCCATTCGTAGCGATTTTCATGCCATCAATAAGCTTGTTCGATAAATTTTCTATCTGTGTTGGACATCCTCCCCTACTAGTAGAGGCTTTACCCTTAACAAGGGCCTGTAATTCAGTCGGTATCCTTATCCTTTGCTTCATAATGAAGCACATTTACTAGCCACAATATATCTCCTTCCACTATGCTGCCATTCCTTTCGATCTTTCATCAACTTACTCCCCGACAATTTGGAGTGGGTTGTTGTACCAGGAGTAGGCTGAGGATGGGATCATTCTAAACCTAAGGACGGTGTCTCCTTCCTTTCTCCCCTTAAGGGGAAGAGATTAAGGCCCTGAGAGCAGAGGAACCAGAGTCCTCGAGACCTTAGAAGAGTTCAAGGAAGCTGTGGAGATCTTGCGACCACCGTCCAGACGTGGTGGGCCTTTTACCTTTAAGTTAGCCTAGGAGGGGCTCGCCCCCTCAACCGGGGAGATTTTTATACTTTTAATTTTACTTGCCCTCTGTTTATTAATGAAAATAAACTTCCTTTTCTTATGGCTCTTTTATTTATTTTTATTTTTAACTATTTCCTGTTGAGAACTTTTCTTAATCATGTAGAGTTTCTTTTTCCACAACCGAGATTTAATTTGGTCTGGATGAGACCTTTATCCAAAGTTTCATAGTTATTCTGTCTAATATGTTGTGCGTTGCATCCCTTTCATCTTTTACTGAATCGGGCTTCTAATCCTGAGTCTGAGGGAGCCTAAAGGGCCTCGATCTTTTTTGTGGTCTTGATCTTTTTTCAACGGGTTGCCCCCTTTGTAGGCTGGAGATTTTACAAACCTGTTGTGACCTTTATGAAGCCTCCGAGTGTGCTTCCATTTTAGAGGTCTGGTCGGGTGAACCCTCCTTAATGTCTGAATAGGCGTGCTTGCTCTGGCTAGACCTTTGATCCCGTCTGCAGACATCTTTCCTTGATGTCTAGTCAGGCATGTATGTTCTAGCTAGAGCAGGCACGATTGGATAGACTTCAAGCATGTCTTCTCTGGCTAGATCTTTGATCTTGTCTGCTACTAACATATTTCATTGATGTCTAGCAAGGCGTGCCTACTTTGGCTAGACCATTCATCTTGTCTGCAAGCATGAGTGTTCGGTAGATATATTTCCTTGATATTTAGCCAGACGTGCCTACTCTGGCTAGACCTTTGATCCCGTCTACCGAGAACTATGAGCTTGAGTGCTCGGCAAACATCTTTCCTTGAGGTTGAGCTAGGCATGCCTGCTCTGGCTAGACCCTTGATCGTGTCTGCGAGCATGAGTGTTCAGCACGTATCTTTCCTTGATGTCTAGTCAGGCGTGCCTACTCTTGCTAGACCTTTGATCCCGCCTACAAGCATGTGTGCTCGGTCATATTTTCTTGAAGTCTAGCTAATCGTGCATGCTCTAGCTAGACCCTTGAATCTCGTCTGACGAGCTGAGGTGCTCATCATACATCACTTTTAGTTTAATCCCGACTGATGGGCTAGAGAAATTCACCAATCATCAATTTTTATTTAAAATTGGCTAGTGGGCTATGGCACCTTACCAATCATCATTTTTTATTCAATTTTTATTTAATACTAACTCATGGACCAGGGAAACTGACCGGTCATCACTATTTATTTAATCATGACTGGTGGGTTAGGGCACCTCACTAGTCATCACTTTTGTTTAATCCTGACTAGTGAGCTAGGGCACCTGACCAATCATCATTTTCTGTTTCTCCATCTTACGTCATAGAAGAGTTGATCGCTTCCCTTTATTTTATAAATACTACTGAGTAGATAGCTTCCTCGTCTGCTATACCTCGGCGTTGATCTTTTAAAAAGGAAACATGTTTCCTCTACTCTGATTGAGTGCGAGTGGAGAAACGTTCCCAAAATAAACCATATGCAAGTTATGTGCATTTATTAAATTCATACTTTTAGCATTGATGCTTCCATTGCGATGGCAGCATCTCGAGATCTCAATTAGCTCTGTGATCTAGCGGGTGTTCATTGTAGCATGCCTCTAAAGGAGGTCAAGATCCTCATTTCCCAAGTTGTCATTCCATCCTTTGTTAGGCCCCGGTACATTCTTCCTCCCGCGATGTGTATTTGCATCAACGGTAGGACCTCCTGAGCTCTGTATTCTGCTCGTGGAGAGGTATGAGTTTTCCCTTATCCTTCCTCTCAGGCTATTGTGGCAGGAGAAATATTGACCATATTGATCATCTGAGTTCTTCTTCAGACCATCTTCTGGGCAGTTAACCATTCACCGGGTCCTTCCTCATTCTTGCCTTATTTGCTTCGTTGTCAGGGGGACTATGTCGACGTGCACCTGGTGTCAAGAGTCTGGTCCCCTTGAAGGTCGGTGTAAAAAGTCTTGACCATCCCACTTTCTTAACCTAGGTGCCAAATTAGGTTTGGTTTGCTAGTCGGTATACTAATTTCAGCAAGGCCTATCGTCCTTCTGTTTATCCTGATATGGAGTGCAGGGGCTAGGAGCTGGGAGTTGGATAAGCCAAACATGCGCTTCAACTGCGATGGAGAGATGATACAACTGTGATGGAGAGATGATACTCAATGGATATTGAACTAAAGTTAAGGTCTCAATGATTTCCTATTAGAAATAAATTACAATGTATTATTCATATGATTGGAAAAAATAAAAAAAATAACTTAGTTTATTCAAATTTTATAATGAAACATTTTTAGTAGCAGATTTTTTTAATGATGAACTATTTTTTGAGTAGCAAATTTTTTTAAGAATAAAGAAGATTTTTTTTAAGAATAAAGCAAAAAAATTCATTAAATGAAAGTAAAACATCGGATCTGAAAAATGTATTGAAAGTGAAAATGAGAGCTTAAAAATGAGGGGAAATGATGAAAATGGAGGAAAATAATGGAGGAAATTGAGATAAATGGATGGAGTTAATTTTTCTATTAAATTTAACCAAAAAAAGTCACAGATGGGTATATTTTGTAGTTTAGTCAAAATGCAGAGATATAAAAATATGAAAAAAGTGTAAGGGTATAGTTTGCAGTTTCATGAAAGTGCATGGGTATATTTTATATTTTAACCATTATATTATATGTGTGTGTGTGTGTGTGTTACATACACGTTTTTGTATAATGTGCGCACCGTATATGTATACAGTAGTAATAAATAATATATATAATTGATGTACTACATATTTAGCATCTATAAACAACATATAATACTAATGTATACATGTTATATACATACATAAACAATATATAATACTATTGTATAATAAACATTATATAAAACTATGTAGATAGATAAAGAAAGGAAAAATAGCTGAAGTGAGAGAGAGAAAGTGAGAGAGAGATGGGGTAGTTACAAAAGATAAAACATAAAAAAAAATTCTAGAAATTGAAAGCGAGAAAGTGGGAGGAGGGGAGAGAGAGATTTGTAGGTTTATGGAGTTTCTAAATTTTTTAAAAAATAATCATTAAATGTAATGTATAAGAGTATAACATGAATAGAAACATGATTTTTTTCTTCTAATAGTGGGCCCATATTTGGCTATATAAACAATATATATTACTACTGTATAATAAATAATATATAATACAACAGTATATATACTCTATACATACATGTACATACAATAATGTTTATAGAGAGAAAAAACAGTTGAAGTGAGAGAGATAGAAAGTGAGTGAGAGATATGGTAGTTACAAAAGATAAAACATAAAAAAATTTCTAAAAATTGAAAGGGATGAAAGTAAGGTGGGGGAGGGAGAGATTGATTAAGAGAGAGATCTTAGGAGAGTTATATTTAATATTTATAAAACTTGTTGTCTATTTTTATATTAAGTCTTTATAATATAGCTACCCCGGTGGGAAGTCTCAATTTTTAGAATAAATAAGTACTCAATGGATATTAGTTATTACTCATACCCTATTTATTTATAGTGGGTAAAAATTACTCACCCAATAAAAAGTTATATCCGCTTATAATATTTTAAACTCACCCATTAAATCAGATACATACGGGTATTTTTGACATCCTTATTCATGGCAAAAAATATAAGAGTTAATTAAAGGCAGCCTTTGTGGACAGATAATCTTCCCAATCTGAGTCGATTACGAATAGATGCAGTCTGCATCATATTTTCATCTCCTTCATTTTCCTCATGTTACACTAAGTGAAAGAAACATCATAGAGTAGAAGGTCAACCAGATCATAATCTGCAATGAATCAGTGAAATCTTCAATACTGCATCTCTAATTTAAGTTTAAGTTCATTTGTAATGTGCGTGTAGATCTAAATGACTCAGATAATGAATTATGAAAAATCTACTTTTTTTATTTTCTTTTTTATTTTGTCCTTTAGCGGAAACACATGGGTTTCTGAAACTATACAACAAATCACCTCCTTTTCATTCAAACTAGTAGCTATCCACTTCTGAAGACGACTAGCTAGTGTTTTTATTTTCACTGTTTTTAAGAAGTTATGTTTATTATTTTAAACTTTTGGGAAGCGCAGAGATGTTGAATGATCTATATAACTTGAATTAATTTTTAATATTTCAGATCTTTTCTATATAGATTTCTAGTTTTTAAAGTATTATTCAAAAAAGAATATTACATATATTAAAGAAATTATGAAATGATTGCCATGTGACCGAGAAAAGTACCCCATTGTTTTCGATATTCAATCCACTTGTTTTTATTGCTTCAAATTTTAAGAGCTCATAAATTAACGATAGCCCGGTACAAATGCAGAGTTACAATGATTATACGAAAAAAGACCGAAAAAATCAACTTTTCAGTTCAAATCATAAAAAAGTCAAAATTTTTTTAAAAATAATCAAAAATGACTGAAGTAAATAATTATTTATCAAAATTACACAAACATAAATAAATAAATAAATTATTAATCGTATTCGCCTTTTTACAATAAAAAATTTTCCAATGATTATGCCCCATGATCATATGCTATATAACCTAAAAGGAGAAAGACTAATCTACATGGGCCTAATCTACACTTTATTGTTCTGTCAAATCTTTGCTAAAACCGCAGTATTTTTTGTCAAAAATTTGCAGGGAAAACAAATCAAGCCTAGGCCTTATAATCTAATAGTAACACAATTTGGCCGAAGAATGGGAGAGAGGTCTGCAAGAGACCATATGGAACTGCTTCTCCATAAGCAAAACCCACAAAAGCAAAACAATCGAAGCAAAAGCGGCCAGCCTCTCCAGGATAATGCAAAGGAAATATGTAATTTTTCTAATAATCGTTCAAGGAAATATGTAAGCGTAAATGCAAAACAAACAGATGAAACTCGAAAATGCCAAAAAGAAATAATAATATTTCCATACACAACTCGGTGACCATAAAAAAGAGGTAAAAATAACTCTATTTTGAATTATAAAGCTCCAGCTCCACAGACTATAAAGAGAGATAAAAAGAGTCAGTCATCCACAGGAATTCTCAGAACTTAAATTATAAACTCCAATGGCGGAACACAGTCCCTAAAGGGTATGCAAAAACTTAACCTCATTCATTGCCGCAATTTCAGAGTCAAGCAGCTGGGACCTTCTTGCCATCTTCTATAAAGAAAATTGAAGTTTCTGGGACCTGAGATAAGAGAAAGTGCACGGATAAATATTTTAAATTAGCTAACATATCAAGTATACACATTTTGACATATCATTTCATCCACTATAAAATGAACATCGCCATTGTTTATTAACTGAAGGTGCAGGCATGCTGGAGATCTTAGAAATATAACCTGAACAATGAGATGGAGTATGCAAGGCAGCAATGACAACTGCCAACTAGAAGAATTATATCTTTCTTCTTCTCTTATTAAAATTTTTGTATCAAATGCAGTGTTATCTGTTGTCTTAAAAAACTCCCCTGCTCGCTACATAGAATAACTCTCACAGAAAGACCATAAACCAACAATGTGGTGATAGATAACTAGCAAAAGAAAACCCCAAGCTTACATCTCTATTCCTCACACTGGAAACAGTAGATAAGATGCTAATGTACTCATTTATTGAAATATTATCTGAAATACCAGGCCAACCACATTTGAAAACATAAATCTTAATTCGATACCAACAAGTCTTCTTATGCATTTGCCACTCATGAGGGTAATCACCCTAATATTCCGGCTACAAGAATTCCCAAGATAGAGTAATTAATTACATTAACGTTAAGGAGAACATAAAATTAATTGGCTTAGAGAATAATTTGGTTATATTGCAGTCCATCTTTATGTTGTCTTTACAACAAAAGAAATAGTAGGTCATATTAATACGAGAAACAAGAACATTGAACAGATCAACCTAATCAAATGCCACGAATTGACCTTAAAAATGTCAAATATTAAACTGGGCGTTTGAATCACTCTAGCTACAAATCATTCCACAATCACTTGTTTCTGACTTATATTTCTAATAAAAATATTTTATGGATATAGACATTGAAATAAAACAAGATTAAAAAATAATCTATATCTATAATCTATAATCTATAATCTATCATAATATTTTAAAAGTGACATGCCTAGGAGGATCATTTTTGGACAATTTTGTCCATGTATTTATTTTTACTAATTCTATAATACCCTTTAAAAGTACATATGTCACACTCTTATTAATTGGTGTTAGCCTTAAATAAAATAATTAATGAAATTCTTATTTATATTTACTCACCCACTAACTTTGGAAAAAGATAATAGCCCACTAATGTGTCATTGAATAATTGTTAATTATGAAGATTGATGGGCTATTTTAAAATTTTCATATTCAAATAATAATTATAATAGTTTAAAAAAAATTATAATAATAACAATTACAACAACAATTAATGAAATAATAATAGTACTTTTTGTAATAGCAGTAATATGCATGTATACTCTATATAAAATACAATCTATTTATAATTCATAATATCCATAATCCATAATATATAAAAATGGAGAATCGATAAACACATTTATGGACAATTTATCTACATATCATTTGTACAATCTCTAAAATGATAATCTAAGTGTGTAGTTTTCTGATTGCTAATTTTTTATTTATTGTAATTTTACCAATTAATATATATTTGAATATATATATGTATATGTATATATTCAAGTTATATATCCAAAATTGGGAGAGGCAATAAAAAAATAATCGTATATGAATTTAATAATATATGATCTCTATCTCTACTATATGAAAATGGGCTTAACGGGAGAAACTTTTGAATTCCCTTTTGACCCTTTTAAGTTCCATTAAATATAATATATATTAAGTTTTTTTTTGTTATTTAATACATTTATATTCTATTTACTAATACTTTCTAATTTTAGTATTTTCTATCATTGCGTTATTAGGAATATGAAAGTTCATGATATGATTTTAGAGACATTTATATAATGAAGATTCTTTTAATCAATAACAATGAAATATTGTCTATCTGCGAGATTCTTTTGTACGTTAATATATGATAAATACACTTTAGTATTTGTTTACATTTTATAATGTGTAATCATTTTTAATGTTCATTATTTGTAGTAAAATAGTGTATAAGATTCAATTTTCTCTTATCAAATAAATCTTTTTTACTAGTTTTTTTCATTCCATCTTATGATTTACATTTGTTAGTGTTAGGATTGTGCATTCTTAAATTTAAAAATTCTTGTAGATAATTTATCGTATCCAGGTGTACACGACTTATTGAAACTTTCTTCTATCTGTAATAGATTAGTTATAATAAATATATCATCTCCAAGTGATGTACGACAAATTAAATTTCTTTATATTTCCAATAGTTTAATTGTAAGTATCAGAAAATAGTATTTTTGCTATTATTATTTTTATTTTATTTTAGATATACAACAATTTTAAAAACTAATGTATTTATTATAAAATTAATATTAATTCTAAAACATATTTTATAATCTAAAATACTTCAACACATGCGAACGTCCTTTTTTACTAGTAATTCTAAAAGATTGTAAGTCTCATATATTAGACTTTATACTTAGTTCACGTACAAAACACGTGTAATATTACTAGTATAAAAAATGTTTGGAAAAATACTGACAGATTGTAGATATTAGATTATGGAACCTGATGCCCTTGTGTTGCATAGTTTGGATGGAGAGTAACACTAGGATTTTTTATTCTAATGATAATAGTTTGGATAGAGCAAATAGTAGCTTCATTTCTACTATTATAGAATGGATTGATTCCTGTAGTTTTCATTTTTAGTAGGACTAATATTAGACCTGATTGTCTCTCTCCTTTCCTTGTACAGCCCATAGTGGTTGCCTTACTTATCATTCCAAATTCTACTCCAAAAAGAAAAAGAAAAAATTGAGATGAGCTGAATTATATTAGTTTGCCTCTTCCACTAAGATTAATTGTGCACAAAGAAGGCTTGACGATGGAAGTTTTCAACACGTGAAGTTATTACTTGTTTCACCAAGAGGAACTACGAACTTGTGCAGTTTAAGTTTGAATTAGTGTAGAACTAGTAATGTCTGAGTCGCTTGACCAATGTCAGATTTAGCCCATGTATTAGTGGAAATGGATTATGTGTTGGTTCACATCTTTAAAGAAACATTTGAAGAAGTATTTGATATCAGGCAACTGATTGGGAAAAAAAAGCATCTTACATCAGGCCAGGTGTCTGTAATAAACTCCACAATGTCGTAAGCTATATCTCCTTGAACATCAATCTGTTCCTTCTCAGTTGGCCCCTATATTCAATCATATGAAAACACAAGTTACACTAATTCAGAATGGAAATCATTTACTGTTACAACTAGAGCAAACCTTGACCACGGAGGCCCCAGTAGCAAACTTCTTCCCAAGTTTCTTTGAAGCATCACTTAGCTTGACACCTAGTTAGAATCATGAAACTGGTTTCTTTAGATACAGCAATTGTGATAAAGCAAGTCATGACAGAGGGGGAAAAGAACTAGTACAATCCTCACCAAAAAGCTCTAGCCCTTTTACTGTTGTAATGCACTTCCGCTTGTTACGAACAACTTTTTCAATTATGATTTCTTGCCTATCCTACAGGAGAATTCCATCGTAAATTTTGAGTCAATTTAAAGTCAAACATCATAAAATGAATTATGATGTCATGATCTCGAGCCAGAGCGAGGATGCTTGAAGACATTGCATCCAAGAAAGATTAAAACAATACCTTTTTCTTAATTTTTCCACCAGGAAGACGTTTAACCTCTTCTTGCTTAGGCGCTGGAGTACCTTAACCAACAGGGAGAGAGTCATTACAGAAATTTTGAAAAGAATACCAACTAAATTATGAAACTCACTTGTCAAAAGGATCACCAAAACTCTCAAAAATGAAATAGAAAATCACATGATAAATGAGGGTGAAATAAGAATATGCAGAGAAAGTTTTCGGCATGCTGAGCCTGATGTATCCGGTCTATGACTTTTCTCCTTTTTTCCATTATCTTTTCCCCTTCAGCAGTGAACATCTTTTTACCTTATTTATAACAGATACATCATACCAAATTAAATGTCATATTCAATATCAAAAAAGGGGTTAAAGGGATAACAGAATGCACTCTCTTTGTCGCGATGATTCTCAAAACAAATACTTTTATTTTCCCACCAAGTGGTACTGCATATAAAGCAACAAGGTGACCAAATTCATTGGAGAACAATTTACCAGATTTTCTCTACGTCCATGACCCTAATGGAAATATGTTCCACAGCTATATACTAAAACCTGCTATATTCAGACATTTTCAAGCGCCTTTCTGGAGTAATTTTCCATTCCAGTTGAAGGGTGGTCACGAATTTTTAGCTCATTATCCCATTTCCTTTCATGGAAAACCAATGCCCCCAAACCAGGATACTATTTCCTATCTTTTATCTTATAGAAAGAATTTGCTAGAGGCAACTCTTCTCCAAAATATGTTACTTGATCACTTCAATGTAACTTAAATCATATACAGATTTTGAGTTTCGAAATGTACACAGTACACACACTTGAAGACGCAATTAGGAGTTTTCTTTCTTGTGCTACATTCTCAGGAACTACATCTGCCTGACGTGTCCAGTCAACAGTATGCAAGCACTTGATGCATTCTCCTACTTCCAAACATTCACAAACTGCATGAGTAACGGAAAACCCCCTAAAGCCACCAGAGTGAAACCCATAATATAACTCCTTTATATTATTCCGAACTTGTCACAAGCTGCTGGTTTCCACAGAAGACATGCTAAGCAGCTCCTGTTTTTCTCAGTTCGAAAGTTTAGGGTTCTTGTTATTGATGTCTCATGGCTTCTACAAGGTGAATGGATTTTTGAATCACAGGAAAGTGTTACCGGATTTTTAGACCCAAACTATTTATCATGAACAATTTGACGAACATTCACCATATACCAACATTCAGGATTCAGGACGGAACTAAAGTAGATTAACATGTAAGCCTATCGAAATTTCATTGAGAAGTAAAGTTATGGATGAGTGATTAGCTCTATTTCTTTTCATATGAGTCGAGTGACTAACTTTCTTAAACCTTGTTCATAGCCTGCTAGTATCGCAAAAGTCGTACTACGCGAACAAATTTTATAGCTACTAGAAATTAAACGAAAAAACGTACAGTTACGAAACCTTGGTTGTAAATACTTCACCTGACGTTGTGGCTCCATCGCCAGCACTAGATATACCAGTGAATTGTAATTTCTCTGTGACTTTATCAGCTTCCTTCGCATTTTCCTCTGCGCATAAAATAAAGAAACACAAACGAATCAAATCAAAGTCACATCCAGGTGTGCTAAAATTGAAAACTAGATATAAAGTTCAAGCTTATAAAACCTTTGAGTAGATCCGGATACACGTCCGGCGCGTTTTGGATCAACCACGGCTTGCATTTCTCAAAATCTGGTCCGAACTCACAATACTCCGCCGGTAAACTGCACACTGGACAATACAGTACGCGCACCGGTTGAGGTTTCTCCGCCATCAGACCTTGAGCTCAGTATCTCTGTCGCGCAAATTCAATCTCTTTCTTTTTAGGACGAAAACTAACGGAATAATTAATTAGAGGCGTGACTTGTAGTATAATCGCCGTCATTGCCATGCGTTTTTCCTAGGCGAGTTGAGGCGTGAGCTCCTGAACAGTTGCAAAGGAATTGCACCGTCTCCATGTCGGCCCAGTACTCGGTATCAGAGTTTGACCATCATGACAATGTATTGGGTCAGCCCTCGTTTAGCCCAAGCCAACTTGAACATTAATTTGGTTAAAATAATAATTCTAGACAGAAGATTAGATTTTAATTGATTATGTGATATGTCAGTCTCTTTTATATGTCAATTTTTATCTCAAATTATTATAGTTGGTTCGTTAATTACCATTTTCGTTCTTCTTTTTCATTTTTCCACAACAACTTCTTCTCTTTCTTACCTCCAAGTTTTGAATCTCTAATAAACAAACCATAATTACATCAATACCATTGTACATTTATATATATAGTATATATAAATGAGGCTAATGAGAACTTATGAGACAAATTATTTTAAGTAGAAGAATTATGTCAGGAGAATTGTATTAGTGAATAATTGATGTTAAAATTAATACTTAAAATCATTTTTACCTTTCATTTTATTGAAAGAAAATAAAACTTAACAACAAAACAACAAGAAGAAAACTAACTAAGAAGAGTCAATAAGCATCATATCAGAAACAACAGGAAGAATCACATTAAACCAAAATGCAGTAAGGAACTGAAGCAGATGCCAGCTTTGGCAAACGATCAGCAATCAAATTGTAGAACCTAGAAGCTTGGTAAATCGAGACATTAACTCAAAATAGTTATTAGCTCTCTTTAACACAAAAAACATCAACGTTTAATAGCTTGAATTCTTAGTATTTGACATCAACAAGTCAGAAATTGATCAAATACTTTTTGTAGTCTCATACGTATTTCTGTCATATTGTTTATTGGTTGCTTCAACACGTGCAATGCCTAATGATTTTAAGTTACAGCTTGAACACAACCTTCAATCAAGGGAATACTTAAAGAGATATAAAATTGAAACAAGCTCTTTTAATTGTGCCAAATTTTTCTTATTTAAAAATGTATATGTAAAAAATTTAATTTCTTTGTAATTGTTAAGAGTTTTTACACCAACTAAGTAATTGACTAATTTTTTACGACCAAGTGATGTGGCGATTATTCATATATTAATTTATCAAATTATTTTACTGAATCATAAAGCACTAACTTATAAGTGATTGCCACAACACTTGATCGCTTAAAACTTAGTCTATTACTTAATCACTCTATAATTATTCAATTATTAAAGCAAATAACAACATTCCTACATTGGGCGAGCTTGGTCAAGAAGGCTCACCACTAAAGCAAATCGACTTGGAGGAAACAATAATCATTAACCTAACCAAATTTTTGACCAATGCTCTTGGCTCAGATGGTCATCTATCGGATTTAATCCCAGTGAAATTTTTTTCTCCTTGTAAAAAAAAACTATTAGTGAGAAAGCTAAAGAAAATTATTTACATAATTTATCTTTAAAATATTTGTCAAACAAAACACTAAAAAGTAAAAACGTCATAAGAATAGATAGCTCGACCTCTAGCCTTTTCCATGAACCTTTAGTTGCCCTCTTAGGGGTTGTTTCTTAAGGGAAATAACTAGAAAAGTAGCATCATGTGTTCTTCGGATAGGGGATCTTTGTGAAGGCTTTGATAACATTTTGGGCTGAGAGGACTTGCTGTAAGAAACACATAGTAGAGAAATCTGGTTAGCAGGCAAGCTAATTACATATAGAAGGGTAAACACAACTGCAATGACAAAATATATTGTGTAAGAGTTAGGGTATATAAGATAATATGATGGTCAAAGTTTTAGAAAAAACATTTTTTTGTTCAAATTAAAGAATGAAAAAGATGTTTTGAGGTTAGAAAATAAATGTCCTTGGAGCTTCAATGGAAATCTTCTCATCCTAAATAGGTATGAATACAACTCCCAAATTGCATAAATAAGCCTTAAATTTGCTTTATTTGGCTTCAAATCCAGGATTTCCCCCTAATTGGGTTAATGATAAAATATCAAGGAGGCTGACTTCACAAGTTGGACAAATTTTATAGGTAGATGAATACACATTATGTGGATCCCTGGCAAGATCAGTAAGGGTCAGGATAAAGTTTGATATTAAGAAGTCTTTGTTATCTGGAGTATGGGTAAAAAGGAAAATCAAACACTCTATATAGATTGAATTCAAATACGAGAGGCTACCTGAGTTTTGCTATTAATGTGGTAGCATATGTTATGATCTAATAAGTTGCTCTAACAGAGACCAGGCAAAAAAAGGGAAGAATACTATTTTGGAGAATGGTTGAAGTCATAGCTAATCAGTATAGTGGGTGCAGTGCAAGAAATCAAAACCAAGATTTTCAAGAAACTACTAGTAGAAACAGATATAAACAGATAAAAGGTTTTGAGGTTTCTTGTATTAATACATATAAGAACTAACCAGGTAAGTCAATATGTAAGGGATCTAAATCTAGTCAATCAGGCATGCTTCCTTGTTCATACAGTTTTGAATCTGGCCTTCCTAATTATGTGTTATATGTTGAATTGAGAATGGATAATCTAGACAGAAACTTAAATTTCCAGAATCAAAATAGTATCCTCAATAATAATAGATAAAATAAGTATAAAAGACCTAGAGTTTTATCAGAAGGGATGCTAGAATACTTGAGTTCCAAGAACTTATGAGTTTACTAGTATGGAACTGTCAGGGTTTGGGTAATCTTCTGACAGTTCAGAGCTCTGAAAGATGCCCTAATTCTTTATAAGCTCAATATCATTTGCTTAGTTGAAACTAAAACTAAGGAGGAAAAAACCAAATTCTTGCTTAGGAAGTGGAGATATGACCACTTTCATGTGGTTGAACCTATTGGTTTGTCTTGTTGCATGACTACGTGTTGGAATCAGGACATTAATGTGCTTGTATCTCTAATATTAATAATATTTTTTATATAAATGTTAATGGGTGGGGTAGAGCGACTTTCTTCTATGGTTGTAGGGACATTAAAGAAAGATGGGCTCAATTTGATAATTTAGTTATCCCTAATCAAGGTAGGTCTGACCCTTGGCTTTGAAGAAAGAAGAGATTTATTGGGGTCAAAGTGCTATGATAAATTGGCTCAAAGCTGTAGAATAAAAACACTAGCTTCTTTCATAAATCTGTCCTTAATAGGAGAATTGTAAATAAAATTATAAGATTAAGGGATAAGGATGGCTTATGGCAGGATGATGAAAATAAGATTATTGATAGTATTATACATCGTTTTACTGAAAATTTTAAATTAGAGCCTAATTCTATCGTGGGTTGGGTCTTGAGTCAAGTTGATATTGTCATTAGTGGGGAGGATAATGATTCTTTGATTAGTGCAGTCTCCTTTGATGAGGCTTAGGAGGTTATGGTTTAGGTGTTGATAAGATCCCTAGTCTTTATGGGATTCATGGTTTCTTTCATCAGAAATGCTAAGATTTGGTTGGGATAGATGTCTTTAAGACTGTTAAGGAGTTTTTTATAATACTTACCTTCATAGATCTATGAATGAAGTTAATATCACTCTCATTCCTAAAGTTCTTCAACCTGAAGATCCTTCTAAATTTAGACTTATATCCATTTGTAATTTATCTTACAAATTATTTCAAAAGTGTTATTTTAGACTTAGAAGTGTTTTGGATAGTGTTATTTCTTAATCACACAAGACCTTTGTAGGAGGTAAACAATTTCAAAATAACCCTATCATAGCACATGAAATCTTTAACCATTTGAAGAAAAGAAAGAAAGGTAGCAAATATGGGTTGCCCTTAAAACTGACATGTCTAAAGCATATAACAGGGTCATTTGAGTTTTTTAAAGTGCATATCATTAAAGATGGGCGTTGACCAAAAATTTGTTAAATAGGTTATGATTTGTGTTATCTCTGTCAATTATAAAGTAACTATTGAAAGAGGCCCTAAAATCAGTATAAATCCTAGTAGAGGATTAAGACAAAGTGACCCTTTATCCCATTTTTTGTTTATATTAGTGGCTGAAAGTCTTTCTAAATATATTAAAAGGGTTCCTAAAGAAAACTTAGTGAAGCATGTATCTTTTAAGAAAGACAGTCCCTTTATATCACATATTTTCTTTGTTGATGATAGTTTATTCCTATCTGATATGGATCTTAATTCTTGTTATAGTCTGGATTTGTGCATTAAGAGGTATTGTAATGCATCTGGACAAAAAATAAATCTTAAGAAGAGTAGCTTATATTTTAGTGGAAACGTACCTGATAGGAGGAAAGATGAGATCTCAAAAAATTTTAGTGTTCCTCTTAACTCCCATAAAGATTCTTATTTAGGATTACCTATTTGACTGGGAAAAATCCAAAGGTGACATCTACGCTCTTCTTATGGAAAGAATGAACAAAAAAAACTTCTTTATGAAAGACCAATCTCCTGTCCTTAGGAGATAAGGAAATCCTTTTAAAATCTATAGCCCAAGCCCTTCTTAGTTATTTTATGCCTACTTCTAAACTTCCTAAGAAAATTTTTCATAACCTTCAAGCTGTTATCATAATGTTTTGGCGGTCTAAGGGAGAAAAAGGTATGGGTATTAGTTGGACTTCTAGTAAGAAGTTGTCTACTAATAAAGAGTTTGGGTGCCTTGGGTGTAGGGATCTTGAAGTTTTTAACCTTTCATTATTAGCAAACAAGCTTGGTTCATTCTCAATAATCTTAATATTTTATGTGCTAGGCTCTTAAAAAGTTTATACTTTCCTAAGTGTTCCTTCCTTGATGTTAAGATTGGGAAGTCTAGTTCTTGGGCTTGGAAAAGTCTTTGGCAAGGTAAGGAAGTCATTAAAATACATTCTTATTGGAGAATAAGTAATGGTGTGTAGTGTTAACATTTGGGGAGACAATTGGGTTCCTGGGTTTAAAAAGTTAAATGTTTTTAAAAACCCTAACCTAAATTAAGTTTCTGATTTTATCGTCCCTAATTGTGTTGGTTGGAATAGGAGATTGATAGAATCAATCTTTCCCTCTTGGATTACTAAATGCATACCATCTATGTCAATTTAAGGTTATCAAAAGAAGGATAAGTACTTTATCAGGCCCTTAAGAGTGGTGATTTTTCGGTTAAAACATGTTATTATTGTTTAAATAATATCAAAATTCATAATGCAAATAAAGTTTCAACATCAACTTTAGAAGTAAATCCACATTTTTGGGGATCACTCTTCAATGCTGGAAATTTTTTTCCCAGCATTGATGCTGGGATTAATCATGACCATTGGATCTAATCAGGTTAATCCCCACTATTAAATGGTTTAGAGAGACACTCTCTCCTAAAAATTTATCCTGAAAATTTATGGTTTTCGTCACTGCCCCACTTCTTCTTTCCATTTTCATTCAAACTCTACCAAACTCAGTTATGCCCTCATCTCTGTGTGGTCCAAGCGTTCCTCTCTCTTTCCTCTCTGTTGTTGTAAGCTCTCTCTCTCTCTCATGTGAGCGCAAAAGCTTGAGCTTTTGCCGTCGTCTTCTATTAAAATCGACCATAAAAGCTCAAGTTTTTGTCAATGGAGGAAGTGGTAGTGCTCACGTTAGCATTTTTTAGATTTTGATGGTTTGCTTTTGACCCATCCACACAAAAGTGAACAAATCTCTCTCTCTCTATATATATATATATATATATCTTTCTATCTATCTTCCAGCGTCTCTCTTTCTGTCTGATTCTTGTTCTTTCTTCAAAATGAGCTCTCAGATTTGCAGATCTACTTCTAGGGTAGCCAGGCTGTTCCACTCTGCTCTCCAGATGGCAGAAATGTACAACTAAACTGATTATCTCCGTTGGTGACTGCAATGTCGATGACTCTAAAAAAGAACCCTAGCTCCAATACACATTGGTGAGTCGATTTCTGCTCAAGTACCCATCCCGATTTTTTCCCAGGTTATTTGCACCTTCAGGGCTCATTTCGTCGTTACTAACAAATTAGTACTCAAGTTTTCCAGATTTCTTTTTAAAAAAGTGCTTCAACAGTCAGATCGGTTTTATGTTCGTCAAGAAACTTGTCAAGAAGGCTTCATCTAAGAAGGTTTGTTCCTCCATTCCTATTTTCTCGCTCTTTTATCTTTTTAATTGAATTTTTTTAACTAATAAGTGAAGCTTTGGAGTTTTGATTGATCTACTAGGTTCTTCAATGTCGATGATTCATATATGGTGAACTTTTGAGGTTTTGTAAGGGGGGAAGGTCAGTTTGATTTTTCATTTTCATTTCTGATTAGAGAAATAAAATTGATTATTCGAGTTAAACTTCAAAAAATAAATTCCTGAGTGAAAAATGATCTCCTCTGTTATTAATAATTTCAGGATATGTTATGAACTTCACTCTTATACACATTGCATAGTTCTCTCTCTAGTTTTCATTTTCTCATTTTCTATTTAATTGAAAAGTTTCAAATATTAGTTTTTGTGATTTGAAATGGAAATTCTAAAAAAATTGATAATTAGGGGAGCCTGGCTCGGTATTATACATATATTCTTATTCTACTGTGATTTTTAGTCTGAAGCTTTTCCTAGTAAAATCATCCTCATGTTTTGAACTCAATTTGTCAATACTATGCATAGTTTCATAATTTAAAAGGGTTATTTTATTGTGCTACGTATCTTAATAAAATTATTAATGTGTGCGAATGTGTCCTCTTGCAACACATATTATGGTGTCATTTCCCTCATCTAGGATAATTTGTTATCATTATCAAATTACATATAATTAGGTAATTTTGCACTTTTCTGATGACAGCGGCTGTTAAAGGTTGATTAATATTTTCTACAGTATTTTGAAGTGATTATGATGCCAATGATTCAAAGTTTAGGCTTGGATGTAGTATAGGCTTAAATACATGCTACTTTGTTCTCAATCTAGAATTCTGAAATAAAAAACATGTAAAGACGATACAAATTCAAGTAGTAAGTTTCTCACTCAGTTGATTCATAGGTTGGGTTTTTTATGTAGATGATTTGTAAAAATGGAAAATACTGTTTCATACAACAAGACTTTTGCCTTAACAAAAAACCTTTTTGTAGGATCTCTTGAACCGCGTATTGGCTGCCCTTGCTTATTGGTCTCACATCATGGCCAACATCAAGGTGGAATACTTACTATTATAGATGCTTTGGTTGATAGGTTTGGCTCGTAAGGAATTGAATCGTGTTGATGTAAAGAAGAAGGAAATATAAAAAAAAAACATTTACAGATGATACAAATTCAAGTAGTTAATTTCACACTCACTTGATTTATATAGGTTGGATTTTTTAAATGATTTGTTGAAATAAGGACACTAACACAATCAATTTTTATAGTATCATTTTTGTTGATTTGTCTAGTTATATAGTGTAGAAATTTGAAAGCCATGTAATGATTTCAGTTGTCGAAAGTTTATTTGCTTTAAGCTAGAGAAAATTATTATCATATTTGTAAGGCTTCTTCTAACGTTAATCTTTGTTATTGTTTGTGATGTTGTTGATGCTAGTAAACAAGATTACTAATTATGTGACATCTGAAATTTCAAAGACTACGAAATTGGCTACGTAAAGTAACTAATTTTACAAGTTAAAAATTGAGAAAAAAATGACAATCGACATTCAATATTACCACCTTAAGTGTGAAAATTGCCAAGTATAAGAAAATATGTGAAATGTGAAAATAACGTGTGAAAAAACTAAAGTATGAAAATGGCGTCTAAACATTATAGGTACAAAAACACGTCTAATGGACATAAACACCACCGGTAAATGTTCAAAACAGCCGGTATTGAGACAAAGAAAAATTCAATACGGTTAAGCATGTAAAAATGACAAGATGTAGCAAAACAATTGCATGAAAATGACAAGTATATGAAAATGTGTGAAAATGACCAAGTGTATGAATATATAATTTATCGACTATGATAAAGTATGTGAAAATGTCTAAGTATATGAAATGGCTAAATGTGTGAAAATGACTAAGTGTGTGAAAATGACTAAGTGTATGAAAAGATTTAAGTGCGTGAAATTGACTAAGTTACAGAAATTGCTATGTGTGTGAAAATGACTAAGCACATGAAAATCACAATTTTCATACACTTAGTCATTTTCACATACTTAGTGTGTGAAATAATTAAATTATAAAAGGGCTAAGTGTTTGAAAATGACTAAATGTGTGAAAATAAGCAAAATTGTGAAAATGATTAAGTGTAAGAAAATTATTAAGTGTGTAAATATCCAAATGTGTAAATATAGGTAAGTGTGTACGAAAATTGTTAAGAGTCAAACATCATAATGGAGACCTAAACACCATCACTACATGGTGAGTCATCATTCAAGACTGGCGTTTGGGCCCCAGACGCCACCGACAGACGTTTGGCCCAAATACTCCCTATTAGATCGTGGCACGCGCAAGTCAACTTCCTGGAGGGCATAATTTTTTACTCGGGTGGAACCACGTGGCCCGTAAGATATCAAATCGAAGTTTATTCAGAGATCTACATGCCGACCAGCTTTACTTGTAGCAGCTCAATTTCGGGTCTAAAAATACTGTTTTAAGTACTTTCGGAGGCCCGTAAGCTGTTTCGGTCTTAATTTTGGGCTTTTTCATAATTCCTCTCTTTTAATTAAAACGTAAATAGATTGTTTTCCAAATTTTATGGGGTTATAATTTATAAATTAAAGGTTAAATTTTCAAATTTTAATATTCAATTTCAAACTTTTAGCTGATATGTTTGATTTATAGATAGAATTTGACATTGAGGGTTATATGTGTTCATCAAATCGATAAATAGGATTTACCGACCATCATAACATCACGACCAAAAATTATATATGGTGAAAACCCGTGCCGCTCGATACTTGTCACAAAAGCACAACAACATTATCAATGATAACTTTTAACGAGTTTATGAATAAGTCTTCAATTGTATCGAGAATCCTTAATTAATCCAATCTAATTTCACATATTAAGTGAGTGTCATGAATGTTTTCTTTGAAATAATGATTTTTTTCTATTTTATCGATGATTTTCCCAGTGTACGGTAAATAATTACAAAAATATCAATTTTTAGGAAATTTGTGAAGAATGGCAATTAGAGCCATATAAATGGTGATTAGGAGTAAAAAAGTGATGATTGGGAGGGAGACTGGCGATCACCTATTTGTACATGGCGTTTGGGGACTGAAACAAGCGATTGGAGGC
Organism: Datisca glomerata; assembly: GCA_003255025.1. NCBI lineage: Eukaryota > Viridiplantae > Streptophyta > Magnoliopsida > Cucurbitales > Datiscaceae > Datisca > Datisca glomerata. The sequence continues at coordinate 83,437 of QANY01002415.1, forward strand.
ATAAAACTAGCGTTTGGCTTTGACGATGCGATTAGAACCTTCAGGATGACATTTAAGGGCTAAAAATAGACGATTTGGTTGTACGTATTTGGTGAACCCTACCAAGAATTATTAATTTGTACGTATTTAGTGAACCTCACTACGTAGTGAGGTACAAAAGGAATCTTGAGTGGTTCACCAAAATATTTCACGTACAAAATCAATCATTCTTGGAGGAGTTCACCAAAATATTTCATGTACAAAATTACTAATTCTTAGAAGGGTTCACCAAAATATTTCACGTACAAAATCAATCATTTTTTGAGGGGTTCACCTACATATTTCACGTATAAAATTAATCATTCTTGGAGGGGTTCACCAAAATATTTCACATACAAAATCAATATTCTTCGAAGGGTTCACCAAAATATTTCACGTACAAAATCAATCATTCTTCGAAGAGTTCACCAAAATATTTCAAGTATAAAATTAATCATTTTTCGAGGTGTTATGAATTAAAAAGAGTGGGGAAAGATTATTTTACTTGATACTTGTTGTAAATGACAACAACATATTCAATAATAGATTCTTAACCGTCATAGAAATGTACTAAAAATTATTGTATTGATGCAAAATCGTCGAAAAAATAACAAAACCGACAAAAAAAGGAAAAAAATGCTAGGAACCGCCGATATTGGGCTCAAAACTGCCAGTATTGGTTAGAGAAACCACCAGGATAGATTAGTGAACCCTAGTACGTAATTGATGAACCCTAGTACATTTTTTGTGAACCCCACTACGTAATTGGTGAACTTTGCTACATAATTGGTGAACCCCGCTACGTAATTGGTGAATCACACTAAATAATTGGTGAACTCCACTACGTAATTGATAAACTCCTTCAAGAATTATTCTTTTGTACGTATATGATGAACCTCACTACGTAATTGGTGAACCCCACTATGTAATTTGTGAACTCCACTACATATTTGATTAATAAAAAAAATACCTGCCACATGTTGAGCTTTGTGTGGCCCAGATTACTCCAAATGTAATCTAAGGACCATAAAAGCTCAACATGGATGCCAAGAATTCTAGCATCCATATAAAAGTTTCCCACAAAATCGATGAAACGAAAGAGATCCGAGTGAATGAAAAGGAAAAAACAAAGGATGAACTCCACTTTAAAAGGACACGCTATAAAAATTTTAAAAAACAAAAAATAAGACCTGTTTATGAAACTTTTGATATCTATCTAGTGTGATGTATGGGCTATGCGGCAAAGGTGGAGTGTTAGAATATTTCTATTGATCGATCATGTCATATAGGCCCGAGTCGGACATTCAATTGCTTCGATTTGAATTATCCGGAGAATGCCTTCTATTATATCAAAAAGATGGACGGTTAAACCTATTTTTTGGACAATCAAACATATTTATCGATTCAATAGAAACCCAAAGAGATGAATAGGGTCTCAAATAATGAGAGATTTTTTGGAAGACAGTATGGAAAGCTAAGATACCACCAAAAATCAAGTTATTTATATGGAGGACAGTAAACCAATATATACCAACCAAACAAATTCTCTTTAGAAGACATTTAGCTCAGGATGTAGTATGCCCTATTTGCTTTAAAAGAGGAGGAATCAGTATTTCATACTTTGGTTTGGTGTAGATGGAAATATTTGTGCTGGTTTAGCTCCCATCTGCGTTTCTATCCAGTTAATCATTGTCCTTTAAATTTTGGTACCAGGATTAAACAACCCATGGAAACCCTTAAAAAAATTTCTAGCAACAATAGCTTCAATATATCCCTATTTTTCTATATGTTTTGGGAAATTTAGAAAGGGAGAAACATGTTTATTTTGGGGGGGAATTTTGCAACCCGATTGAAACCATGCAAAAATCTGTTAATGCATGCAGGGAATTTTTTAGTGCAAACTATAATTACTTATTTGAGTTTCGATCTTGTTCTTCTGCAGAAGAGGGACCCCCTATGTTGCTTCCAGATCGAGTAGATGTTCAGTCAAACCAAGGAGAATCTCCCTCGACAGTGGCTAATAGAAAGGGAGCATGGAGTACCACCCGAAGCTCTAAAATAGAAGAATGGACAAATCCAGAGTTGGGAGTGGTTAAAGTTAAGGGTGTAAGCGGTTCAGTTCGGTTTAATTTAGGGATCTGAATCGAATCGAACCGCAAAATCACCTTTCATATATTACAAACCGAACCGAACCTCTATAAGAGTGAAAACTGAACCGAGCCGAACCGCTCGATATCGGTTCGGTTTGTTCGGTTTGGGGTCTGTTCCAAGAATGCAAAAAATCCTTCAAACGTATTCAATATTCATCCAAAAACAATCTGAATTCCCGTTTCATAGGCAAATCCTAAAACTTATGCAATGTCTAATGAACAATTACAAGAGTAAAGAGTATTTAAGTATTGATAACTTCAAATTTCATAATCAAGACTTACAAAAGATCACCAAAAAATCATCTTAAGGGGAGATTATCGAAGGAGAAAAGTATCAGGTGGAAGCTTCATCGACGTTCCAGGGAGAGTTGCTAGCCATTGAAGCTGGATCGGACTAGGCTTCTAATTCTAAGTCTAGTTGGGCCAATGTTATATTAGAGTGTGTGATTCGAAAATAGCAATTAACTGGGCCATCCAACCCTCCTCAGACTGGAAATTAGTAAATTTAGTAACCCAAGTCCACAAGAAGCTTATTAATTCTAGGGGTATTAAATTATGTTGGATTAATAGAAATTGTAGCTCCGCAACGCAACTGATATTATTGTAAAATATAGCATTGTATATCTAGAGTGATCGAAGCTGATAGAATTAGGATCAGGCAAAACAAAATTAGGAGGTTTTTAATAAAGTGTCAAATTGTTCTTCTATAATTGTTTTCCAACTAGATCAGTTGCCATTTGGATTTTCATTTCCTTATTGTTTCAATATTAAAAACCAAATTTGATATATAGGGTAACAACAACCATCTATTTCCATTTAATTAAAAGATGTATAAAAATAAAACCAACCAAATATGCCTATTCTTCTTTATTAGGCTATTTACCTTCCTTTATTGGATGATTAATGGCCAATCCAAATACAACTTGCAGCTCTCCATAGTGGCCGATGCATTTTCTACATTTACATTAAAGTTTACATTGCAATTCTTCCACAAAACCTACCACCACCCATATGATGGAAATAAAAGGTGATTATATTGTATTTAGACCCTTTGTATTAAAAATGGACAGCTCATATCAGATTTAGAGTCAAAAGATAAAATAGTAAAAAAATAAAAACAAATATAATTGTCAGACCTCACTTTTTTTGCGCCTGTTGAGAGAAATAATTTAGTAGAATAGATTATTCATCTCCTATTAGATCCTCAAAGTGAGGAGATTCATTTCTCAGCATGTTGTAGTATCACGGCGATCAACACCATATTGCATCTCCGACGCAAATCTTGCATATTCTTACGAGTCTTGTTTTATAAGATCAATAATAATGAGCAATGTAATGTTAAGTAAATATCAATAAAGTTGGATATTCACCGATCAGGTAATTCAATACATCACGCTAATAAATCTTTTCTATTTTTAGGGCTATTTCCCTATAGAAGTATGCATTCAAGCACATACAAGTTAAAACTACTTTCCCTAAGTGATTTTAGGACACAGAAAAATGACAAGAGAGGCTACAAACTCACAGGCATGTGCCTCATGCAAACACCAACGCAAAAAATGCAATGAAAACTGTGAGTTAGCTCCATATTTTCCAGCAAGTAAATATGCTGAATTTCAAAATGCTCATCGTTTATTTGGAGTAAGCAACATACAGAGACTATTGGCCTTAGTTGAGCCACATCAAAGACAAGAAGCGGCTGATTCAATACTCATGGAGGGTAAGAACAGAAGCAATGATCCAGTCCATGGCTGTCTTGGCATTATCTCTGACCTTAATTCTCAGATTGAATTGTGTCAAAAGGAGCTTGAGACTGTCAATCAGTACCTTTGTTTTCTCAGACACAAGGAGAAAATTGAGCAGCGGCAAAATCAGATTTTGGATGAATTTCTTGACGCCTTTTCTCCGTCACTTGATCTGGTACCACACCGTAACTTGTTCGTGTTTTTTTCCTCATATTTTATTCTCGACTTTAAAAATCACATTTTAAATTAACGAGTTTTCGACTCCGAATATTTAATTGATTAGTTTATTACATATTCTATTTTTTCTATTTTTCTTTGACAAATAAGACAACAAATATTGATGTTTTCCCAGAATTTACGCACTAAATTAAATATACTTGAATTTTTTTAAACTATTAGAATGCCACCTAAATTACATTTTGGGTTGGTTCAGTATGCAATTTCTTATAACTCCTATTTTCAATTAAAATATCACTAATTCAAACTATTCTTTAATAATTTCTTAATTAAGTAAATTTTTTTAAAGTGTATTAGATGATTTTCTTAAGCTAAATTTTTTTAAAACTAATGGATCTTGAAAAGGGTTCATTCTGCCGTATATATTAAAATTACTGTTACTATTGAATTGGTAGGAAAAAATATATATAACGTATGATTGCATAAAAATCTCACTTTTTTATTGCTACTAGTTTATAACTAATTAATTTAATGTAATTTAGCCTAGTGAACATATGTGTGACGTGAAAAACGAAGAACATGGTTACAACTACTTGTCGACTTTAGAAGTGGCCGAAGATGTCAAGCCCTTTGATATCCAATCGTTCAACTCAATGATCGAATCTTATCAGAAAGAGAATGTTGTTCATCCGATGAAATAAGAGAATCTAGGTTTGCGTCGTTACTTAATATGATTATACAAATTACTTATTTTCTCCTTAATTAATATGATTACTTCACCTTGTAATTCGACATGTGTGGATGATAAATGATTTGAGTACAAAGTTCATTAGTCAATTTGCTTATGTATGTTATGCAGTGACAAATCGAAGGCTTGAGAAGAGAAGCCTCTAGAGTTTCATGAAGAGAAAGAAAAAAAATTCATTTTTGATCATCAAAAAGAAAGAATAAAGGGGTTTTTTAAGAAGATCAAGGAAGAACCAATTTATTGAATTTGGGATAAACTATAATATGCTTTCAATTCAATGTAATTTTCCACTGCAATAGTTAAATTGGTATCCATCTCTTTTATTTCAATGATGTAACCCCACAATCCCACACATTGTTATTTGTTCCTACTAGTTAGTCTAATTTGGATCATCTAATCTATTTTAGACTACCTAAATCAGACTAAATGTAAAAAAAAAATACGTAGACAAAAAAAATCAATAAAGATAGATATAGACGGTTTCTAAAATAGATTTACCAAATGTTATTATATGGTTGATAGATTTAAAAATAGATGAGTCGAGTCGAATTCTATATATCCAATTTTATATGTCCAAAGTCATGTGCGTGTCAAATGATAGCAGTGCCAAAAATTAAAGATGTTACATAACATTTTTTTACGATCATTGTTGTTTGCCATTATCAATACTAAAAAACACTTGTGAAAACTAAGAACCTCATTTCTCATTAGTGAGAGGGAGTCTCACCTTACTGATAGAAAGGGGTCCTCACTCATAATAATATAATAAAGGAAAGTTTACATTTTTGTTATTATTTTAAACTCTAAACTTTAAAATATTATAATTTAAACTCTAAACTATCTAAAAATCATAATTATAACCCTCAAAGTAGCCCATCTATTCCCCATTAGTTTTTATCAAAACTATGTCATTTTTAATAGTTAAAACGAAGTCATTTTTAATAGTTAAAACGACGTCATTTTCAAGAGCCATTGATAACCTATTTCATTTACCAAACACGCCTTAAAAATACCGAAACCTAAATCCCTTTCCACATTCCCGGGAAGCAAATTTTCACTTTGAAACCCCCTACCACAAGCTCTTCAAAGATATCAATGCCTCCGCCCACAAATTTCACTTGCCATTGATGTCTTGGAAGAGCTGGTGGTAGGGGGTTTTGGAGTGAAAATTTCTTTCATGGGAGTGAGGAGAGGGATCTGGGATTTGGTGTATTTGAAGAAGTAAATGAAATAGGTTATCCATGACTATTGAAAATGCCGCCGTTTTAATAAAAACTAATGAGGAATATCAATAATTTTCACATTAAACCCACAAATGCCTGCATTTTTTTAGTTTTGTACATCTCTAGATCATTAGAATTTTCTATCTAGTTAAATCACTACCAAGAGCTACTTTGAGAGTTATAATTGTAAATTTCAGATAATTTAAAGTTTAACCTGTAACGTTTTAAAATTTAAAATTTAAAGTATCAATTATCAATAGTTTAAAGAACAAAAATGTAATCTTCCCTATAATAAATTAATAAATAGTATATAGAGATAAAAAATAACATTTATTCATAAGTGATCATTGATGCAAGTCCTTAATACTGCTAAGCAGAGAACTTTTTCCCTTTAGAATAATAATTGAACGGGTAGTCTCACACATCTTTTGGTTCAAATATCAAATCTGATTTGTCAAAAATAAAAAAAATGAAAATGATAAAAACAGGTTTTATTTCACGTTTTATTTTTTATTTTTTATTTTCCCTTGAGCGTGTCTTTGTAACGCAAAAGAGAACCAAGTCTCTGCAATTTCAATTGCTGCAGAAACCTGTTGATAAAGTCATCCGTTTTCACCTCCACTTCTTTATGAGTTTTTGCTAAATTAGATCCATACACTGATTATTTGGTAGAAATTGATCATTATATCAATTTTTGCTCACCCTGAATTCTGATTCACTTTTTCACTTAAAATGTATTTGTGAAGTTATATATTTACCTTTCATTCTATTTCTCCTTCTACGTTTTTCATTTTTCCACTTCTTCGTCTTCTTCCTTCCTCGTGACCATGAATTTTCTGAGAATTTTTTTTTAGAATGTTGTTTGAAGTTCATTTATTTTCTTTTTTCTGGAAAGCTTGGATTTTGGATGAAATTTGATGAATTTTATTAATTTTAGTTTTTGTCCACATTTAAGAGAGAGGAAATTGTAAAGAGAGAGAATGAGTTTTGTTAATTTCTACTACACGATGGGGTACACTAGCATCGTGTAGCCCCATCGTGTAGTTTACACGATGGCTACACTGGCGTAGTGTAGTCAACACAATGAGTACACTAGTGTTGTGTGGCCATTGTGTAGACTACACCGGCCTCGTGTAGGCTACACAATGAGTACACTGGCCTCGTGTAATCATCGTGTAGGCTACACGATGAGTACACCCGCGTCATGTAACCATCTTGTAGACTACACGATGGGAAAGCGGACATCTTCTGTTAAGAATACTTTTAAAATTGAAGAATAAAATATAGTCTTAAGTATTTGAAAAATTCATTAAAAAATTTTAATGTTTCCAGTCCGATAAACTTCCGGAGGACGTAACTTTTGACTTAGGTTGAACCATGTGGCCCGTAAGATATCAAATCAAAACTTATTCAAAGATCTACATGTGCGACGCAACCTAGTTTCAGGCCCAAAAACATTGTTTTAAGCACTTTTAGAGTCCTGAAAATTATTTTGTTCGTAAATTTTGGTAAATGGACTACACGATGGGTACACGGGGTCATGTAATTATCGTGTAGTCTACACGATAAGGGTATACTAGCGTCGTGTTGTATAACCATCATGCAGTCTACACGATGGGAGTACACTGACGTCATGTAGCAATCGTGTAGTCTACACGACGCCAGCATACCCCATCGTATAGTCTACACGATGGCTATACGACGCTAGTGTACTTATTGTGTAGTCTACACGATGGCTACACTGGCGTCGTGTAGTCATCTTGCAGTCTACATGATGAGGCTACATGACGTCAGCGTACCCCATCGTGTAGTACAAAATTAACAAAACATATTCTCTCTCTACAGGTTTCTCTCTCTTAAATCTGGGCAAAAATTAAATTAACAAAACTCATCAAATTTCGTTCGAAATTCAAGTTTTCTAGAAAAAAAAAATAAACGAATTTCAAACAACGTTTCAGAAAAAAAAATCTCAGAAAATTCATTGGTAAGAAGAAGAAAATAAATAAATATTTTTTTATTGCATGAAGAAAAAAGAAGACAAAGAAGAAGACGAAAAAAATGCAACTTCATAAATAAATTTTGAGTGTAAACATTCAATTTCATAAATAGATTTTGAGTAGAAGTTGTTTCAGAAATGACTAAAAATTAGTGTAAATATTTATCTCTATAAAAGGAGTAATGTAGGGTCCACTTTAGCAACCCCTTCTTCATCATACCCCAATGATGTCGTTCCAGTACTCTTTTCTTTCCTCACCGTTTGTGGCCGTCGGCTCTCGATATCTTCCTCCGCCTCCAATTGTCCGACTCCGACAAACAACTTCTCACTCACCGATTTCTTCATATGGGAACACCTCTATTACACGCCCAAATTGTTCAAGGGATTTGAGCTAAATCAGCTAGGGAATTACTTTAATTGATAAACGGTATTTTAGATTTTTAACTTTTAATTCAGTTGGGTTTAGAATAAGTCAATGGTTGTTCTCAGTAATAGCCATGATCTATTATGTAAGTAATCTGTCAACGCACCAGTTCGTGTATAGAGGGTAAGTTATTTTTCTTTTTGTTTTGCAGTCTGTAAAATCCCATAAAAGGGCAACATATTATGAATGAAAGCATGTGTTTGATTCTCAATTGCCGTGAGCATTCTGGAGGTTTTCCGGCTGCTCAAATTGCTGGAATTTAACTAAATTTCTGGAAGTAACAAGTTGGTATCAGAGCCGCGTTCCTGCGACATGGCTGAGGGAACACGGCTTTCACAATTATCAGAAACAATAAACAATTTACGAGGGGTAACCACTGCCCTGACAGAAGAACACAGTATTATTGCACATATAACAACACTAGTATCATTGTATTACAAATAATAATGTATGTACATAACTCTAGTCAATGGCTCTGATACCACTTCTTAGTCTTTCTAGTACACTCTCTATTATATACTCACTTACAACACTTCTTACTCTTTCTAGTACACTCTCTATTATATACTCACTTACACACTCGTATTAATATTTTATTACAGGAAAGGAAAGGGGGGGGGGGGGGGNGGGGGGGGGGGGAGGAGATATAAGCTCCATATGAGGAGAAGGCTAAAGTTTTCGATGATCCATCTGCTTGAGTTGGATACCCTTTTATAAGCAAAGCGAAGCCTCTATATTCGGACTTCAAATTGGTCTTCATTTTCCTTTAACTAATAGTATCTCAAAGTGGGTGGCACAGTCACTCCAATAAGTGACACAGTAACTCCAATAAGTAGCACAGTAACTCTAATAAGTGAGTGGGTGACATAGTACATGTACGCCTGTCCATCATAATGGTGTCTTTGCTCAGCATTGTCGTCAGCAAGCATGATTGTCATGGACTATTAATCCTCATAAGGATCTTGGGAATTTTGCATAGGATCTGATTGTCGACTGACCATATCAGTGTCATCTGAGTCAGATTCCTGTAATATTTTTTTTAACTGCGCCTTCAGATCTGACTTTGATGAAGATGCTAATAATTCCCTCAATAATGCAGCCACATCCTTCTTAGGATTCTGAGGAGGTGGTGGAGGTTCCAGATTGATTAACTCTTGTTTAGAGAACACGGAGGCTTCAGCAAAGAAGTCAAATTTGTCCCACCATTTGATTAAAATTCTTCTTCCCAAATAAGGGATATGGGTTACAATCTCTCCAAATTTACGAAGAGGTACTTTGGAGATGGTAACATCCCATTTAACAATCCATGGTACTTGATAAAGTACAGCAAATTGTATTATGAGTTTTTTTAACGACACATTTGTGTGGACAAAATCTTCATAAATGGTTCTGATTTTATCAGGAAGAGTGCTAGGATGAAATCCCCAATTAGTGAACCACATTAAAAACCATTGTGGTAGAGAACTGAGATCAAAGTCTCGAAATTGAAAAGACCAGCTATGTTTTCGTTGTCTATTCTCATAACAGAAAGCACCATCCCAGGCTTTGATATAATCAAAGTAGCTGAACCAAAATTTTGTTTGGTCTTTCCGATATTTCGGAAGTTCTTTGTACCGGTAGAGATCGCCGGGCCATTGTTCAGGAGTAAGATCGATTTTAATAAATGCCTTTGAATAAGCCCATTCCTCCCTATTCGATTTACAGAATCGAATTTCACAGAATTAGTGGCTTCAAGAATAGCATAATAAAAATTGTAATCCTTGGGATAAAGGAATGGATCAGCAAATTCCTGAAGGTAAAACCCGTTAAAGGCTTTGGCCTTGCCTTTGTCTTTGGAGGCTTTGAATGTTTTATCCATTCGAGCCCTGCAAAAATTCACGAGTTAGAAAATCAGGTAAACAATTATCAGATCCTTTAATAAACTCTATATCAAAATCAAATACAGACAATATGCCTTGCCATCTTGCAAATATTTGTTTAGATGCTATATTTTTAACATCTTTTTCAAGAATATCTTTTGCAGATTTGCAATCAACACGTAATAAGAATTTTTTATTTATTAAATCACTTTCAAATTTTTGAATACATAAAACAATAGAAAGAATTTCTTTCTTCACAGTTGAATAATTTACACGAAGTCCTTTCCATACTCCGGATGTAAATCGAACAAGTATTTCTTGATTATTAATCCTTTGTTTAAGGATGCTGCCATAACCCAGTTCTGATGTATCAGTTTCAACGACTTTGAAAGCATCAGGATGGGGTAAAGCTAAACAAGGACTTTCCTTAATTTTTGTTTTAATTTTACGAATAGCTTCAGTATGGACGGATGTCCATTCTAGAGGGTTCATTTTCAACCTTTCAAATAAAGGTTTAGCATCAAAAGCAAGTTTCGTATAGAAGTCAGCAATATAATTTAAACTGCCTAAAAATCTTTGTAGTTGATTTTTATCTTTAATTTCATCCGAAAATTTATCCGCAAAAGCAATAGATCTATCAATTGGGATAATAGTCCCTTCTTTGATATTATGCCCTAAAAACCGAGTCTCTGTCTGAAATAATTTTATTTTTCTGGCGGACACGACAAGACCACCTTTTGTGGCTGCATTAATAAATGCTTTTAGATGTTTGAAATGTTGATCAATTGTTTCAGAAAAGATCAATACATCATCAATGTATACAAGACAAAAATGTGTATACGGACAAAATATGACATTCATTATATTTTCAAATTTAGATGGGGCATTTTTTAACCCAAATGGCATTACAGTCCATTCATAGTGGCCAAATGGGACTGTAAATGCTGTTTTATATGTCTTATTCTGCAATCTGTATTTGCCAGAAGCCAGATTTCATATCAAATTTTGACATAACTTTGGATGAATAAAGCCTATTTAATAAATCTCTTTTGTTGGGTATCGGATATCGAATCCAACACGAAGCTTTATTTAATGGTTTATAATTGATAACAAGCCTTGGAACTCCTCGTTCTAACTCAACTTTTTTATTAACATAAAAGCTGGACAACTCCAAAGACTGTAGGATTTTCGAATTAATCCTTTTTGTAATAAGTCCTGTATTTCAATTTTACACATGTCCAGATATTCTGGACTCATAGCAATAGGTCGTGCCTTCATTGGAATTTGACTTTCTTTAAAGTCTGGTTCATATGGTAAATGAACAATATGTTTCTTTCGTTCCCAAAATGCATTAGGAAGATCAGAACAAATTGTCTGAATAATATGTTCTTGTAATTCTTGAATTTTCTTTTGTATATCTGGTTGCTGAATTTTTTTAGCTATCTTCTTGTAAGATATTTATTTTGTTAGAGAATTTAAGAATTTTTTTTTCCTTTTAATTTATTTTTGTAAAATATCAATCTCGTGATAACGAGGTTGTGAAACAAATTGAAAAGTTATATCTTGCGAATTAACAAGACTGGTAATCCCATTTTCATCTATGCTTTTAATAGGATAAAGCATATGTAAGAAAGGATTTCCCAATATAATATCATGGGATAAATTCTTAACCATTGTAAATGGCATCTCCAGACAGATTCCATTGTTGCAGACAACAAAATTTTGTAACTTATATTTGACTACAAGTTTTCTACCATCAGCAGCATTCATAATTTATGTTGTTTTAGAGAAATATCGAGAAGGTACAAGTCCTTCATTGATACAGTTTAAGTCAGCACCAGAGTCAACCATAGCTATAACTGAGAAAGAGAATTCTTTCCAGACAATAATGGTGACTTTGATATGCCACTTATGAGTGATAACTCTATCAATCATATTAATATATGTTAATGAATTTAATTCATCTTTTTCTTTTGCAGTACTTGGACTAGGTTCCAAGTCTTCCTCATGATCAGATTGATCACAAGACTTTTGTATTCCTTTTAATTCTAACACTGTAACTCTTGATTTAAGAGTATGGAGTTCTGTTTTTAATTCTTTTACCTCATGCATTAATTCATTGATGCATGTATCTTCCATTTTGTCTTCAGAGTGCTTGACTCTGTTAAGAATTTCTTTCAAGCTATAAGCTTCTGATTCTTTAAAACGAATACCTATTTCAGGTGTTCTTTTTATTGAATAATGTTCCAAATATTGTTAGAGTAGATTCCTTTTTTTTGTTGGATCTGTAATTTTATCAATGATATCAAGGATAAAATTTTCCTCTTTGGTCAGAACAAATAATCCATTTGCCTTACATAAGGTTTTATAATAATCACAGTTTCCATCACAATCAGAACCAGAATTGCCTGGTTGGGTATCTGATTGCTCAGATCCTCTTTCATAATCTCCATTATAATTCTCTATAAGAGATACCTGAAGATCTATTTTTTCGTCTTCAGAGTCTGACAAGAATAATTTTTCTAAGGACTTTTTTAATCCTTCATCAATGGACAAACTATTAATTTTCTTTTTCATTTTACACTTATTAGCGTAATGGCCCACTTTATGACAACGCCAACAGACAGACATAGTCTTTAGTTTGGACGATTGTGAATTATTGTCCTGTTTAGGGCGTTGAAACCTTTTCTTTTCTCTTTTGTCTTTTTTCGACAGGAAATCATTTTGTTTCCGATAAGACTTATTAGTCTTGTTTTTCTTTTCTCAGATGATCCTGGACCAATAGGAGCTAATCCCATCTGTTCACAAAAATCACCTACTATCTTTTTACTAAGGATTTTATCCTTTTGAATTTGTCTATGTAATTTTATTTAATTACATAAATTAATTCCTTTTGATGTAATTGCAGAAGCTAAGTCACCATAAGTGTAAGCGGAGTAAGGAATAACTTCATTATTCTTTTGCTTAATCCTGTTGCGAATCCTTTCAGCAAAGAAATGTGGTAATCCTGAAAAGAAATTTTCCTTCCAGAAATCATGTTGACTATCTTCTCGTGTAAATATTTTAGAGAAGAACACATCTTTATACCACTTGAATTGAGATAAATTATGGCAACATAAATTCATTAATTGCTCTTGGATTTTATCCAACAATAATGATGTTGTGCCAATGAAATGTTTCGCTATAGTATATAATAGCGTATTCACACAGTCAGTTGTATTGACTGGTTGGTTATTAACCATTTCTATTTTTACTGCCTGAAGAATATGAGTTTTTGCTTCTTCAGGGAGATAAAAATCCCACCAACATTTCAGCTGGCAGTAAAGCCTTGAATTATGGCTTTTGCAATATTTTGGTCTGAATTACTATTTTCTTTGCAAGCAGTCCCATACATAGTCATATAATGTATGATTGTTTGTATTTGATATTCAGACATACCATCAATATTCCATTCATTAATGGATCGACCATCAAATTCGACAGTAATGTAATTGTCATGTTGTTCCAGTTGAAGATCAACAAGAGTAGGCTGATGGTAATACGGCTTGGCTGGAACATTATAAACAAGTTTCTTTTTATAAGAAGATATTTTATTCACCTGGTAAGGTGTTTGTTGTTCTGATTCGAACATTTGTTGTAATTGATTAACCTGGTTTTCAGGATCATAATTATGCTCAACTTCTGATTCAAAATCCTTTTGAGATTCTTTACCTAAAGGAGCAACATCCTTTTCTTTCAAACCAAGATTTTTTTAATCTTTTAACAATTTCATCCACCATTTCGGATGACTCTTGAGTTTGTAATTTAAACTCAGTTTTCACCGTAGACATAGGATTAAATTAAACCTTTTGTTGAGTCAGAGGGGGTTTTGAAGTTGTAGAAGGCTCAAAATTAGCCACTACTTCTGTTCAATACGAGTTAATTGATTACCAATCGTTTGAAGAGAAAGACTTGTAAAATTGTTTTGTTCCACAACAGCCTCTATGTTACTACTTTTTCTAAAAGGAGTAGCAAGAACCTCATCTTTATCTATTTGAACAGTTAAATTAATTGTAGGAAGATGAATACTACGAATAATAGTTCCTCTTTTTGTAACAAAATTTTGATATGTAGCTTCAATAGTAGAAATACATTTTGGATCTTCAAAATTGGGGAAATGACGGTTTTTACTCTGGTAAAATTGTTTCATAAAATCAAAGAAATCACTAATTTCACCAGTTCCTTTAATAAAATATTTATACATTGAAAACCATTTTTCTGTCCTTCTTTATTCTTTTTAGAATAGAACCATTTTCTTTTAATGTCATTAGCAGAAGAATAAAATAATTCTTTTCCTAACCCTTGAATAGGAAATTCAAGGTCGTTTTCTTCAAGTGTGAGAGCATTAATACCATAAACACTTCTATCATCATACCCCATATAAGATGGAGTTGGTAATTGCCTATTAGGCTAAGATCTGGAAGTACCAGAAATGGAAGGTGGTAATTCAACCTTATACTCTGGTTGATTTACACCATCAGATGTGAATTTTGTACCTAATAAGGTATCTTTTCCGAACTGAGAACGGGGAACGGAGGACATAGAATTACGTCTTAAGTTCAGATGAGCAATCATCTGATTATAGAATTTTATTTCAACATCCCCATCAGGGTGTTCAATAATTTCTTCTAACTCTCTGCTTTCCTGTTTAACAGGTTCAGAGGCTTTCTCAAAGACCCATTTCTCAAGTAAATTAACTTGATCCCAAGGGATTGTCTTGGGTACTTTCAAGTTGCTTTTAGACAAATTCATAATAAACAAAGTTGTAGAACCTCGATGGTGTAAAGGAATTTCCTTTATACTAGGAACAACAGTGTTCATCACTTTATATTGAATCCTGTAAATAAGGCTTATATTTTCTGCACCTTGCATCATGTTAAAACCATCAGATTTAATATCAAGACATAATGCATGCATTAGAGTGGGATCTGTGAGGGACAATGTGAAATTCGAAAAACATGAAAAATATATAGGTCCATCACAGAGACTTGATTCAATTATACCTAATAAGGAATCATGAAATTTATTGTGTCGTTTATCACGAACATAAATTACTGCAGACGTATTAAGTCCTAGTCTTGTTGTGGGTTTTAAACCAACTTGAATTAATCCAACATGTAAAAATTTGTATTTTTCTTTATGTTTATTAATCAAGTTACGTGATAACAAATTAAATGAATTATAACCTTCAGTTAAAGGTATAGCTTCTTCAACTGTTTTGACAATATAATCAGAAGCAAAATCAAAAGTGCATTTCTGCTTATAAACAGATGTAGAACTGGGAAGTTTCCAGTTTTGTAGAGTATTTTCAATATTTTCAGAAATCATAATGTCTTTATTAGCATTACTTCTACTACTTCTATCAGTAGATTGGTATCTACCTGATAAGGCTCTACTTAACCTGTTCATAAGGTCTATCGATCACTGTCAATGACTTACGCCAAATTCCTAACACGTCTATTATCTGACTTCAACAGGAATATCCAGGCTACGCAACTTGGGGTTTCACGATAGCACTTATAAGCAGATCCGTATATCCTTATCTAGTAAATATGAATTTACTGGTACAAGTAGTTAAACTATCACAATAACTCAAATATAATGAATAACATAGTATTATTGCACATATAACAACACTAGTATCATTGTATTACAAATAATAATGTATGTACATACCTCTAGTCAATGGCTCTGATACCGCTTCTTACTCTTTCTAGTACACTCTCTATTATATACTCACTTACACACTCGTCTTAATATTTTATTACAGGAAAGGAAAGGGGGGAGGAGATATAAGCTCCATATGAGGAGAAGGCTAAAGTTTTTTATGATCCCTCTGCTTGAGTTGGATACCCTTTTATAGGCAAAGCAAAGCCTCTATATTCGCACTTCAAATTGGTCTTCATTTCCCTTTAACTAATAGTATCTCAAAGGGGGTGGCACAGTAACTCTAATAAGTGAGTGGGTGACATAGTACCTGTACGCCTGTCCATCATAATGGTGTCTTTGCTCAGCATTGTCGTCAGCAAGCATGATTGTCGACTGACCATATCAGTGTCATCTGAGTCACTTATGTCATCAAATGTTATTTGACGGTGACTGATTATACTAAATGTGATGTGGCTAAGTTAACAGAAAGTAAAGCGGCGTTCACATAATAAAAATGATAAAATACACTTTTGCTAGGGGTGTAAGAAAAACTGAAAAATCGATCAAACCTAACCGAACCACATCGGTTCGGTCGGTTTCCATAATGTACATATTTCAATTAGTTTATTAAATAGGAAAACCACAGTTTGCGGTTCGGTTTGCATTTTGAGGGTATGAAAATCACTAGAAACTGAACCGAACTGATATATAATGCATAAGGCAATTTCATTAATAAATAGATTGTATCTTAGTGCGAGAGGCTACACTAGTAAGGTTTCCAATACGCCATGGACTAAGGTTCGAGTCATTGTATCAACTTTTTCCAATATTTTTTTTCTTTTTTGACACTTCACCTTTAAGAACCCTAACTTTAAATTGTATCCACTCTTTGTTTTAAACGTAAACTTCTCTCTCTAAAACTCAAGTTCCCTTCCCTCTTTTCTCTCTCTTCCATCTCGTCTCTATCACTCCATTTCATCTCTATCTCCTCTTCGCTTCTCTCTCCATCTCGTCTCTCTCTCTCTGTCGTATATCTCTCTTCCTGCTCTTCATCGGGCTCTTTCCATTGTCTCTCTCCATCATCTCTCACGTGTGTCTCTACTCTATCTTCTCTCTGAAACATCTCACCTGTTACGGCCTACTTGTGGCCAGTGGCTAGCGGCAGCCAACATCTCACAGTCATAGCCGATGAAGTTTTGGAAATCAATGCATCTCTTCCAAATCTGAGCCCTAGTTCATAGCAAAGCATTTTGTGCTCAATGTTTTCCTCTTTTTTTCATTAGAATCATTTATCCCTTATTCCAGGGCTTTGATTTTTTAGACTTTCTCAACGATTTTTTTATCTGGATTTTTGGTATTTTTTGAGATGTTCTCCCAGATTTGTTGTTTTTCTAGAATTTCCCTTGAGATTATTGTGAATTTGCCAGTTTAGTTCAGGTGTTTTTGGTTTTACTTGATATTTCACTGTTCTGTTCGACCCAATTTTTGTACTTTACTCGGTTCGGTTTATTTTTATAATTGGAAAACCATAATTACGGTTTGATTTGATAAATTCTTATAAACCGAACCAAACTGAACCGTTTACATCCTAACTTTTGTAACCTGCAATTTGAGATGAACTTCAAATTTAACCATTCACTTTAATAATTTCTCAAACAAGATCCTATATTTTAGTTAAGGTTTCACATTAGACCTTTTGTCATATCTGTTAACGTATCGCGTTATTTTCAATTAGCTGTCATACGTGGCAACTAAATGCCACATCATCTAATTTTTAAGTGCAACTCACATCAGCGTTTCACACCTACATTTCATTCTTCTTCCCCGCGACAGCTTCCCTTCCTCGTCGGTTTCAGATATGGCTTGAGGTGGTTTAGGGCTTCTTCAACAATGTCGTCGTGTTGTTCGATCTCCTTCCACGCACTTCTTTCTTTTTTTACTCCACTATTCTCACTTCCTCTTCTTCAACTCTTTACCCATTCTTTCTGTTTGTAGATATGATTTCTAATCCTTTTTCATGAACCTGAACACCCAGATGCAAACTAATTTGAGGCCAAAAACTATAAATAACTTCCCCTAATCAGATTGTAGGTAATCCCATTACCAATCTCCAAGCACAAATTAAAAAGAACAAATCCAATAATAGGAAGGTTAACCAATAAGCACTTAAATAATTAAAAACCTCAAATACCAATTCAAAGACAAAATTAGCGAAGTACACAGTGAAATTAACGACTAGAAACAATGGAAATTAGTAGGCTTTGTTAAGTAAATAGGTTTTTCTATTTTTGTTAGTTTAGTTAAAGGGCTTTTTTATCTTTTCTGCCCTCCTAGTTCTTGAGGCTTTCTTCTTATTTTAGTACTGTTTTATTTGACTGGTTTTAGTTAATAAAAATATTATTTCCCCTAATCTTCTCCCTTTCCTTTGTCTCTATCTTTTTCACATATGCTTCTGTCTTCATTCTATCTCATTTCTCCATATGGTATCACAGCCATATCTCACCCACGTCAACCTCCATGGCTGAGCTTGTTGAAAGTGTGCCCACAAGTTCTCAAGATCATGGTCAAAATGTTAGCCCTCAGATCAATTCCCAAAACCTAAATCATTCCAACTCTCAATCTTTATTGTCTTCTTCGAATCTTGTTCAAGAAAATATTAATTCTCAGATCTCCCGTTCTATTCCTTCCTAGTCAATGAGTATCGATGATTCTTCTCCTCACTCCCCTATATTCCTTTTCTCCAATATCTGTAACTAATTTTGATTAGATTAGATTAATCTAATTTCATTCTTTGTAACTATCAAATCACTGCAATTTTAAAAGCCCATCTCATTTTTGGATATATTGATGACATGATCGCATGCCTAGCAAAATTTCTGAAGAGATGCAAATTGAGAAGACACCTTTGACAGGGACCTAAGGCACGAACAGTGGCTTGAGCAAGATCAAGCCCTTGTAACACTGATAAATTCCACACTCTCTCTAATAGCATTATCGTATGTCGTTGGGTGCAAAACTTTAAAGAAAGTCTGGGATTCTTTGGAAAGAAGGTTTTCTTCCCTCTCACGCACCAACATTCTACAACTAAAGTCATATCTGCAGTCCGTCTCCAAAAATCCCACAGAAAACATTGATGCATACATCCAGAGGATCAAAGAAGTCAAGGATAAGCTCTCAGTCATTTCTATTAATGTTTAAGATGAGGACATCTTGAGTTTCACTCTTAAAGGGCTTCCAGTTGAGTATAATACCATCCATACCTCAATTCGAACAAGAGCAGAACCTTTAAATTTAGAAGAACTACATGTTCTTCTAAAATCAGAGGAACAATTTCTAAAGACTCAACATAAACAATAACATTTATCAACAAAGGACCAAATAGAGGTTGCAGTTTCAGAAATTTTTTAGGTAACGAGAACAATTCAGGGAGATTCAATTTAGGAAGGGGAAGGAGAACACCAAACTGGATTCCTTCCTCTCTTCCCTCCATTCTTGGGGCACCACCTGCATAAAAAAAATCATTCTTTTAAGGGATCAACAAGCAATAGCCAAGATTTCTCAAATTTTCAGCACAATCGTGTTCAATGCCAGATTCACCAAAAAATGGTACATAGTGTTGCAGATTATTTTTACCGTATGAACTTTTCTTACCAAGGAAGGAGTCATTCCTCCAACTTGACAGCCATGACACCCATGAGCCAAGTCACACATTCTGATCCACAAGCCTGGCTTACTGACACAGGATGCAATACGCATTTAACTCTTGATCTACATAGCTTGAATACATCCTCTGAATGCATAGGTGATGATGGTGTTTCTGTTGGAAATGGTCACATATTACCCATCATTCACACAGGTTCGAGTTCTCTTAATATTTCTTCTCAATCTTTCCTCCATTAGATGTTTTTTGTATGCCTTAATTATCGGCCAAGTTGCTTTCTGTTTATTTTATCTTGAACATAACTGTCAGTTTACTTCTGGATTCAGGACAAAGAAATAGAGAAAACTTTGCATAAAGGACCTTGCATAAATGGTCTCTATCTTATACATGTTGCTCTGTCTTCTATTTCTGATTTTGCTTTTCTTAGTTCTAAACAGAATGCTTTTCTCTGGCACTATCATTTTGGTCACCCTAGTAACAACATTGTTAAACAAATTCTTGCTAAATCTTATATTCCTTGTATTGAATCTGTTATAAGCTCTTGTATCTGTATTAGTTGTGTTTCTAATAAAATGTCAAGGCTTCCCTTTAGCAACTTTGTGACTGTTTACGATTCACCTTTATCTCTTATTCACACTGATGTTTGGGGACCATTCCTTATTGCTTCTGCTTTAGGACATAGGTATTATGTGCTCTTTATTGATGACATGACAAGATTTACTTGGTTTTTCCCCATTATAAATATATCAGAAGTTCTATCTGTTTTCATGAGGTTTCAACCCCTTGTTGAGAATCTTTTCTCAACTAAAATCAAAATATTACGGACTGATGGAGGATGTGAGTATAACAGCCTTTCCTTTCAGTCTTACCTTGTTGAAAAAGTTATTTTGCATCAAAAGACTTTGGTTAAGACAGACCTTACTCCTCATTCCTCTATTCATTCTCATTTCTTGAATTTTTCATTTGCTACTGCTTCTTATCTGATAAACAGAATGCCTAGTGCAACTATAAGTAATAAATCTCCCTATGATTTAGTATTTGGTAAAATTACTAGATTACAGAATGCTTAAAGTTTTTGGATATAGGTGCAATGAAAATCTTAGACCTTATATGCAACACAAGTTTCAACTTAAAATCTCTCATCGTGTGCTTCTTGGATATTCACTTAATAAAAAGGCTATATTTGTTATGATCATTCAATAAGTCGTTTCTACACTTCTAGAGATATTGATTTTTATGTGACACAGTTTTCCTTTGCTATTGCTTTTGCCTTGCCTTCTTCTACTACTAGTTCTACTAATACTACTCTCTTCTCTTATTCATGTTGTTAGCACTCTACTTAGTTATAATTCTACATCTATTACTGCTACTGAACCAGATTGTATACTTAGTGCTGAGAATGTTACTAATGTTACTACAACTTTAAATTCTCATGTAGTTCATTCTGTTGGTGCGCATATTGAATCGTTATTTGCTACTTCTTCTAAGCATCATGATTCTCTTGTTATTTTACATTCTGATTCTACTACTCTACATCATAACTCTACTTCTAATTCTGACCTACAAGATGTTTTGGTTCCTGGGTCTTCTCATATTCATACTCGCTCATTTTCTGATGTTTCTATTACATTATCTGTTGATCAGCCTCATCCTGTTTCTAGCATTAGACACACTAAATCTTCACCTCACACACACTTTCATCACCCAATGCAAACTAGCTCAAAATCTGGAATTTTTAAAAAGAAAACCTTTGTTGTCTCTTGTCCTCCATCTATTACTATTGAACCTACTTCTTATAATATGACTTAAAATGTCCAGAATAGGTTCAAGCTATGCAATCTGAGTTTGTATCCCTCAAATCGCAAAACACTTGGACTCTTATGCCTATCCATCTTCATAAGAACCTTGTTGGGTGTAAATGGATGTACAAAATCAAGTACAACCCTGATGGTTCTATCACCAGGCATAAAGCCAGGTTATTTTCCAAAGGTTATCACCAACAACCTAGCTTGGACTATGGGGAAACCTTTAGTCCAATTATTAAGAAATCCACTTTTAGAATTTTATTATCGTTGGCTGTTACTTTTGGTTGGCATTTAAGGCAACTTGATGTCAAGAATGTCTTTTTGCATGGTTCTTTAAATAAAGAGGTTTACATGTGTCAGCCTCATGGGTTTGTAGATCAAAATTGTCCTTCATATATGTGTAAACTGAACAAGTCATTATATGGTCTTAAATAAGCTCCTTGAGCTTGGTTTGAGAAATTTACCAGTCATCTCTTATCTTTTGGCTTTTTATTGGTTCCCAAGCTAACACATAATTGTTGGTTCATGCTTCCTCTCATTCTCTCAGTTATGTTCTGCTCTATGTTGATGACATTGTGATTAATGGTACATATTCTTCATATATTGATCATTTGGTTCATGCTTTACAACAGAACTTTGATATGTCTAACCGTGGAGAGTTAAAGTATTTCTTAGGGCTTGAGATTAGTAGAACTTCTCATGGTATTTTTGTTAACCAACATAAGTATGCTAGGGACTTTCTTCTTAAGGCTGGCATGCTTAATTCTAAACCTTGTCAATCTCCTTGCTCCACTAAATCTCCTTTATCCACTCATACTAGTTCTTCATTATCTGATATAACATTATATATAAGTCTTATTGGCTCTCTTAAGTATCTCACTTTCACTAGACCTGATATCAACTTTGTTGTCAGTCGTATATGTCAATTTATGCATTCACCTACTATTGTCTACCTTGCTGCTGTCAAATGGATTCTAAGGAATATTGTAGGTATTATTTATCACGGCATGTGTTTTAAACCTGGATCTCTTCATTTGTAGGCCTTCAGTGATGCTGACTGGGTTGGGTATCCTGTAGATAGGAGATCAACTTCAGACTTTGTTATCTTTCTTGGCCAGAATCCTGTTTATTGGAGTGTAAAGAAGCAAGTAACAGTGGTTCGGTCATCCACTGAAGCAGAGTATGAAGCCTTAGCTAACACTGCTGCCGAGTTGACTTGGTTGCGACAATTCTTCAAGATCTTCATGTGTACCAAAGTCAAGCTCCTGTCTTGTTTTATGACAACACTTCTGCTATATCATTGGCGTCAAGTCTTGCTTTTCATGCTCGCACAAAACATGTGGAAATTGACTTTCACTTTGTGCAAGAAAGAGTGGTCAAGAAGGATTTGATTGTGAATCATGTGTCCTCTCAACTTCAACTTGCAGACATATTTACTAAACCCGTATGCACTCACGGTTTAGTTTTCTTCGTGATAAACTCATCCTTCCTCCTCGGATGAGCTTGCGGGGGGATGTTAAGTAAATAGGTTTTTCTGTTTTCGATAGTTTTGTTAGAGGGCTTTTTTGTTTTTTCTTCCCTCCTAGTTCTTGAGGCTTTCTTCTCCTTTTAGTATTGTTTTGGTTGACTGCTTTTAGTTAATAAAAAGGATTATTTTCCCTAATATTCTTCCTCTTTTTCGTCTCTCTTCTTCACTTCTGCTTTTATTTTCATTCTATCTCATTTCTCCACAGGCTTATGCTTTATGTCCCATGCTTGTATCTTGCGTAGTCTAGTCTTCCTGTGATGTGCGGTGACTTTCTTGGTTGGCTTTGACTAGCATTCAATCACTGTTCCAATACCGTCACTGCCAGTGTTGCCCCATGGAGCTACTACTTTGTTAGCAAAATAATTGGGTAAAACTGAAATCCTCATCCTTAAAATAGCTGAAATTGACATCTTTTCTACTTTTTGATTTGGTGCCAGAGGGGCTGCAACAAATGATGGATGTAAGTATATGAGAACCTGTCAATCAAGATTACGATTACATGGCGTTATCTTTTTCTCTTCATTTCTATAGCTATGATATAAGAAAAAGGAAAACTTAAAGAAAGAAATAGAGTCTTGTTTGGCCTTGCTTGTTAGTCATGAATCAGTTGCAAGGAAATCTTGAAGGAGCCTAAAAAACATATCTGAAAACACAAAGGATGGGTAAAGTGCCGATGAAGAAGAAGAAGTGAGAATAATGGAGAAAAAATTATTATTTTAGTTGGTAAAAGTTAAAGGAACTTGACGTGGCAAGGAAAAATTGAGAAAAATAGTGACATATCATATTTTTAATGCCCATATATCGTAAATACTCAATGTAATTGCCAGCAATGAACAACGTAAACAAACTGCTTATGTCCTTTAATGAAATAGAGATATGAGGTATAACATAAAACCATAACTAAACTGTAGGGTCTTGTTTGAGACTTTTTAAAGTGAATGGTTAAATTTAAAATTCAACCCAAACTACATGGGGTAAATTTATATTTTACCCTAACAAAAATGATTGAGACATATGTTGATGGATATCCATTTTGCGTCAGTTACATCAAAAGTCTACTGTCAGCGTGATATTATATATGTAATGAGTTTCCTATTTTAAATAGGAGAGTTATGGTTATTGGTGAGTCACAAATAAGACGTTTTGGTTCAGGGTTTGGTGGCTCTGCTTCGCTAGAGGGTGAGAGGTGACTCTACTTTAAAGGGAGCATTCCATGTATATGAGGCTATGTCCTAAGAGATAGATAGCAACTTTAAGATGTGAGAGGTAAATCTATCACATGAGGGGATATCCCATGATATTAAGAGGTCAGCCAAATTATGATCGAAAATGGTGACTTTTGTCTAAGCTGGTTTTGGTTTCCAAGAAATGGTTACGTGTGTTGAATTTAGATTAATGTGTGTTGGATTTGATTTAGTCGGTTGTGTTAATGTTGAGTATGTAATGATATGATGATATAATGAGATATCTGTAGATGTAGACAAGTTGTCAAATCACGTTAAAAATATTATTTAGTAACACTTCCATTATAACACCATAGAGTTTCTTACGGTAAAATGGCAAGCATGTAGGCAAGAGAAAAACTTTCTAAATTAAGGAGATATTTTCAAAAATAGCGAGAAAAATATTTTATATCATTTGATGTCATTTGTGTATCATTTATAAATTCTAAAAAACTCACTTATTCTTTCTACTAAAAATACATTAACATATTATTGAAGGATAGGAATGGCGAACCAAGATGGGGTGAATTGGGTGAATGTATACAATTTAAATAAATTAACACTTCAGGATATTAAAATAAATAACAAATAGTAAGTATATATGTGCAAGGAATAAAAGAGTGTAAATGTAAAGATAGTTGGGAGAGAGATACGACACACAATATTTTTTCGTGGTTCGAGAAAATTTATCCCTACGTTCACTCTTCAAGTTCCCCCTTGAAGAGTTTTCTCAAATGACATTCTTAAGGGTGAAGATCAAACATTTTACAATCCTTATTGGTATGTGATACCAAACCGACCTTGAAAATTAGCTCTTCGAGATCTTCAAATCTCTTACAAAAATTACAAGAACTCTCTCACAGTTTCTTTCTTTTCTCATAACTATTTTTTCTCACTTAGGAAGATTTAACAACTCTAAGTTCAAGAATACGAGGCAAGGCTATTAGAATATTAGAGACTGTATAGAATACTACATTGGAGGTGTGTGTTGGAATGTGAAAATGACTCACCTATTTATAGTGGAGAGAAACGGCCCTGAACCAGTCTGACCAATTTGGAAAACTGGTGGCTTTGTGCTTGATTTAGGGAGTTATTCCTAATCAAGCAAATTCGTTGTACCGATTTCCTTACCGGTCTGACCGTCTTGGTAATTATGTAAGTAATTGACACTACTGTAAACCGGTGACACCGGTTAGGGAACCAGTCTAACCAATTAGGGATCAATTAGACCGATTACACCCCAAAAGTCTAGTTACACTGAGATTTCATGTACATGCGGATTTTTCAAAGGCATATGTGGACTTTTTAGCTTACGAGATTTATTTTAGGATATAGAGGGTTGATTATTTTCAAGCGAAGTGTGCTTGACTATATTCTTGAGCCTAGAAAAAAAATTAAAATCAACCTAATTGAGTTCCTACAAAATACATGAAAATAAATTCTTCATGTCCATTTTCCTTCAATCTTTCCATGCATCAATCCCGTGATCATTCATTCATGTAAACTTGATTAAACTTATTAATAATACTTTAATGATTTGTTATCATCAAAATTCATTTAGAATAACAGGGTCAACAATCTCCCCCATTTTTATGATGACAAATCATTGAGTAATACAACATTTTATGAAAATGATCAAGTGTAATAAAGCATGTAAGTAATTAAAAAAATATTACATCAACTAAGTGTATGCCATTAGATTACTCACCCTAAATACATACTATATGATTACCCCCCCCCCCCCAATAAATGCCATAAGATAAAAGATAATTTTAAAGAGGGAAGACAAACACTTTTAAGAGAAAATACTTGCTTTATAAAAACATTAGTCTTTCTCCCCCTTGGGCATAATAAAAAAGAAGTAAAAAAAATATGAAAAAAAAATAGACATGTATGACGAAAAGATAAAAATCAATGCATCACCAGGAGACTGAGGTGGATAGCTCTGGATGGTACTCATGAGTAACATGTAGTAAGCATGCTGTTCTCAACGAATATCCTCTTGAAATTGCGTTAACTGAACAGAAAAGGCATGATATTCTTGACAAATATCATCTTGAAATTGAGTTTGCTAAACACTAAGAGCATCAACTTTCTGATGTAGTCACTCAAGCATGTACATGTCAGCTCCAGATGTGTAGGATGATTCTCCTAGATGGGTAGATGGAGGATTCGACGAACGGAGTAGGTCAGTGAAGGGCAAGTGGTCAATGCAAGGATCATCCTCAAACAACTCATCCATAATAAACTCAGTATATAGAATAGTAGTGTTCAGATGATCATGTTCTTGGTTCAAAGCTCGATGTGTCTCTACCCATATTCCGTTAACCTTCTCTATATGCATTTTTCGTAACGAATCTTTTGTCACGACATCATTCTTTTTCAACTCAATAAATTCCGCTCTCTCAGATATATTCCAAAATGCTCAAATATTTTCGTGAGCCACATTCCATGGGGAGAGAGCATTGAAGGTTATGAACAACATTTTCCATATATTTATTTCACCTCTCAAATTATTGTAGAGAAGAAAAACATCAAAATAGTTAACTTCATCCCTATGACTACCTCGAGGGAGAAAAGTGTAGGTTATAATGTGGTGGAGAATTTTAACTTCAATGGATAGATGACTAATTAGAGGTCAGAAATTTTTTTTAAAGGTGAGTTTTATCACACATAAGTTATACGATATCTAAAGGATCAAAAATTCCTTTTTAGGTCAATAGAAGTGTGATAAAATGTCAATACATGACATGGTATTCCAAATATTTCACTTAATTTCACATCGTCTAAGATAATTGTTGTACCCGTAACATAGCTCTTTAAAGTATAGATATCAGACTCAAAAATCAAATTCGCATAGAATAATCAGACTAACCTAGAATATATCTTAATATTGAGATCCCAAATATTTTTTCAACCCATTCTAGCAAGCAAATCATGGGTTTCGAGTCCCTCAAGATACTTTATCAAACGTCCAGATAAAAATTCTTGAGAAATATATTGATTGTACCTAACTTCACATTCTTCATCAAAATATAGAAAATTTTCATCTCTCCTCATCGTCGGTTGAAGAAAGAGTTCTCTTTCCCTTAGTTCCTCCTCTAATTTTCATGGATGAGTGAGGAAAATTAATAAATTTTAACCCTCTTGAAGTGGTTGTCGGTGAAGCAGACAATAGAAAGTAAGTGCTGCCGGTTGGAGAAGAGAGAGAATTCTGGAAGAATAAAGTACTAGAGGTGTCCAAGGTTCGGTTCGATTCGATTAGTAACTAAAAATTGAACCAAACAAAACCGTGAAATCTATATAAACCAAACCGAATTGAACCTAAAGTTCTGATTTAGTTCGGTTCGATTCATCAGTTCGCCAATAACCGTCATCGTCAAAAGCTTCATCCAAGGGGGAAAAGTAGGAATATCATTCTAAAGGGGAAAATGGTAAAACATGGGATCTAATACAAAAGAAATATTTGTTAAGAAAAAACGAGGGAAAAAGGGTGGATGAGAGGGGTGACTGAGAGGGCATTGGGAGGGTGACTTTAGATTTATGAAGGGTTAGTTCATATGATGTATATTATTTCGGTTCAGTTCAAAAGTTGATAAAAACTTGAACCGAACTGAAATTTCAGTTCTTGTATAATATCAAACTAAACCGACTGAACGAGTCATTTTTGGTTTGATTCAATTCGGTTTGTTCGGTTTGGTACATTTTTAACACCCTTAGAAAGTGCTGCCAGTTTGAGGGTTTAACGTCAGTTTGAGACCGGAGAGAAGGCTAGGATGGTCGCGGCTCGTAAAAGAAGAAATGAAACTGTGATGTTTAGTTCGCTGAACTGAGAAGGGGTAAGAGGCGGAGTGAACAAAGTGGTAATTTTAGGGCGCAGATTGAGATTTATCTTTGTTATTGTAGTAACCGGTTCACAAATCAATCAAAATGGTTTACACAGTAACATATATTTTGAACGATTTTTAATATTTTCAGACTATCCCAAGGTTTTTCTCCTTTTATATTTTGCACCCTATGGCTTAAAACATGTCCCTACTTCCCCAAAGTTGCAATTTACTCCCACGTACACATTTTGGCTTTAGAATTTTTCACCTCAACATTATCCTTTGATACACATATAACTATAATTTAAAATTTATTTACAAATTTTATATTAAATTGTATAAGTGCAAATAAACATAAATAAATATTACTCAATGTTTTCCTAATGCTAGTATATTTTTATAGAAAAATTTAACGCTTAATGGTTTTGTAAAAATCTCAGCTAGTTAATTTAATGTATTTCCAATTCAAATGATATATTCCCTTTTTGCACATGGTCTCAAAGAAAATGATGTCTAAGATCAATTTATTTTGTGCGAGATTGTAAAATAAGATTTTTAGAAATACTAGTAAAAAAATACGTGTTTTACAAGTGTTAAATCAGTTTAAATATACGTAGAATTTAAAATTAATATTCATGTTAAAATAAATACATTATTTGAAAATTTATAATAAATCTAAACGAAAATTAAAGTAGTAATAATAATAAATACATTAGTTGGTTTATAATGTTAAAATTGACTATATAACACTTCTCTTTGAAAAATATTGGAAATGATTTTATTTGATCAATATGCCATATTATCAATAAATAATTATCAGATTCAAAAGGAATAACTTCTGTTGTTAAAACATATACTAATGCATTTCTCTAACTCTATTTATATGAATTAACATGTTTATAATAACATAAATATTTAAGAATGTTAATTTATAAATTATTATGAATAAATTATTATTGACTTAAAAAGAAATATTTGTTGTATAAAAGATCTTTCATATGTACGGATATTCATATATCTAATTATATAATACTATACAAATATTTCATTTTACAAACTATTAACAAAAAATTATTGTGGAAAAATAAACTTTCATTTAGGATTAAATGAGAAAATGTGAAATACATCATTTGTATTATATTTTAATAAACTTTAAAGGGTAAAATGAGGAATCAAAAGTTTCTCATATTTAAACCCATTTTAATGGCACTAGTGTTCTCACATCGAATATGCATATTTTTGAAATCTAAGCCAAATCGCTTAAAGTTTCTTTCATCTACAAGATTTGAGATAACAGTTACTAGCCGAAATATATTCGGCTTTCTGGATCCATGGGCCTATGTGTCTATATAGATCATGTTCATGGATTAACAAAAATGTGCAAAAGCTCTATTTTCCTCTGCCATTCTATGAGTCTCTTCCTTTTTACGTATGGCATCGCCACTCCCTTTGGCAGCATCCACTAATTCAGAACTTAATTTGAAAGCCATATTTCGACCCGGACGTTTTCGGGATGCCCCTAATAACCAACGAATAGCAAGTGCTTTTCCTTGTGTGGATCCTATTTGAATGGGAACTTGATGAGTTGATCCGCCTACATGTCTTGCCTTTACTGCTATATCGGGAGTTACTCCACGTAATTCTTGACGTAAAACAGATAGTGGATTTGTTTCTGTCTTTTGTTGAATCTTTTTCATGGCTCTATAGATAATTTGATAAGCCAGTGATTTTTTTCTAGTGGACAAGGCGATCGAATTTTGCTTCTTACTAAACCAAGAGACAAGTGAGTGTCTTAAGAATTGACAAGTGCCACTTATACTCTTTCTATCGATTAGGCTACCAGTAAAATCAAAATCAGAATAACCAAATAGCTCAAAAGATTCACATTTTGGATACCAAAGATTAAATTTGGTAGTCTCATGCAAATACTTAAAAATTCTCTTAATGCGTGCAAAGTGACTCTTTATGACAAGTTTGAAAACATGCACACAAATAAACATTGAACATAATATCAGGTCTACTTACAAATTAAGTAAAGTAGAGAGTCAATCATACCTCAGAACGAATCTGGGAGGGTTGAATAACTCATCATTGATCTAACTGTCAATAGAGTTTGATTTCTTCTCTCTAAGACATCATTTTGTTCTTGAGTGCCAGGTGTTGTAAGCTGAGAAAGAATACATTCTTCCTTAAGATAGTCTTCGAACTCTCCTAGCAAATACTCTCCACGACGATCGGATCGTAGTGTTTTGATTTGTTTCTCTAATTGCTTCTCAACCATAGCCTTGTATTCTTTGAACTTTTCAAAAGTTTTAGACTTTAGGCACATTAGATAAATATGTCCAAAATGTGGTAGTCATTTGTGAAGGTTACAAAATACTCATAATATCCTCTTGCTTGGATATTCAATCGCCCGCATACATCACTATGTATGAGTTCGAGACATTGAATGACTCTTTTACCCTTCGTTGAAAAGGATCTCTTGGTAATTTTATCTTCTAAGCAGGATTCGTATGCGGGTGGTGATCCCACACTTAAGGTTTGCAATAAACTATCCCTTACAGGTCTTTTAATTTTGTCTTGGCTAATGTGACCAAGACGTAAGTGCCACAAATATGTTAGATCGAATGAGTCACACTTCAACTTTTTACTATCCTTTTGTAAATTAATATTTACCTCAATGTCTTATATCATTGGAACTTTTGATTTTACATAGAAAACGTTGTTTATCATTGCTGCAGTAGTAATCAAGCAATCATTTCTAAAAATACCAATATCATTATCAATGAAATTCAAAGAAATCTTTGCTCAATTAAACTAGCTACCAAAATAAAAAATTTCCCAAAAATTGAGATATAATAAATATTATGCAAAACCAAATAATGATTCTCAAATAACAATTTAATAGTTTTAACTGATACTGCCGATACTAGTCATCCATTCCCCCAGCGGAAGCTGAACTCACTCTCGTTAAGCCTTCTGCTTGAACCTCTATAGGGAACAAAAAATATGGTTTGTAGCTGCAAAGTCTAAAATCCATCAAAAAGTAGAGTCAACCACATGACAGGCCTCAGTTACAAGTAATGTACCATTGGATTTCATCTCCTTCAGATAATTCAGGCCGTTGCGTTTCTAATAACTAGCGACTCCGCAATGATGAACTTCTCTTTCGACTTGTCCACTTTCGTAGCTTTTGAGTTCACTTTCTTAGCTTTCTTCGAACCTCCCATGTATTTCTTTTTTATGCCAGAAGTGGAAGGCTTACTTTCAGTAAAG
Organism: Datisca glomerata; assembly: GCA_003255025.1. Classification (NCBI taxonomy): domain Eukaryota; kingdom Viridiplantae; phylum Streptophyta; class Magnoliopsida; order Cucurbitales; family Datiscaceae; genus Datisca; species Datisca glomerata. Next base: position 114,785 of record QANY01002415.1, read on the forward strand.
TTTGCCTCTCCATTTTTTCCTTTTGCCCTTCTGAAATAGGGTCTCAACAGCTTGCAACTCCTTTATGAGTTCTGAAAGAGAGTACCTCAACTTATTCATCGAATAATTAAGCTTGAAGTTCTCAAAAGTATCTGACAAGGTCTCAAGGATCATATCAACTTGAGTCTAGCTATCTAACTCAGCTCTCATGATCTCCATCTCATTCAGATAACTAATGATCAACGTCATATGGTCTCTGACAAGAGTTTCGAGTTTCATCCAACAGTTCATGAAGTTTCGCACAACGGCTTGTTTGTCATGACGACCTTGATCCCCGAACATTTTGGTGATGTTCAACATCATATCAGTGATGGTCTCCATGTTCTGATGTTGTTGTTGTTAGGCATAGTGCCCTCAAAGCATGTGTTTAGACAATTTTAATATGAAATTAATTATATTATATTTTTCTTATAATTATTATTTTAAATAATTTTTCAATAATTTATATATAAATATCTAAAAATTCTATACTCATTAATGAGACTATGATCTTGAATAAGTACGAGATAATTAAGATCATAGATAATAAATAAAATAGTCTGCAACATAGTAAAGTATGGAATCTTTAATGAATGGTTGCTAGTACGGTTCACTAAGTATTATGAATGAATGTGATCTAGAAACGGATTACTGATGTAGATAAACATCATAGTGAAGGTACTTTATATAATTATCTTATTAATATAAATAATAAATTATAGAAAAATTATCACGTGGTATGTTGAACTGTTACATGTCAATCACTGATTTTGAATAAGAGATTGACATACGTTATCGTAGTGCCACACGACACTATAGCGACATGTGACACTGTAGTGCGTCACAACACCATAATGGTGGCGTGACTCTATAGTGCCATGAGGCCCTATAGTTCTACACAGCACATTGTAGTGTCGTGTGGCACTACAGCTCTACAAGATACACTATAGTGCCATGTGCCACTACAGCTCTACATGGAACACTATAGTGCCGTGTGGCACTACAGTGTTGCTCAATTGCAGTGGATCTCACAGCAATGTCACATTTATAATTAATTTATTATTATGTAAATCCCTAAAAATATGATAAACCTGACCTAGAAGAGATATATATATATATATATATATATATATATTATTTTATTAGTCTCAGTGCGTGCAACTGAGTGATTAAAGGTTAATCAAAAAGCTCTATGAGTTTTCCTAAATTTTTCTCAGAGTTTTGTCTCACAACAGTCCTTCTCCAAAATCTCTATATATGATGTGTTGAGTATATCTAGAGACAAAAACGTGTCTTTGATTTATTCTGCATGTCCACATATATCCTAGTGTGTTTGAAAATTGACTTTAAATATCTTGGTGTGGATCTCGCAATATGTTGTTTGTGAGATTACAAGGGCGCTTGATAAGACTACAAGAGGTATAACTCTTATATTTGTATGTCTTTGATTTAATATATAGATATATAATGGATCCGATGAAAACAAATGTTTTTCATTAAAAGGTTTAAAAGTTTTTTTGGAAACCTTGACGTTTCAATTGTTTTTGTTTTCAATCGATAAAATTTTAGAGTTATTTTTTAAAACCACCACGCCTCCGCCTCACGACGTCGCTGATTCCAACAATTGTAACACATTGCTAACTGAATTTTATGATACTACCCTTCGTGAATATCAGTAACAAAGGTGGAATGTAAAATTACCATTTTACCCATCTAGTTATTATTTCATTAACTCATTTATTGACTGTGAATAAAAAAGACATAACTGTGAAGTCTTTCATACAGTTCACCATGTTTTATTCAATGACTCATGACATCGAGTACATGTCCTGGTTTATTTATTCACACACCCATCAATAAAGCATAAAGTGATATTGTTGCTTTTAGAATATTGTCACGAATTTCATATATGTGAATCACGCAAGTCTAACATAGTTTAATCATAGACCCAACAGCCGAGATATTGTCCGACAATTCGAACTCACTCATTTGGCGAATCAAAGATCGGAGTAATTATGTTAAGTTTGGTATTCACATCAGGATTAAGGTAATTACAAAAATACTCTTAATGTGTAACAATTAGATTTAGAGTTGGTTAAACGGGTTTGCTCTAAACTAATTGGTTACTGGTCTATTCAACATGTTTTATAACATGTCTTGGTCAACCGTTAGAGTCTCCACTCCTACGCCCCTAGACCGGCATCATTTAGTTGAACCTAACAGTTCTAACTGGATTTGATTGCCCAGTCAATTCTAAGACTGCGAATAACAATATGAACTATCTTAGAAGAGTTTGTCTAGAAGATCGCTAAGTCTTTACTCTTCTTACGTTGATTATAGTTCCAAGACTTAAGTATGTTACAAACACACTTTAATTAAAGGAAACTTTCATTTATTCATAAAAATCAATAATACATAAAATGTCAAAGAAATAACTGTTTACTCATAAATAATTATTACACCCTACTTTGTGGACATAATTCCAACAACTATTCCATTTCCGTCTACTTTGTTTCTAAACACCTATTTTGTACCTATTACGGTTTCATTAATTGGTCTAGGAGTGAGTTCCTAATATTAATTTTTTAGCATCTAAAAAATACTTAGGTGGTAACTGAGATATAAAAGCAACATTGCTCGATTGTTACTCCCTTTGTGATGTCTCATACGACAAGCTCTTGTGGATGATCTTTCACAAATGTCAACTCTTTTGGAAGTTGGTTTTGCTCTTCTTCAGCAACTTCTTTTTTAGGCTTAGTTGATTTTTTATTGATATCTAATTCTTCTATATTTCTAATAGTTTCATCAACTTGATCAAGAGAAGCATTAGATTGTCTAGATTTATCAAAAACTACATGTATAGATTCTTCCACTACTTGACTTCTTTTATTACATATATGATTTACTAGTGGTTGAGTATCCTAAGAAGATTTCAATAACAGACTTTGAAACAAATTTTCCTATTTTATTATTTAAAATAAAACATTTGCATCGAAAGACTTTAAAATAAGAAATATTTGAGATATTTTCATTGAAAAGTTCATAAGGTGTTTTGTTTAATAAATGAAAGATATAAACACGATTTATAATATAGCAAGATATGTTTACAGCTTCAGCCCAAAAATATGTAGGTACGTCATGTTCATTTAACATTGTTCATAAGGTGTACAGTTCATAAGGTGTTTTGTTTATTAAGGAGTTCTTGGAGTAGAAAATTCGTGAGAAGAACCATTGTTCATTGTAAAAAAAAAATCAAATTCTTTGTTTTCAAACTCGCCACATGATCACTTCTAATTTTTTATATCATTAAACCTTTTTTCACTTTGAATACGTTGCTAAATTTTCTAAATTCTTTAAAGGTTCCATATGTATTTTTAGAAATATTACCTTAGTATATCTTGAAAAATCGTCGACTATGACAAATGCATAGTGTTTACCTCTAAGACTTGATAATTTTGGAAGGACCAAATAAGTTTATATGAAGTAATTGCACTTGTCTAGCTGTTGACACTCCATGTTTTGATTTAAAAGAACTCTCGACTTGTTTACCCATTTGACATGCATAACATATTTTCTTTTTAAAAATTATTTTAGGAAGACCTTTAATAATATCATTTTTGTAAGTTTTGAACATAAATCCATACGAACATGCCAAAGTCTTTGATGTCATGCCAACTATCATTTTCAAACACGAGAAAACACTTTTCACTTTGGTTTTGGAAATCTCTGAAGTTTATAGTGTAAACATTTTGATCCCTTTGGCCCAAAAATTAAAACTTTATTTGATTCTTTATCAATAATTAGGTAAAAACTTTTTCAAAAATAACTTTATAGATTGTGTCACATAATTGACTAATACTGAGTAAGTTGTGTTTCCACCCATCTACTAATAAAATTTTATCTATAGGGGAAGAACCATTACTTACAGACCCAATATCGATGATCATTCATTTCTTGTTGTCCCAAAGGTGACGTGCCCTTTCTTTTGACTAATTTTGGTATGCTTTGTCTCGTCACCTGCCACGTGTCTTGAGCATTCACTATTAAGGTACCATTTATCATCTTTCTTAGATGGTACCTACAACACATATGTTCAAAATTTGATTTTTCGTACCCAAATATTTTTAGGTCCTTAAATGTTAGTCTAATACGGAGTCCACTCAATTTTCTTAGTGTAATGACTTGTCTTTTATGAATTCATGAAGGACTTTTATGCTCTGTAATCCCACAATAATGATAGTCTATGAGAGGTCGATGTGTGTGAGATTATTTAGATTTTACAAAAAACATTTTTATTTTCTTGATTTTGAAAAGAGGTGTACCCTAATCCTCTTTTATCGGAGGCATGCCTTTGATTTCCAAGCAGTGTATCAAATTGTTACTACTATTAGTAAACTTTTAGAGTTTTGTATTTAAATCATTTTCTCTCTCTTGACATCTAACAAGACCTATATTTATCACATGTAGAGTAGCTTTAATTTTTAGATTTTCATTTTTAAATACTCATTTTATTCCTGGAGTTTTGCAAAACCATTTTTAATAGTTTTATTTTTCAATTGTAGTTTTTCAAATTCTCCAAAAACTTTTTTCAAAAGCTAATTCAAGATCATCATGTCCTAGGCTTAGTATTTAAAGTTAGTTTACAAGAATTTACCTCGTCTTCCAAAGTCATGAATCACATGTTTGCTACTTCTTCTTCTTCTCCAATGTCACTTCCATCGGTCTCATCCCAAGTTGCCTTGAATGCTCTTCGTTTGAATTTTTTTAGAGTGTTGGCTAAGTTTGGACAATTGGTCATGATATGCCTAACTTTCTCGCATTCGTAGCATGTAAGCACGTCACATGATATTTTCTTGTCATCATCTCTTGAGGTACTCTTTCGTCTATTTAGAAATCTTTTAAAAAGTCTTGTGAGGAGAGTTATATCATCTTCTTCATCAGAGTCTTCCTTTTCAATGGCAGATTGCTCTAGGGCAAAACCTTGATTTTCTTGAAGAAATAAGTGAAGCAGCACTGATAAGGTTGGCTAACTACAACTCAAAGTAGATATCTTACTGGGGAAGGAAAGCCGGGACCCAACTAGGAAAAACCTTATGTGATCAGCAGGATTGGCAGAAATGGATACTACTTCCTCACAACAGAATGTGGCGAAGATATACCAAAGCTGTGGAATGCCGCTCATTTATGGACATATTATGTATGATTTAAATTATGTAATAATTTCATCATTATTGGTGATACAATAATTTCTCATGGCTTTTTTTTTTCTGTAAAGAGGTTTTCATGTAAAAAAATGATGTACACTTGTATTATTCTTAATGCTTTAGGACTAGCAAACGCAATGGAAGAGAGAAGATGGAGCCATGGCTCTCTAATGAGCCTAAGTCCTTGAGAATGGACTACACTACAATGGGCATCCATTCTCTAAAAGAAATTAAAGCCATGACTTTACAATGAGCCTAAGTCCTTGAGAACAACCTGCACTACAATAGGTACCTTTCTCTAAAAAAAATTGGGGCCATGACTCTATGATAAGCCTAAGTCCTTTAAAATGAACTGCATTACAATGGACATATGTTCTCTAAATGAAATTAGGATCATGATTCTATAATGAGCCCAGGTCTTTGAGAATAGACTGCACTACAATGCACATTCGTTATCAAAAGGAAACTAAGGTCATGACTGTACCATAATCCTAAGTCTTTGAGAACAGACTATAGTATAAAGGGAATCCAGTCTCTAAAGGAAACGTGGGTCGTGGCTTTACAATGAGCCTAAGTTCTTGAGACCAGACTGCACTAAAATGGACATCCGTTCTCTAAAACACATCGGGACATATCTGTACAATGAGCCTAAGCCCCTGAGAATGGACTGCACTACAATGGGCAGTCGTTCTCTAAAGGGAAACTGAGGCAAAAAACCTCCACAAAGACAGTTTTACACCGAACTTCTTTCAGCAACATTGGGACTATAGAGGTACAAATGTTGTTAATATGATGATTGATTTCATTGTTTCTTATCGGTTGTCTGAGAATATTAATCATACTCATACTATATTGATTCCTAAGAATGCTAATCCTAAGAATATGTCTAAGCTTCATCCCATTAGCTTATGCAATGTCGTCTATAAGATTATCTCTAAAATTCTCACAAAAAGATTGTGTTTAGTAATCGACAATATTATTACTGAGAATGAAAGTGATTTCATTCTTGGATGCCTCATTTCTAATAATATCCTAATAGCCCATGAGATTTTGCATGACTTTTGAACCTGTAAGAAAGGGAGATTTAAATTGGTTGCTTTCAAAGTTGATATGTCTAAGGCTTAAGATCGAGTTGAGTGGTCTTTTGATATAGGGATGATGAGAAGAATAGTTTTTATGATAAATGGTGTGATTGGATTTATGCATGCATCTCCTCAGTTTCATAAAGTGTCAACGTTAATGGGGAGCTTAATAATATTATTAAACCCTTGATAGGACTTAGACTAGGAGATCCCTTATCTACTTTCCTTTTTCTTATCCGTACGAAAGTTCTCTTGACTTCACTCAAAGATGCTTGTTTCTGGAGCTATTTCTAGTCTTGGTTTTGGTATATCTAGACTCGGTATATCACACCTCCCTCTTTGCTGAATTTAGTATGATTATTGATATCCTAAATAAATGTGGTCATGTGTCTAGTCAACTAGTTAATTTTCAGAAGAGCTCAATTGTGTTCAGTGTTAATGTGCCCACTTAGAGGAAACTTGGCGCTATCAAAATTCTATAATATGCCTTTCATGTCCTCACTGAATAAATATATGAGGGGTGGAATTTGGCCGTGTCTATCCAACATAAAGACTTTTGGTGGTATTTCGGACAAAATCTCATCTTGTATTGTCGGGTGGTTTGAGAAGCTTCTTTTTGTGGCTGAACAAGAAATACTTATCAAAATGGTAGCCTTTTCACTCACCAATTATACTATGTCCTATTTTAAGTTTCCCATCACCTTGTGTAAGACGATATGCACCCGTATCTCACACTTTTGGTGGAGCAGATCCCCGTATAAGTCATGAATACATTGGGCATCATGGGATAAACTTGCTCGCCATAAATGGGAAGTAGTCTTGGGTTTTTTGTGGCTTATGACCAATCAGAGTCTCATTTTTTTGAATGCTTCGGTGGGAAGACCTCCTTCTTAAGGATGGCATAGTATTCTATAAGGTAGAAGGATTCTCTACAATGGTCTTCGATAGAGTGTGGGTAATGGTTCCTCTGTTAACATTTGGGATGATGTGCAAATCCCTCAATCGAGTAATTTAAAGTCATCTCATCGTGTTGTGAAGAAGTTATTAATGTCTGTGACCTAATTTTAGCAAATAGTTTGGGTTGGAATAAGGACATGGTATGCGAGATTTTTGTTCAAAACGTTGCAAAGACTATTTCTCAATCCCTTTTAGCATGTGTGGATGTATCAGATGTGCGGGTTTGGCATTACTCTAAATCAAGATTTTTATATGGTTAAATTTTGGTATAAGGTGGCGGTTGATTAGATTAAAAAAGGATACTGAGTCAAATGGTGTAAAGGAAAAAACCAGTGTAGTGTAGTCAAACGAGGCTTTGTGGAAATATATTTAGAGGCTCTCTATTAATTCTTATCAAGCTAAAGGATTTTCTATGGCGGCGTTTTAATAACTATTTGGGATGCAAAAGGGCTCAGTGCCGATCCTCTATGTTCTTTTTGTCATTAAAAACCTAAGACTCTCGTGCACGTATTTTTCCATTGTTCGTTCGCTCGGCCTTTTGGGTTTGCTAGCCCTCGAGCCATTGATTCTAGTAGGACCACTGGTGATTCGATGACTGAGATTTAAGAGAATTTGATTAATTCCATGGAACATTAGATGTTGAGGGACCTCAAGGAATAATATGGATTGTCTTCAGGCTTTGGAGAATACGTAAATGTAAGAATAATCAGTGTTTCAAAGAGGAGATTATAGTATAGAGAATGCCATTGATGTTGTAGGTTTTAAAAAGCTAATTGCATCGAGTTTTGCACTGAAGCTTTTGGGATGCTATGGATTATTAACGAGGGATTTGGCTTCTCTGTCATTGTTAGATAATGTCAGAGACAGTCGTTCATTCAATCTGATCAGTTCAGAGAATTTTAAACAGATAAGATCTGGTCCAATTATGTTTATATTAAAATATTGATTTTTTAATTTAATTTTTCTTTTTTACCCTTCCCGTAGTCAATCTCGTCCGTTCAGATCTCTTTAAATGGACGAGATTGAACGGTTGTCTCTCTCGTTGCTTAGCAAAGGCAGAGAAGCCAGATCCATTAAAGAGAGTCTTCAGTTTAAATCGTACAATATCAAAAAAAATTCGGATTGTTCTGGGTTAATTGAATCACCATGTTAACACTTCTGATATTGGCTTCATTGTTGCAGATATTCTTGTGATTTATAATAGCTTCCGACTAGTTAATTTCTTTTGTGGTCCTAGAGAGAAGAATGTTATTGCTCACGCTTGTGTTAGGGAGGGAATCCAGTGATACCCCGATACATTATAAGATTTGTTTTTTGATGTTTCCTATATTTTTTCTTGAGTCAGCGTTGTTAAACGTTTTCGGGAATTTAATGAAAAGTTCTATTTTTGATAAAAAAAAGTTTAATTTCTTTAAGAATAGATTTTAGAGGACTCCACAATTATTTTTCTTTTCCTAAGTATTAAGTAAGTAAACAGAAAAGGGAAAGGAATAATTTTCCCATAAGCACCAACTTTTCTGGGCCTAATTTTATTATCAACCGACGCAAATTTGACAAGGCCCCTTATTGACCTGGCCTATATGAGTCCGACTAGTTCAGCCCGATTCTATTGCAAAATCCGGCAAACCGGGTCCAGCAGGCCCTTTATTGATTCCTCCTTCCTGGAGCACTAGACCCGCCCGCGTTCGTCTTCCTCCGTCTCCAGTTCCACCATGGCTCCTCCTAGAATTCTTCTCTGCGGTGACGTATTAGGCCGCCTCAACCAGCTCTACAAGCGTGTCATTTCGGTCTCTCTCTCTCTCTCTCTCTCTCTCTCTCACCATCTCTCTCTCTCTACTATTTTCTCTTTTCAAATTTCAGTACTCACTGAACTGAGTGACTTTGTTTAGGTCAACAAATCCGCTGGTCCCTTTGATGTTATTCTCTGCGTTGGTCAGTTTTTCCCGGACTCACCGGAACAGCTCAATGAGTTCACGGATTACGTTGAAAGCCGCTCACCAATTCCTCTTCCTACTTATTTTATCGGCGACTACGGCGTCGGTGCCGCTAAGGTTCTATTAACCGCTTCTAAGGACTCCGGTAACCAAGGGTTCAAATCGGACGGCTTGAAGATTTGCGGGAATTTGTACTGGTTGAAAAGCAGCGGCAAATTTAACCTCCATGGTATGGATTTACAATTTTAAAGATGACTAATGGAAAGAAATTGCTTAAGGAGCTCTCCTAGACGTATAACTTGCCTCCGCTGATGCCTCTATCGTAAGCTAAGCCCATTTTAGTGCATATTTACGAATTACTAAGCAATAAAAAAAATGAGAATTTCATTAATATAAGTACTTGGGTCGTTTACAGTCGCTTAGGAGTACGAACTCCGATTGCTTTTTCTTCTTTAAATATGCCATTGGATGATTTATCCAATGTTCTATACTTTGGAAGTCCTTGTTTGATTGACCAATTGTAATGAACGTCAAGCTCGCACATGAGTACATGAATACGCAATTCATCTACATCATTATGGTTGCTTATGTGTGTGTGTGTATTTACCTCTTGGTATGGATTATGGTTTCATATTCACGAATGAATCTAAACAATATTATCTTCTAGAAAAGTGTGAAGTTTACCGCTCAGATGGGTTTGTGGCTTAGTTACCCATGGCTTTGTATCGGTGGAATCCTACATTATCCATAGTTGATTCTATTATATATAGGTTTATCTGTGGCATATCTATCTGGTAGACGTTCTTCGGATGGTCAACAATATGGAACATATAGTCAAGATGATGTTGATGTTCTGCGAGCCATAGCTGAGGAGCCAGAGATAATTGACTTGTTTCTCACATATCCTCTTCCTTTTCCCATGTGCAAAATTTTCTTTTCATGTTAACGATAAACTTGTCTACGATGCTCGACCATTCTCTTTCTTGTTTTGCTTTGAAAATGTTTTTTTCCTTCTTGATAACCTTAATTATTTCTTACCAATGAATGGCCAACTGGAGTCACAAATAAAGCGGCAAAGTCAGATGTTCCCCCTGGAATCTCAGATTCATCGGGCAGTGATGCTACCATAGCTGAGCTAGTAGCAGAGATCAAACCGCGGTATGTGAAATTGGAGATGACTTGGTGACTTTAATTTGCATGAATATGACTTTAATACTATGCTTATAACTTTCTCGTGAAATGGTTAATACCTTTTCAATTCTTTAAGCCAATGGAAAGCATGTTTTTTTCTCTCGCATAGAAAATATCTTTTTTTGGTAAGTCTCACATTGAAAATATCTTGCAGTAGTTCCAAAAGTTACACAGATGCTAGGACCAAACTAAGCTATAGTTTTAGGATTTGTATGTGCATTGATGCTTCGGGAATTCTTAGGTTGTCTATTCTACACTCCAAAAAAATTTCTGTTGGTTGTGTGGACATGTCCTTGTCTCCAACTTCTGTTGTTTTGTGCCTCGGCCTATGTATTGTATAGAGGAAGCAGAACAAGGACAACGCTAATACAAATGTGGGGCTTGGCCTATGTATTGTATAGTGGAAGCAGAACAAGGATACAACACTAATACAAATTTGTTCTAATAATTCAATTGTATTGACGAGAAGTAAAGTATTGGCTATCATTAAAGGTGAATGATTGAGGAGATATTATATATGTATTATTTTTTTAGATCTGTATAAAATCTTCTGTCAGTAGAGACCTACAACTTCAATATCACTATAAAATAAGCTGTTTTTTTCTAATAATATTTCTCTCTGCTAGCTATCACATTGCAGGTACAAAAGGTATTTTTTATGCTCGTGAACCCTACTCTAATGTTGATGCTGTGCACGTTACCCGCTTCTTTGGTCTTGCCCCTGTTGGCAATAAAGAGAAACAGGTTTAGCTCTCTCTCTCTCTCTCTCTGCCCCCACAGTTCTGATATTTATCAACTCATCACCGATAGTCCGATTGGGAATTTATTTATGGTATTACATTATACTCAGAAATATTAGCAGTTTAGCTTTTTTGCTATCAAGCTTGGCACTTGTAGTGTAGTCGATCTTGAGACCACCAACTAAAAGAAAATTTAACTGTAACTAAAGTAAATTACATTTACTAATTCGAGTAAGCTATTCTGGTTAATTAGTAGTTGTTCACATGTAATTATCAGTACCTTCTATATGAGATTAGTTTGGCCGTGAGTTAGCATCAGTATATACTCAGGCACCTGAACTTTTGTCTCTTCATGTTAAATACTGCAAATCACATCTTTGAGTTTGTATTTGAATTTTGAACTTCGTGAACTCCTAAAAGTACTTCGTTATCAAACTTCTTTCTCAAAACGGATCTTCGCGGTGGCCTAGGATGAATCCCAATATATGCAGGTTGCCTAAGAATTTTCTCCTTGTTGTTCACCCTTCCTTTTAATTAATTTTCCTTCCTTATAACTCTTGTATTCATTACGCACTTCTCAGAAATTTATGCATGCGATTTCTCCCACACCAGCATCTTCCATGTATGCGGCTGAAATCAGTGCCAAGCCGGCAAACACTACCTTATCCCCTTACACACTTATTGATGAAAATGCTGAGTCGAAAGAACCTGCGAAGAGGCCTGCTGATACTTTTTCTGATTCACAATATTGGAGATACGATGTCTCTCAAAAACGTCAGAAAGGAGCTGGAGATGGTAATAAGCTGTGTTTTAAATTTACATCATCTGGATCCTGTCCACGAGGAGAAAAATGTGGCTATCAGCATGACATGGATGCAATGGAGCAATCTCGAAGAGGTGTTTGTTTTGATTACCTTAACAAGGGTAAATGTGAACGAGGCCCAGATTGCAAATTCAAGCATAGCTTACAGGATGAAGATGAGAGCCATTCTCAGAAGAGACGTGGACATGAGAATGCTGGCATAAACAGGTCCTTTTATGTTTATTAAAATAATTTCTGTGTCTACTACCTGACCATAATGTTCAAGTTTATCTCATTATAAGATGTTACTTGTTCTTCCACCTAATGTTTGCCTCAGAAGTTTCTGTTTGTTTAATTTTTTTATGATTATAAACAATAATACTCCTCAAATTTAACCCTCGTGTCTCTTGACAATAAAAAAAAATTTAACCCTTGTGTCGCTTGGGTTCCTAAATTTTAATAGTTGCCACCAATTGACTTTAAAGCATAAAATGTATTGTAGTTGTCTCAACTTAGTCCTAATAATTAACGGCGGTAACTTTTTTAATGTATATGAGCACATGAGTGAAAAATATCTGACGACTGAGACTAGAAAATATCAAAAACTTGGTCAAATTTCCATTCTGTAATATAAGAAGTTTATGATTTTCCTCAAAATTAATCACTAAAAAAAATAAAAAATGTTAATATTGAAGTTTACAACGACACAAGGGGTAAATTTCAGGGGTCATTAGAGTCCTACTCTATTCTTATTGTCCTTAGATACCAAATACTCATGCTTAGAGAAAGAAGACAAAAACAAATTGCAGGCTTTTGTAATTTTTTATTCTACGATTGGGTTGCAGGTCGAAAGAGTGTTGGTTTTGTCTGTCAAGTCCCAGTATAGAGTCTCATCTAATCATCAGTGTAGGAGAAAATTACTACTGTGCACTGCCTAAAGGGCCGCTTGTTGAAGACCATGTATTGATAATACCGGTTGAGCATTTCCCTAATACCCTTGGTCAAGCTTCAGAATGTGAAATTGAGCTTGGAAGATTCCGGAATAGTCTCAAGAAGTATTACAAGAACAAAGGGATGGAGGTGGTTTTCTTTGAGTGGGTTTCAAAGCGTAATACCCATGCTAATATTCAGGTGAATTTCCAAGTGTCTTGGTAGGAGTTTTTAGTATGTCAGATGTAATTGCCTGAAAGGCCTTCTAATTCTCATTTTCATTTATAATGGAACTGTTTGTTCTATTCCATGGAGTCCCCTCAACCTCCACCCCAAGGGGAAGAAAGAGAATCTCCGTCTATCTTTGCTTTGGATTTGTTACTTTCTTCATTTGGACATGACTGCATTTCAATTGGACCATCTCACATTCATATGCTAAGCTGTTAAGACGCGGTTCGTGTTCTAGGTGTATCACTGGATTTAGATATGACAGGAAAATTTATCTTCACTTCTATCACCATGTGATTGACAAGTCCTAGGATACTCTGTTTGCGCAGTGCATGGTTTTGCTACATTGCGGTATTATTATTTACAGACAACTTCATTTAGCAAGAGCTGAAGAAGTGTCCAGATTTCTTTGCAAAATTTCAGTACTCTGCATGTTGTACATAATATTGGAAGAGTTGTGTCACTTTTTAAATATTTCCTTAGCAAATGTGAGCCTTGAAGTTAAGGGTTCATTTTTAAACTTTTGTTCAGTATAATGTCCTTGATTTTTTACGAACTCGTCTATGTCTAATTCCCACCAGTATCTATGTAGTAGTATTGGTTTTTTTACTTAACCGCGTGTTCTTTATGTAGGCTATTCCTATTCCGGCATCCAGAGCGCCTGTGGTTCAGAATATATTTGATTTGGCTGCTCAAAAGTTGGGATTTGAATTCGTGACTGGTAAGTGAAATATTTGAGTTAATTTTTGGTGCACATAATCATTGTAAGCTGATGAATCTTGAGTAGGTCCTTTTGGACATTTGTTACCTTAATGTACTGAGGCAACTCGATCTCCACCAAGAGCCAGGAGTCATTTTTTATTTTTTTAGGAGCATGTGAGAGTCTATGACTCTAAATTGTATACCAAAAGAAAACCCTAGGTGTAACGTCCCGATCCCCGATGGTTAAACATACGAGTAATTTCACAATTTTGAAATCTCCAATCCGAAACAAACCCTAATTTTGAGAAAATTCACAAATTGAAAATTCTTAATTTATCCATGATGGAAAACCCCTGACCTTAAATAGCGGAAGCATTAAACTTATCCATGATCGGAATCTTAATCAATAAATAGCGGAAGCGATAAAGTGTCTTAAATGCATAATTAATAAAACCTCGAAAAATTGAATTAAATTCTGAAATAAAGTCAAAACTTGAAATCCATAATTCATGAAACTTTCACTCATCATAATTCGTAGAAAATCATAACGTAAAATAAACTACTTAAATAACCAAGTTTAATAGAAATCATTTTCCTAAGTTTTAAATCAAATCATAAACTGAAAATATAAATTCCTCTGATCTAACTGGTTATGGCAGTCTCCCACTCATGCTACTCGCCATCACCACCTGCATCATAAATAACTGTGGGGGAATGAGTATTTTAAAATACTCAGTAAGCTAACTCACATAATAACATGCATCCACATGACATAATTGAACTTGACATATAACATAAATGAAATAAAGTAACGTACTTGATCATGACATGGCTTAACATAGCACACAGATAACACGTGTCTCAAACAGAATCATTTAACAATCTTAATCATATATTGGCTTGTCATATCCTCTAGTTAACAACCTAATCAGAACTGATCACACGTTAACTGAAACACATCATGACAAATTGGGCGACGAAACAGATGGTACACATCGGACGACGAAACAGATGACACTCATTGGGCGACAGAACATATGGCACTCATAGGTCACGAAAAACGTGAACAGATGGCACCTCATAAGTAACGGAAAACATTTACAGATGATACCCAATGAATGACCAAAACATGAACAGATGACACTCTATGTGTGACGAAAGCATGAACAGATGACACCTCATTCGTTTAACAGAACATAACGTGAACAGTCCTGATTTCTTGTTAACTTAAAGGTCATGCGTAAGTTCATGTTTTGCTTAATTACCACTTGAATGAATTAACCTCATAACTTGCATAATCCAAGATATGACAAAAATTAATCATATAATGCATACTGATACATATAACAGAATCAAACATGATAACATACTACGCAAAGTCAGTCATACTCAGACATTTATCTCATGATAATCACATTAATAACTGAACAGTAATCAATTACCAAAGTGTTAACGAAATATAGTAACTATTAAAAAATGGTTAAACAGATAATAAATATATGATACAGTTATAACATCAGAGTCACATCGTTATATAAGTCAATTTACACAAACATATATATGAAAGTAACATGCTTATCGACAATTAAAGCTGATGAGAATAACATATATTACATTTATCACACGTGGGTCATATTACAATGTAAATTCACTTACACAAGCATATATATTTATCACACATGGGTCACATTACGATATAAATTCACTTACAAAAAATATATATATTTATAACAACGGGAGGCACACAATCATGTAAGCCCATACATAATTAGAGAATTGCCAAGAAGAATTTTGTTCTTTTTATGAACTTGATGTTGATAAATCCACAGATCTAGAAATTCATTTCGGACAATTGAACCTTCTCAAACTGTTTCTTTTTAAGAACTAAAAAGATTTGTGCCGCAAAGAAAAAAGGAAGTGAGTTAGACAAAAAGAGAAGAAACTTGGACAAAAAGAAACGAAGACTTACCTGATGAGTCGGTTCAGGCCGGTCCGAATAAACTGAACCGGTTCAGGGCAGAACAACTGGGTGCAAGACCCAGTTGCAGAACAAGAAAGCGAGAAAACGGGGGGGGGGAGAGAACGAGAAGGAGAGAGAAACAAAGAGGGGAAGAAAAACAGTGAGGGAATCTGAGGGGGAAGAGAGAGATATAGAGAGAAGCAGAGAGAGACAGAGATAGAGAAAATCAAAGCGAGGGAGAGAAAGAAACAAAGAGTGGGAGGGACAGATGATAGAGAGAGAGAGAGAGAAACAGAGGGCGAGAGAAAAGACAGAGAAAGACGAGAAGAAGAAAGAAATTGGGAGAGAGAAACAGAAGGAGAAAGAGGGAAGGGGAAAGACTGAGAGAGAGCAGCCATTAAGAAAGAAAATTAGAGAAAGAGATGGAAAACAAAATAGAGGGGGAAGAAGCAGAGATGAAGATGAGAGAGAGAGAGACCAAAAGAACAGATGCACGAATTATAGAGAGAGAAACAAAGGTGGACGAGAGAAAAACAAAGAGAGTGAAAAGGAAAACAAACTAAATAGAAATAGATAAAGGAGAGAACTCACCGAGATGCTTCAACGGAAAACACAGAGAAGAATGAAGATGAAGAAGAAGTGGGGGCATGATGAAGGCTCCCAAACGGAAACGGAAAGGAAGCAATCTGCTGAAATTTGGAGAAAATTTCAGAATTGGATATATATGATCATTGAAATAGAAAAATCCAGATTTAGAGAGAGAAAACGAGAAAAAAAAATTGAAGAGAGAGGGAAGAAGAAGAAAGGGAAAAAATGAAAATTGACAATAAGGAACGCCCAAAATTGAAACGGAGAAGAGGGATCTAGAGCTTACAAATTGCGGAGATCAACGTTGGTGAGTTTCCAAAAATGAAATGAAGAAGGAGATGAATAACAGAGGCTTGGCGTGATCAAAGATGGTGCTTCGTTGTGGAGAAAATGCCCTTGGTTGGCGATGAAAGCTAAGAGAAAACAGAGGGTGAGAGAGCCTTCGCAGGTGGCTGCGTTCAAAGAGAGATTCGAGAGTGGGGCTAGGAAGAAAGAGAGGCTGTGAGAGAGAGATCAACCGGGAGAGATGAAGATTTGGGATATACATATTAGGTTAGGGCTAGCTTAGTGTGTATATGCATGTAATGTGAGTGAGTTTCAATTGAGGGGTGAAATTGCCGAATCAAGGATAAAAATAGGGTTAGGGTAATACTAGGGTATACATAAGTATATGGTGTGAGTTAGATAGAGATAAAGGGAGAGATAGAAGCAAAAAAAAAAACTCTTTTTAAATTCAATTTTAAACTAAATCATATATAATTAAAATTATTTTACCAAAATTACAAATAATCACTTTTTTAAATCAAATTTTAAAATCACTTTATTTTTTAAATCAATTTTACAAAAATACTCATTTACGAAGGATCGGGATATTACACCAGGCTTTCTGAATTAATAGGCCTCTGAGGATTCTGCATCATTTTGATATCCTGATTCCTGATGCTTTTATAAGAGTTTTTGACTTTACGCTTGTTGCACTAGCGATCGAAAGCTTCTCCATTGCACCTTAGATTGGCTTGTTATTTCACTTGGTTGCAGTGAATAATAATTCTGAAGGGAGGAAAGCATTGAGGGAACAATTTGACAGTAATTTCAGTTACTTCTATGTTGAGCTGCCTGCAGGTAAAATTCTCTTACATAGAGTTGAGGAGAACGAGAGATTCCCTGCTCAGTTTGGACGTGAGGTTAGCAATTTTCTGGGTCTTTTTGGGTGTAAAGTCAGAAACTGTTATATGCAGTTAATTTTCTGGGTCTTTTCTACAGTTACTTCATTCAATCAGTTGGTTAGTTTCTGTTCTTTTTTCGTCTCGAGTGTTATATACACTTTGATCCTTGCTTAATACCCCTCCCTCTCTCGTGGAATACTAATTGTAGAATCTGAATTCACATTTCAAAATGTTACTCTCCCCAATTCTCATGGATGTCCTAATATTTGATTATAGCTGGCAATTTCCCACAAAGGCCTTGACTATGGAACTTTAGTTTTCTTTTGATTTATTAAATTACTAATAAAAATAAGCACTTCCAGTAAATTGACTCAGGCCTGGCAATGATTAATGGTTTAATGAAGTCTGTATCCGTCACCCATCATTTTTCTCAGCATCACAGTTTCTGCTGCCTACTTCACAATCTTCTGTATTGTATTATGCTATTATTAGTGTATAACTGCCATTATTTACGTTTCACTTTCTTGCCTGTTTTGGTTGAATCATACTCAACCTATTATGTGAATTAAAGAAATCCCTTCTGGTTTATGTTGGTAGAAATTACAGAAACTGTCGAATGTCTTTATATTTGAATTTTGAATCAAGAACCAAGTATGTCGGTGAAGGGAATGTGGCATAAAGGTAGCGAATGTCATTACACAAGATATGTTTTGTGCAGGTTCTTGCAGGCTTGCTAAACATGGCTGATAAGGCCGACTGGAGGAGCTGCTCCTCTTCTAAAGAAGAGGAAACTAGTATGACAGAAGATTTCAAGAAAAGATTCCAAGAATTTGATCCATATAAGTGACTTTTCACCAATTGAAATTAGAATCACCAGCATTGGTCTTATGATTTTTGTGGTTTGACGAGTTTCTCGGACAAGTAACGAAGATGAATTCTGCTTCCTACACAAGTTTCTACTCGCCGCCTTTCATCTCTCGGAACCAAAGAGCAAGAAGTGACCTTGGACATGCCAGTCCCTTAACGTCAAATCTCTTTCACAGGCATGTCTTGAAGATCAACACGAATTCCTCTTTTTAATATGCTATAATTCTCGATTTTCTGAGTTAGGATACCTGATATAGAACTGGCATACAGTCTAGAACAGCTTTAGTGCATTCTTGAAAGCTTAAGTTGGTGTATTTAGTATCCTAATTTATTTAAATCAGTGCTTTGCATTGCGCGTATCTTTCTCTCCTTCCTCGAAGCTTTTCTTCTAGTTACAGATGCGGACTATTATTTGGAATGGAAGAACATTAGGTTGATTGTTTCAGTTTGTTTTAATAGTTGCTGACAGCTTTATTTACATCTTATTTTTAAGATCATAGCCATCTCTTGTGCACATGAGAATTTTTGTCTTCCACTTATGCTCGTATTAGGTATCACCAACCCAAAGATTATATAGAGCTTGTTGGTTCATGTGGGGCCGACCTCTGGTCGAAAGCTCGAGCATCACCTTCTCCAGGAAACCATATTAAAATTCTGCAAGGTTGCTTGAGATATAGGTTAGGTGAATGGCTAAATCAAGAAGTGTGGGGAATATACATTTACAGGAGCTATACTTGTCAGTCTTTTAACAAAGTGAAACAGAGCAACACAGCTTGCTCGATCTGAGCTGAACTAGAAAAAACAGACCAGGATGGGGTTGGTTTAGGTGAAAAGTCAGTGATATCGCATATTTGCACATGCTTAAATAAAGCATTTGAAACCTTTATGGGTTGTCCTTGCTCCTCAAACTTCTGTTTTCTTCTATTTGCTTGTACATGGGTAAACGATCATATGGGTAAACAAGAGACAAGTATAAAAATGATCGAAAATAAGGGTAAATTATAAAAAAAAGTGTGAAATTTGTAAAATGACGGAGTAACTAATTTAGTTATCAAATTACACATATACATAATATAACCAATCTTATTTATCTCTATGTAATTTTTGTAATTAAATTTATTTACCTCTATTTTTGTAAAAAAAAAAGATATAAAAATAAAATTTCGGTCATCTGTACAGTTCATGCTAGAAATATGAGTTTGGTATTATTGGGTATATTATGTTTTGATTTATTTCTTTTTCTTTTCCAAAGGTGCTCCTGAAATATAAACTTCTTCAAATATTAATATCAAGAATAAGGTTTCGACATATCTATGGATTTCCTTATAATTTTTGTATAATGTTGTATTTTAATATGTTTTGAGTAATTTTTGTATAATGTTGCATTAAAGAGGTCATAATGCTTGAAAGATGTATTAGTTTTAGTTCTCTCTGAACATAGAAATAACTTTAGAATTACGAAAGATTTTCATGTTACAAACACCTAAACGCCAAATTATACTGGTCCAAATAATAGGTTTTCGAATGAAAATGACTTGAACTGCTGAAATTTTGTTCTTGCTTGTGTGTGGGAGATGAGGGATTTTTCGGTGGCTGGTTAGTCTACATCACATTTAAGTTGTGTATTAAATTATTAAATGGAAGTTTAGCGTACAATTCAACAATGGTTTTGCTTTGCAGTCATTTTAAGAGAAGAAAATAACACTGGCAGTTGATAAGATTTTGTCGGAAGGAAAATGAAAAAATTTATTAATATCATAAAATTTGTTATTATAAACAATTACTATAATCTAACGATGAGAAATTTTAAGGTGTGACGGTCATAATCAGATAATCAGATACGTTTATTATTATTAAAGTAAATCTAATTACTTACGTGACAATTATCTGGTTTGACAGTCACATTGTGGCTGCATTGTAGCCGTCACATTGTGGCTGCGTTGTAGCCGTCACACATCTAGAATTCTCCTAAATAATGGAATATAATATTCCACGTTTTTTTATTTACCTACTAAATTTTTGAAGAAAAGAAACATATTACAATGATGAGCAATAGAAAGACGAGGATGATAAAGTGGACAGTTTAATTCTGTAAAATGATTATTCTAGTAATATAATTTAGCAAAAAACTCAAGAATTTAATTGTATGGTATTTCGCTTTTGACAGTAAAAAACAATTGAACTATCTCAAAAACATATTTCCTTTTAAATGTGAAAAAATACAGTACATGAAAATTGAGCCAAGAGAGTCGTCACCAAAACTCGTTTGTCAATAATGTGGGCCATTATTGATCACATGTTAAGCAGATTAATGCATGAACCAACTTTTAGGAAGCAGTGATCATGTTATTATGGTGATTGAAAGAGTGCCAATCTCTCAATGTGAATCCAAAAAGAATCACAAGAGTTTTGGTTGGTTGGGTGTGTTAACTCATCATTTATCAAAAACTAAGTGGCTTTATTGGGTCACTTTTTAACGAGTACTTTTTCTGGTATCATATATGAGGTTTATGTTGAAACCTTAAATATATTTATTTAACCCCTTCAATATATCTGATAAATTTCAAAAATCTCATATATATTAAACCCCAGAACATATTAGTTGAATTTTTGAACATATTTATTGAGCTTTTTCAACATATTTTTGAACCATATGACATCAATGTCGGGGCTATTTTCCTGATATTGAAGAATTTTCTTACTTTATTATGTCACTTCTCTTTTCATGTTTAATAATAAGCTATATTAGAGTATTTGAAATAGGAAGGAAAGAAAAATGTGAGCAAAAATAAGTGGACTTGAAATAAACGTCAATGGAATTATTAACATAGTATAACCATTAATTTTATTATTATTTTTTGTACATATTCTAAATAATTATTTTCCCTAGTATGAAAGAGTACACTGCAAAATTTCTTCCATAGAGAATCATCTTTCCCTAAGCCTAATGAGAAAATTCTTTCTTTCCAATGGTTTTCCCTTTTGAGTGGTGAAGTAAACAGAGGGTAGTGCCTCAAGTTGGCAATTGACACATGCTGCCGATCCTCACTCTCAATAAAAGTCTCCATCCCAATGTGGCCAACATGAGCTACTGAAAACCAGGAAAAAAATGAGTCAGCAACTTTCAATTAAATTAGATTAAGTTCATTCATTTAAATCTAACCTTCCCCATTAAAAAAGATCATTAACCGAGCACATCTCTCTCTCTCAATCTCTCTCTCTGTCAACCATATTTATTCCTCGCTTAAAAAAAGGGACTGATCCTTAGAATTATATTGTGGGCTTATAAGATGTCTGTGTCTGCATTATATTATTCACATATTTTATTTTCTATCTGGGTCTTTTCAGTTCAGTTTTATTTCAGTAATTCATGTCTCTGAAACGCTCCCTCAATACATTGAGATTTCAATGTCTAGCAAATTGCAGAGCTTCAGTTTTTTTGAAGATGGAAGATTATGTTTTTTTTAGGTCCTTTTCACCAAACCCAGTTCTGGGTTTTTCCATGAGCTTCTTTTCCATTGCTTTGAACTCACTGTTTGTGGGTCTTCTTTAATTTAACCTCATTTTTTGTTCTTGCCTACAGTTATTTTCCCAATTAAGTGATTTAGTGTTTCTTATTATTTTATTGCTCTATGATATCATTATCATTATTGGGGTGAGCTGAAAATTTTGAGATTTGGGTTATATGGGATGAGGATGGTGAGTCAAGTTATTCTTCAGCTGATACTTCTCTGTGCCATTGTCAATGGGTTTGCCGTCCAGGGATCTGCTGGTAAGTGTTTAACCATTTTCACTTAATCAGTTGAAATCTGATTAATTTTGATAAGAATTATGGATTTGTGGATTTGGAAAATCTCTCTCTCTCTCTCTCTCTCTCTCTCTCTCTCTCTCTCTCTAGAATAACAATTTGCTGATTTGCGAATTAGGTTCATTCTGTTGTATGATTGATGGTGTTGGGAATTTGAATTTCTTTGCTCAGTGATGTAATTCATTCTTTTATTTGATATACAGATTATATTACAGTTGATCTGGTCATGTTTTATGTAAGAAAATCATGAATTAAATTTTATAGCTATAGCTCCTTAATCTCTCTCTCTCTATCTCTCTCTATCTCACTCTCTTTCTGGTGGTGAATATGATTTTGATAAGATTGGCTTATCTGCGTTTTTTGCTGACTTATCCTTAAAATTTCTTGTACGATTCACTCTATCCCCATCCCCGATTGAAGGAACTCCTGCTCCTTCCCACTACAGCAAGTCATTCATAGATAATGCACCAACCTCAGCATCAGAGCATAATGCTACCTCCCCAAATAATGGTAACATTAGATTGTATTAAATTCAGATTCTTTGAAACCCTATATAGGGGAAAAAAGATTATCTGATGGATCTCCTGATTTGACAATCTAGTGCCCGGTTCACAACCTCCATTTGCATTACCACCTCTTACCACAACCTGGGTGCCTCCAATAATCAAAGGCCTAGTACCATCTGTCTCACCTACTAGTCCGGCGATATTACCACCGTATAATACTGCTCCTCCACCC
This sequence comes from Datisca glomerata, assembly GCA_003255025.1. Taxonomy (NCBI): domain Eukaryota; kingdom Viridiplantae; phylum Streptophyta; class Magnoliopsida; order Cucurbitales; family Datiscaceae; genus Datisca; species Datisca glomerata. Next base: position 137,700 of record QANY01002415.1, read on the forward strand.
TTAACTGTTCAAGTACAAGTACCTTCCATGCAACCAAGTGCACCCGAAAGAAGAGCGCCTGTAAACGAGCCTCCTCCCTCAGTTGCTCCGGGTATAATACGTTTGACTGAATTTCTTTTACTTTGCTGATTATTCTTTTGAAGTTGATCTTTGATCCTGAACAGCTTCTCTTATTATAATTCACAGCTCCAGTTGAGACTCCATCAAAAGATTCGCCACAAAATTCACCGGCTACTTACCCAGAAATGCCAGGAAGTGTACCACCAAGTGCTCATGAAAGAATTACTCCAGGTAAAGTTTTCATCACTATTTTTCAATTGGATCTCAACTACTGCATTTTTCTCAATCATTTGAACTCTTGACAGCTTATAATCTTTATCTTATGCTTTATTTGTTCCAACTTGAGGTTCCAGAGCCTGATGTTTATCCTGCATTAGCCACTCCGCCGAGCAGCGACAACAGAACGAGGTTTCAAGTGCCGGCTACCTCTCCTTCAAATGAAATTCCCAATACCTTACCACCAATGAATCATGCTCCGAATAAAGGTATATGGGAAATATTCGCTAATATAAAAATATTTATTGAAGAAAAGGAAATTCCAGACGATATGTTGTTTGTTCTGTGTGCAGCTCCTTCGACTGTCAATTTCATGAGGCACTCCCACGTTCATCCTCCTATTGCTTCATCACCTAAATATCCGCATAGAATAAGGTATCAGTCTCCAGCATCTTCTCCCACAACCTCATCTTATAAGCATAACTATACAAGGAATAGAACCATCAGCCCTGCTCCTGCAAATTCATACCCAGTTTCCTCTCACTCGCCAAAACAGAAAGGTTAAGATTTTTCCTCGTATGCACAACCCAGTAAATCTTCCATGGTGCAGTACTGGGCTGGTAAATCTTCCGCCCATTTTTTTCTTTTGTAGGTCCGGTTGTTTCTCCAGCATTGCTTCCAAGAAGAAAGAGAAAACACCATGCTCCTCCACCTTCGGATTTAGGTAATAAACTTGCGATGTATTTGCAGTAATTTAGTTTTGAGCAAATAGTAGTAAAGAGGTAAGATAGTTATGTTGGTGTTTGACACTTACCTGTGTGATACTCTTCAGTTTCTCCATCCCATTATTTTCCTCCGCCAGTAAATCATGTTTCACCTGCTCCTTCACCATCTCATATGTTTGTGCCTGGCCGGACCAAAAGTAAGGAAACCTGGCTTCATTCTTGTTTGATCTATTAAAGTTTCTAAAGCTTATCATCTGCAATTGTATGTTATTGATTCAAAAGTGCCGATTCATGCCCCTAAAGTTTCTCCATCTGGGCCTTCCACAAAGAGACCAGAGAAGCCGCTCTTGCCACCATTACAAGCACTGCCACTGCCTCCCCCACCCCCTAACCAAGGTATACATATGCAAGCAAACAATTAGTTATAGTCCTTCGGGGTACCTTTTCTCTCTTGTTTTCATTTTCCTAAAACATAACGTGTATTGGACTAAAATGTAAGACATTTGCTCTTGCATTTTTCAGATTGTCTATCAACCATTTGTACAGAGCCATATACAAATACTCCCCCCGGTTCGCCGTGTGGTTGTGTGCGGCCAATGCAGGTTGGACTGCGCCTCAGTGTTGCTCTTTATACCTTCTTCCCGTTGGTCTCCGAGCTGGCTGAGGAAATTGCTGCCGGTATTTATGTGAAACAAAGTCAAGTTCGCATTATCGGAGCCAGTTCAGCTACACATCAACCAGAGAAAACTGTTGTCCTTATCGACTTAGTACCCCTGGGTGAAAAGTTTGACAATACCACAGCGTTTTTTACTTATGAGCGGTTTTGGCATAAACAAGTTATTATCAAAGCTTCCCATTTTGGTGACTATGAAGTGTTATATGTTCAATATCCAGGTAAAGCCTACAAATTAGATTTCTCCTCACCCCACACACAAATATAAGTATATGTTAATTCATATATTTCTATTTCATTTATAGGATTGCCTCCATCACCTCCTTCTTTCACTACCAGCATAGATGATGGACCCTATTCCGGCAGTAATAGCAATGCAGGGACAATAAAACCCATTGGAGTTGATGTGCGAAATAGAAAACATAAAGATGGGCTTGGCGGTGGCACGATTGCTATCATTGCTCTATCAGCTTTAGTAGCCATGGTTTTAAGCATAGCTGCAGCTTGGCTTTTGGTGTCCAAACAAAGGGCTCGTGTCTGTCATCCAACGCCAACTTCACGGGTTTTGTTATCTTCCCTCATCAAACCATCGGGTAAAATGAACTGCTAACTTATGTAGTCTATCCCGTTATTTGGTTTTTAACAGAGTAGTCATATCAGGCTTGATGCTAACTCTTCAACCGATGTGTCCCTACCTCCTACTCAACCCTATTGCTATAGCCGTTTATGGATTAGGACAAGTCACTCATGTCCCTTTCCGTTCTTTCCTCTTCTTTTAAAAAAAATGTGGATTTACTGTTCATGTGTGTTTTGGAAACTAAAGTTGAATTTTCTTTCATGTTTGTAAATGGCACATAACTATTGTTGATGTCATTTTCAGGCCGTATGCAATTATTATGATTATATTAGTGGAGACAGACAGATGAAATAACATGTCAACAAAACTAAGGATGCAAGAAGTTCAATTTTTCTTAGAATTTTTCTTAAAGTAGAGTTAATGGAAAATTCTAAGAAAAATTAAACTTATGCATCCTTATTTTTGTTGACGTATTATTTTCATCTCTCTGTTTCCATTAATGATCATAATAATCGCATACAGCCTGAAAATGACATCAACAGTAGTTATGAGCATTTAGAATACATGAGAGAAAATTCTACTTTAGTTTCCAAAAAACACATGCACAATAAGAGGAACCTTTACGAAAGTTAAGACCGGTATGTTTTCAATATTAATTCATTAGGATTCAGTCTGTGTGAAATACGGTCCTTCATAGAACTTTACATATTCAATAAACTTTTCAGGTGCTGCTGGCTCTATTATGGGAAGTATGCACAGTTCTGCCTCTTTATCATTTCAGTCCAGCATTGCAACATATACAGGATCTGCTAAGACGTTCAGTACCCGTGACATAGAGAAGGCAACTAATAACTTAGATCCTTCCAGAATACTTGGAGAAGGAGGCTTTGGACTTGTTTACAGCGGAGTTCTTGAAGACGGGACAAAAGTAGCAGTCAAAGTCCTGAAGAGAGATGATCATCAGGGTGGTCGGGAATTTTACGCTGAAGTCGAAATGCTTAGCCGCCTACATCACAGGAATTTGGTCAAGCTGATTGGTATATGTACAGCCGAGCATCTCCGTTGCCTAGTGTACGAACTCATCCCGAATGGAAGTGTGGAATCTCATTTACATGGTAGGAAAAGTGTGATCTCATCATTTTTTATTGGGAAAATTTCTTTAAGAGTTATGAGGTTTTTTTGTCCCTGAAAACAAACTTCTAGAATACATTGTGCTTTTGCATTCATTTTGTCACTCTTTCATTTCTCATCTTTAGGAGTTGACAAGGAAATTGCACCTCTTGACTGGGATTCCCGTATGAAGATAGCACTTGGAGCTGCACGAGGTCTAGCCTATCTACATGAAGATTCAAGCCCCAGAGTCATACATAGGGACTTCAAATCAAGTAACATTTTGCTGGAACATGATTTTACACCCAAAGTATCTGATTTCGGGTTGGCTCGAACAGCTATGGATGAGGGAAGCAGACATATTTCAACCCGCGTCATGGGAACTTTCGGGTATATGTCGATCCCGTTTTCATATATCCACAATTCTTGTTGACAACCATAAGCCACACAACGTTAGGTCTATTTTTTTAAATTCTTTCATACATAGTAAGCAACAACTAATAAAAAATAAAATGACGAAAACATTAAGCTTTCAACTAACTTATTCGTTTTCTTATGCTCACAATGCGTTTACATTTTATATTTCAATAATACGTAGGTATGTGGCGCCAGAGTACGCAATGACCGGCCATCTTCTTGTAAAGAGCGACGTTTACAGTTACGGAGTTGTCCTTCTCGAGCTTTTAACCGGAAGAAAGCCAGTAGACATGTCACAACCACCCGGTCAAGAAAATCTAGTCGCTTGGGCCCGTCCACTCCTCGCAAGCGAAGAAGGCTTGGAAACCCTAATCGATAAATCACTAGGATCTAACGTTCATTTCGACACTGTTGCTAAAGTGGCAGCCATTGCTTCAATGTGCGTACAACCGGAAGTATCACAACGTCCGTTTATGGGTGAAGTCGTTCAAGCCTTAAAGCTAGTATGTGACGAACATGACGAGACGAAAGAAGTAAGTTCAAGGAATTCGAGTTTAGATGATTTGTCCAGTGGCAGCTCGAGACAGCTACCAGATTCTTTTCATAGCCAATATTCATTACCTAACTATGAGAATGGGCTTCATTCTGAGACGAGGCTGTCAGTTTCTGATTTCTATGGGATGATGGAATCTGGATTGTTAAGAAGGCATTCTAGTTCAGGTCCTCTGAGAATAGGAAGAAGTTTGCAGTTCTGGCAGAAAATGAGGAGATCTTCTGGTGGAAGTGTAAGTGAACATATGTTAGTTCCGAGATTATTTCCGGGTTCCAACTAATAAGTTTGTTAACAAAATCTTCTTCTTCGAGCGTTGATACAAGAGAGGTTTTCATGGATAGACAGACCCTGAGAAATAAAGCCGACCTTCAATAAAATCTGGACTTTTAAAGCAGGTGATTTTGTCAGCGAAAATCTCGGAGAATAAGCGAGCTGCTTGTATGGAGTGCGGAAGTGGTTGGTACCATACTTTGTGCAGATGAAATTGGTTAACTGATAAATTAGAACTATTGTGGATTTAGTTCATCTTTGTAATAATAAAACAAAGTAAAAAGGGTTACACTTGTTCATAGGCGATTTTACTTTGCTTGTAGGGCGTTGTTTTGACATATGCCATTGATGTTGAAGATAAGGGAGGGACTTTTGTAAATATAATTTATACAACAGTTTGTAGCCATGAAAATGCAATGCCTTTTCAGTTTCCAGATGTTAATTATCTTAGTAAGAGAGAGAAAAAAAAAGAAGAAAAACATTTGTTGAACTATCATTTTTATGAGAATTAGTTCTACTTTTCTTATCATTTTTGTTTTTTTTTCTCAAAAAATAATTTAGTTATTTAAAATGTAGGCTAAATTGGAACAAAAAACACTCCACGCTTAGAGGATTTTTTAGTACTTGACTGTTACTTAAAAAAATGTTTAAAATACCGTAATTTTGAACTTAACTCCAAAAATAAGATGGTTTTGGACAAATACGTGGACGATGTGGTTTCAGATCATTCTTGTCTTTTGTAAAAGACGAGTCAACTTTTTCTTAAAGTTGAAGTCGTCTTTTACAAAGACGATTTCATCTAATCTTTATTTTTAACGAACCCCCCTCCCTGAGTTCAGTACCTAAGTAAAGACATAACATATCAAAAGCTTCACCTTTCTCCTCTCTTCTACATTCTTCTCGACGAACCAAATCTCCCCGTCGTCAGCAGCCCGTTTCGTCATCGTTGCTCTCTCTCTCACTCACTATTATCTCATTCTCACCCCACAAGTAAGCTTTTTTATCTCTCAAACAACAAACAAGATCAGAATCTCTCAAACTCTAGGAATATTTTCTAACTCATCCAATTTCTTAAATATTTTATTCAACTCTTGCAATTTTTTATTTTTTATGAATCTTGTGTTATGTGTTCCACCATATTTGTTAATCTCTCTCTCACTATTGCACCTCTCAAACCCTATATTTTTAACTCATTCAACCTCTTAAAAGTTACATTTTTTCAATTATGTGTTGATGAAACTTTCAATTTGTAATATTTTATTTATGAATGTGTGTTGATATGTTATGGAATTGTAGTTATCAACTCTGAATTTATAGATTTATTGTTAAATTCTAGATTTAGTGCTGAAATTTTGAAGTATTGGTTAGTAGACACAATTAATTGAATTGTAAATCATAAAGAAATTACATTTGACGAGCTCTATCATACCTTATGTGAAGCTTTGTCAATTGATCGCTTCAATTGAAACTTGAACATAGTTTATCGATTTCCCCTTACGCTTGGTGCTAAGTCATTCAACTATTTGTATTCTGATACAGATTAATCATGATGCAGTTGTGATGTTTACTATTGTGCTTCAATTTCTTCCGCCAAACACAATTGAATTATATTTGGAAAAAAATTGCTAGAGATGTAGGAGGTCCTAACACAAACTTGTATAATGACAATATGTGCGGACTTGAGATACATGATAATGCACCGAGTTTTCCATTCTATGACAATGAAATGTATACTACGGTCCAAGAAAATGCACCTGGTAGTTATTTGCCAAATGAAGATGCACATGTTCATGTCGTCCATGTGAATCCATTTACGACATGCTTGTAATGCTAACATTGATGAAGATGATCAGGCTGGAGAGGATAATAATGTTGTGAACCCTTCACTTGAAATACTCGAGCATGAACCATCTTTACATTTCCTTACTCACTTGGACAGGATGTCGTAAATGCAAAACTAGATTAGATACACATCTAACGTACCTGGATATGGAATGAAACGGATAAATTATATAGAGGTTCACATTTTGAAAGTAAGAAGGACCTTAAGTATGTTTTGAAAAGATACTCAATATTCAGACATCAACATTTTAGTGTGGTAGAGTCATTACCAAATCTTTGAGTTATAAAATGTAAAAAATCTTACGAAGGTTACCAATGGAGAGGTCGTGCTTATCGTCGCAAAATGCCTAATATGTTTGAAATAACTCAATACACCAGATCTGACACATGTGTGTGCCAGACTATCACATGATCATTCACAGTTGAACGCAATATTGATTGCTCGAGAGTTACAGAGTGTTGTGAAATGGGATCCAACTACATTTGTTGCAACACATCATCAGATGGTGAAAGATTGGATATGATGTTGTAACAGGCGAGACACGATAATGCCAGGAGAAGATGGACCTCCATCGCCACCTTCTCCATTGGTATACGCTAAGTCAACTTATTTGATTATTATGTATATTTTATCATTTATATGTATGTAACTATGCATCTTGTCACGTAGATGGAGAGATGTTTTTAGTCCCATAGAGACCTCTACACATGTTCTTGAAGTGTAAAGTTCTCGAATTTTGTCATATTATTTATAATATGCTTTTTATAGGTTATATGGCAACGTTATAATGATATCATCCATGCACTTCCTAAATATTGCATTATGCATGGAGACACATGGCGAAGTGTCTCTCCCCTCATTTTCTTTCATATAGTGGAATGGCATCACCACGATCATGTTTTAAGATAATTTCATATGATTAAACAAGTACTCGAGCCATGCGATACCGAAAGATGGTTGCATGACATCGACTTGAGGGGGAGGCATGAACTACATTGGGAGGTCCAATATCAGGCATATATTCCAAGATTGGCTTAGCGTAGAACACACATTGCTGATGGGGACATGAATTAAGATGGATATGATAACTCACATATGTTATTGTATTAGAGAATCACACGGTGATACATAACTCAACGGATAGTGTTATATGACTTAATAGTGATTTTTCAATAATTTATGATTATTTAAAAAGTAACTTATATAACACTATTTTATCTATGCTGACGGACATTTTGGACAATATTAACAACTTGACACTAGATGAAGCTGTTTAGATCGGCGGTTTTAAAATTAAAGAAAAACAAGTTTGAACCACGAACAGCTCGTGGGCGGAATATATTTTTTTTTCTAAAATTTATTTAATCGAATTGAATAATTAAAAACCAAAACAACAACCGATCATATATATCAGATGTTGAAATGAATAGAAAAAGGTTGAAATGATTTTCACCGTTGTGATGTATCAGAGATTTTCTGAATTGGAAGAAAACTCTTTTTCTCTCTGTGTACTTACACACAGTATTGATCAGTATCAATTACTGTGTAATTACACACAGTATTGATCAGTATCAATTACTGTGTTCTAGAGTTGTGTTGTATCTAATACAATTTCATTGTGGCAATCAAATTGCTATCACATATATAGTTATTATTTTTAAGAATTTGTAAATATTTCAAAATTCTAAAAATTAACCCCAAAATAACCATCATGGCTGAATTTTGTATGTATCATCTTAGAACTTGTGTTGTATTGAAATTCATCAATCTAATTGATAAATCTAATTAATCTCTATCAATTAATTAATTAATTTTTATTTATTTGCTAAGTATCAAATAATTAGAAAATAATAAATTAATTAATTTCAATATAAGTAATCACACATAACTAATTAAGTGATAACACTCATCACATATTAATGTAGGAAATACACATTGGCACCAAAATATATTTTGGTCTAACTGATATCGTTTCTTCTATCCATGTTCTCATGAATTATTTTTGAGACCGAATGGACCCACATGAACAAATCTATAGGATTCAAATAACCAGTGAATTTATTTTTATAAATTTCTGACATATTTAATCCTGACATAGTACGACTCCATTATAGGTTCGATTCAGAATCAACTTCCGATTCATATGCGCTATATTTTCTGTTGGTGTAAATAAAATCTTTTATTTCACGGTCCATATAATATTTTAACATATCACCTATCATGAATATCAGTAACAAGAGTGGGGATATAAAATTACCATTTTACCCATCTTGTTATTATTTTCTTAACTCATTTATTGACTGTGAATAAGAAAGACATAATAGTGAATTGTCTCGTATAATTCACAAGTCTTAATCAATAACTCGATTCATTGAATACCAGACCCAGTTTATTTATTATTCACACACCATCAATAAATCATAAGGTGATATTGTTATTTTCGCAATCCAACCACTAATTTTTCATATCTTTGAATCACGTAACTCCAACATAGTTAAATTACGATCCCAACAGCCGAGATATTGTCCGTCAATTCGAACTCACCCATTTAACACATCAAAGATCGCAAGTAACTAAGTCAAGCTACGTATTCACCTCAGAATTAAGGTAATTATGAAAATACCCTTAAGGTGTAACAATTAGATTTAGAGCTAGACAAACAGTTTTTGCTCTAAACTAATTTGCTACCAGTCTATTCAACAGGTTACATAACACGTCTAGATTAACCGTTTGAGTCTCCACTCTCATGGCCCAAGACTGGGATCCATTGGTTCAACCTAATAATGTAATCAAATTCGATTGCTCAGTCAATCCTAAGACTACAAATAACGTTATGAACTACTTCAAAAGAGTTTATCTGGAAGACTCGTCTGTCTTTATTCTTCTTACGTTGATAATAGTTATATGACTTAAGTAAATTATAAATACACTTTAATGAAAGAAAAACTTTTATTTATTCATTAAATTCAGTCATAAAAAATGTCTGATAAATAACTAAATACTCATAAATAGTTATTGCACCCTACTTTATGGATATAATTTCAACAATCTTCCACTTGCACTAAAGTATACGTGTACAATCTCGTATCCCCATGTCCTCTAGATGAACATAAAAAACTTTACTACTTAAAGTCTTCATGAATAGATCTGTCAGGTTGTTGACCGTTGATATATGTGTTACTACAACATCTCCACGCTGAATAATCTCTCTAATCAGGTGATACATACCCTCTATGTGTTTTGATATTTTGTGGCTCCTTAGTTCCTTTGAGTTTGCTACAGCCTCACTATTATCTCAATAGAGTGTCAAAGGCTTCTCAGCTTCTGTGTTATGGGCTTCTCAGCTTCTGGAACAACTTCCAGAGTCTTTCAAGAACTTTCTAATCCATACAGCCTCCTTCGCAGCTTACAAACTGCCACATATTTAGCTTCCATAGTAGAATCAACAATGCAAGATTGATTGATACTTCTCTATACAACTTCTCCACCGTTCAAGATGAACACCGGTCTTGAAGTGGACCTTCTAGAATCCTTGTCTGCTTGAAAATCAGAATTAGTATACCTCATCATATTCTGGTCAGTACCTGAATACACAAGCATGTAGTTAACTGTTCTCCTAAGATACTTAAGGATATGCTTGACAGCATTCCAATGCTCGATTTCAGAATTAGATTGGAAACGACTCACCACGCCCATGACATAGCAAAGTATCACGTACATGAGACTTCCTACGATTGAGACATAAGAAATCTTTCTCATGTCTTCCTCTTCTTGAGGATTCTTGGGAGACTACTCCTTGAAGAGGATGACTCTATGTCTGAAATGAAGATATTCGTTCTTGGAGTCTTGCATACTGAAGTGATCCATCAAATTATCAATATAAGATGCTTGAGATAGTGTCAATTGTATGTTCTTCCTATCTTGAAAGATTTAAATACCTAAGACAAATGTAGCTTCTCCAAGATCCTTCATATCAAATTATTTTGCAAGCCAAATCTTGACATCATATAATTTTCCTACATCATTCCTAATGAGTAGAATATCATCTACGTACAAAACTAGAAAACCCACATTCTCTTCATGTATCAGCTTATACACACAGGGTTCATCCACTAAATGTTCAAACCCAAAGTTCTTAACATTTTCATCGATTCCACGACCGTGATGCTTGTTTAAGTCTATAAATGGACTTAAGCATTTCACAAACATTGCCCTCTTGGACTTTTTCCATGAACTCATCTGGTTGAGCCATATAAATGTGCTCTTCAATCTATCAGATTGACGTCAATCTGTCAGATTTCATAATCGAAGGCAGCAGCAATGGACACGAGAATTCGGATGGATTTAAGCATGACTACTGGTGAGAAGGTATCCTCATAATCTTACCTTCCTTTAGAGTGTAGCCCTTAGCTACTAGTCTAGCTTTGACTATCTCCATATTTCCATCCAGACTTCTATTTTTCTTATAGATCCATTTGCACCTTATAGGTTTTATCCCTTCAGGAGGATCTGTAAGTTTCCAGACTACGTTCGAGTACATCAAATGTATCTCAATGTTCATGGCTTCTTACCATAGTTTTACTTCAGGACTAGTCATGACCTATGAGTAGGAAATATGTTCATCGTGATCATTACCTGAGACTGTTGTTAAGGAATCTCCATAAGACATGTACCTATCAGGCGGACTCACAACCCTCTCACTGTGTCGAGGCCCCATAAGCTCTGGCCCCTGTTGTTGTTCTCCCATTATTGAATCAGAAACAATGCCTGATTGGGGAGTCGGTGTCCTCCCACTCAATAATTCCTCTAGCATAAGAATACTTCTCGGCTTCACACTTCTTATATAGTCTTTCTCAAGAAAACATGCATGTGTGCTAATGAATATTTTATTGTCAGTTGGACTATAAAAGATGTACCCCTTCGTTCCCTTAGCATATCCTACAAAAATGCATAATTATGATCGACTGGTCACTCACCTGTTTTCAGTTTCAGAACATATGTCGGGCACCCCCATATTCTAAGGTGTTTAACCATTGACTTTCGTCCATTATATCTTCCATATGACGTGTCAGGCACCATCTTCAACTAAACTTGATTCAGAATGTATATTGTTGTTTCCAAGGCATATCCCCAGAACGAATCTGGGAGGGATGAGTAACTCATCATAGATCTAATTATATCCATCAAAGTTTGATTCCTTCTCCTTGACACACCATTCTGTTCTGAAGTGTCAGGTGCTGTAAGTTGAGAAAGAATACCTTCTTCCGTAAGAAAGTCTTCGAACTCTCATAGCAAGTACTCTCCACCACGATCGGATCGTAGTGTTTTGATTTGTTTTTCTAATTGCTTCTCAACCAAGCCTTATACTCTTTGAACTTTTCAAAGGTTTCAGACTTTTGGCATATTAGATAAACATGATCAAAACGCGAGTAGTCATCAGTGAAGGTTATGGAGTATTCATAACCTCCTCTTGCTTGGACATTCAATGGCCCACATACATCACTATGTACGAGTTCGAGACATTAAATGGCTCTTTCACCCTTCGCTAAAAAAGGTCTATTGCTCATTTTACCTTCTATACTGGATTCGCATATGGGTAGTAATCCCACACTTAAAATTTGCAAAGAACCATCCTTCGTAAATCTTTTAATCTTGTCCAGGTTAATATGCCCAAGGCGTAAGTGCCACAAATAGGTTAGATCGGTTAAGTTAGACTTCAACCTTTTACTATCCATTTGTGAATCAACATTCACTTCAGTGTCATATATCATTGTAAAACAGTTTCTTTATCAAGCGTGCAGTAGTAATTAAGCAGTCATTTCTAAAAATATTAATACTTTTATCAATGAAATCCAAATTGAATCCTTGACCAATTAAACTAGATATTGAAATAAGGTTCTTCCCAAAAAATGGGATATAATAAACATCACGTAAAATCATAAAACTTTTATCAAATGACAATTTAATAGTTCACATAGATATAGCTGATACTAGTGCTCCATTTCCCCAACGTAAGTTGAACTCGCCCTCTCAAGTCTTCTGATTTCCCTGAACCCTTGTAGGAAACAACATATATGGTTAGTGGTTGTAGAGTCTACAATTCAAGAAAAAGTAGAGTCAGCCACATAACAGGCCTTAGTGATAAGTACTATACATTTAGATCTCAACTCTTTGAGATAGTCTGGGAAATTGTGTTTCCAATTATCAACGGCTCCACAATGATGACACTTATCCTTCCACTTGTCCACTTTTGTAGTGTCATTGCCTTTCACAGCTTTTGAGTTCTGCTTCATAGCCTTCTTGGGGCCTCTCAGGTGTTTCTTTTTAGCGTCAGAGGTATAAGGCTTACTTTTAGTAAAGTTTGCCTCTCCAGTCTTCCTCTTGCCCTTTAGAAATAAGGTCTCAACAGCTTGCAGTTCCTTTATTAGCTCAGAAAGTGAGTATCTCAACTTATTCATCGAATAATTAAGTTTGAAGTTCTCAAAAGTGTCAGGCAGAGTCTCAATGATCATACCAACTTGTGTCTCGCCATCTACCTCAGCACTCATGATCTCCATCTCATCCAGATAACTAATGTTCAACATTATATATTCTCTGACACGAGTTCCAGGTTTCATCATACGGCTCATGAAGTTACGCACAACTGCCTGTTTGACTTGACGAACCTGATCTCCGAACATTTCAGTGATGTTCAACATCACATCAGCGGGAATTTCCATGTTCTGATGTTGTCATTGCAATACATTGCTAACAGAAGCCAAGATGTAGCACATGACGATCTCATCAGAACACAGCCAAGAAGCATAAGCATCATTTTCCTCTTGAGTCGATTCAGGAATTGGCTAAAGGGGACAAGGGGACAAGGGGTGGTGAGCACAAATTTGTATTTTTCTACCGCCAGCACGATATTAAGATTATGTTTCCAATCTACGTACTTTTCACCAGTAGGTTTATTCGCGTTTAAGATAGTTAAGTAGTGTGGATTACGACATGATTACTGAAAAGAATAAATAAAGCGGTGTAAATAAATACTCAATAATCTAGGAAAGTATGATGCGTGATGCAAATACTTAAATATTTAAAAATCTAATAAAAAATCTTTCTTCCATGATGTTATGATCAACAATGATAACTTGTTTCATCTAAGGACAACATCCAAGCTACTTCCTATAGCATCGAAACTCTTCTCGTTTAGTTAACGCTTCTCAAGATGTCGCTGCATCTAGCTTTACAAATCACCAATGATTTTGGTCACCTTAACCTTATTGACTAGCACCTATGAAGGATTCCAATGTCCTTTGGACTAAGTGTTTAACCAACGCATCGGCATTAAATGTTGCTATGAACTAACAGTCCGTCTAGGGACGGTCCTGCCTCACCACTTCCTTTATAAGCTTTAGTTTCTTAAGTAACTCGATGACTCAAAATGACACGATTATAAAGTTTCTTCCACTGAAGAGAGGACCGCTAGGGCGGCTCTAAATCATTTATCATGTCACGATCAAGTTTGCGTTGAGGACTTTCGGAACGTTCCAACGTAAACAATCCTCCCACTTAATTCTTGGAAAAATGGAGTTTTCATTGTTTTTTCAAAAACTATAACTCTTTATTAATTTGGAAAAAATAAGTTTCAAAAATTATAAAATTTACATCCCAATTTAAAATTTATAACTTTTACAAAATTTACATTGTATTTAAATTATAACTTATTATAAATTAAGCTACAATGATGCATGTACATGCTACACGACATTTTGATATTGACGTATCTCTATTTTTATATGGCATGTTATATGATGATACTAGATTAATAATAAATCATTCATTCAAAATTAACCTCCCTATTGGCTCATTTCTAATTACAACCCCTAAAAGAATAATAAATAAATTACAATTAATTTAAATACTAATCCTTCAGAAAGTCCAACATTTGTAACTCTTTACAAAAGTCCATTCCCATTTTAAAATTCAAAATTCAAATTTCAAATTCAAATTTCAAATTTCAAAAATTCAAAATTTAAATTTTGATCAAAACTCTTTAATTAATGAAAATTATTTTTCTAATTAAATAATCTCATTATAATCTTTTAAAATTTAAAATTCAAATGATAATAGATAATTATCTTTTAAATTCAAAATTCAAAGGATGAAATAGATAAAATGGATAATTATCCTTTTGAATTCAAACTTAAAAAGATAAAAGGATAAAAAAATTATCTTTTAAAATCAAATTTCAAAAGATAAAGCAGATCAAATGGATAATTACATTTTAAATATTTAATACCATATCTTTTGAACTTTAATTATCTTTTATCTGTTTAAAAACTAAAATTTAAGATTCAAAATATTAAAGATAAAGGGATGAGATTAGGGCTTTTGCGAATCATCACAGGATTTCCTAAACCCTAATTGTTATCGCTTAGGGTTTCATAAACCCTAGTCGCCACGCAGAGAACAGCAGTGGATAGTAAGAGGGGGTGTGGCACGGTGGCAGCGACCGGCGGTGGTGCCAGTCGGTGACGTTTCCAGAGGCAGTTTCCTAGTGACTTTTCATGCAGTAAACTTTCGGCGGCGGCAACTTTCGGTGACGGCGTCGGCGAATGATGTTTTTAGACAGTTTTTAAGGAGGCGGCGATATTACATCAAATTTATAAAAAATTATAACTTTTGGAATAAAATAAATTACATAAAATCTCGTGCCTTAAATCCGGCGTACATCAATTCTAAATTGAAAGCAAAAACACCTAGAGCCAATAGATAGGGATTCAATCACATAATACATTTAAACATATTAAATCTACCATACACAAATATATTGCAATATCAACAAATTCATCGATACGTTCATTTCAAATATCTATATGCATAATCAAGAACATATAGCCCTGATACCAATTGTTCGATCTGTGGTTTTACAATTAAAGAAAAACAAGTTTGAACCACGAACAGTTCTTGGGCAGAATATAAAAAAATTCTATAACTTATTTAATCGAATTGAATAATTAAAAATCAAAACAACAACCGATCATACATATCAGATATTGAAACAAATAGAAAAAGGTTGAAACGATTAAATCGTGATGTATCCGAGATTTTTTGAATTGGTGGAATTCTTGTATTTGTACTTCACGTTCTTCAAACTTTAAGATCCAAATGTTCAAGCTTGATCTTCAATAACCAAAATCTAAGTATGATCTTCAAGAATAAATTTTCAAAAAATTTCTTTACACCAATAACCACTAGCTAATTTTAGAAATATATCTCATGAAAATTTTTTTAGGAACTGGGTGTGGACTCTCAAAATGATTGAATAAGAACATTTTTCTTCCAAAAATGTAAGGGGGGAAGAAAACTCTTTTTCTCTGTGTGTAATTACACACTGTATTGATCAGTATCAATTACTGTGTTCTAGAGTTGTCTTATATCTAATATAATTTTATTTGTGGCAATCAAATTGCTATCACATATATATAATTATTAATTTTAAGAATTTGTAATTATACTTATATATTTTAAATTTCTAAAAATTAACCCCAGAATAACCACCATTGCCAAATTTTGTATATATCCTCTTAGAATTTGTGTTGTATCAAAATTCATCAATTCAATTGATAAATCTAATTTATCTCTAACAATTAATTAATTTTTTATTTATTAATTATCTAATAATTAAAAAATAATAAATTAATTATTTTTAATATAATTAATCACACTTAACTAAGTGACAACACTCATCGCATATGAGTATAGGAAATACACTTTGGCACCAAAATACATTTTGATCCAACTGATATCGTTTCTTCTATTCTTGTTCTCATGAGCTATTCCTGAGACTGAATGGACCTATATAAACAAAGCTATAGGATTCAAATACCCGGTGAATTCATCTTTATAAATTTCTGACCTATTTAATCCTGACATGTTACGACTCCACTATAAGTTTGATGCCGAATCAACTCTCGATTCATGCGCTACATTTTCTATTGGTGCAAATAAATTTTTTTATTTCATGGTCCACAGAATATTTTAACATATTACCCATTGTGAAAATTTGTAATAGGAGCGGGGATGTAAAATTATCGTTTTACCCCATTTTTATTATTTCCTTAATTTTTTTATTAACTGTAAATAAGAAAGACATAATAGTGAATTATCTCATACAATTCACAAGTCTTAATCGATGACTCAATTCATTGAATATCAGACCCGATTTATTTATTATTGACACACCCATCAATAAAGTATATGGTAATATTTTTACTTTCGTAATCCAACCATGAATTTTCATATCTGCGAATGACGCAACTCCAACATAGTTGAATTACGATCCCAACAGTCAAGATATTGTCCTCCAATTGCAACTCACCCAATGATCGCAAGTAACTAAGTCAAGCTACGTATTCACTTCAGAATTAAAGTAATTATGAAAATACCCTTAAGGTGTAACAATTCGATTTAGAGCTAGGTAAATGTTTTTTGCTATAAACTAATTTATTACCAGACTATTCAGCAGGCTCCATAACACGTCTAGGTTAACCGTTTGAGTCTCCACTACCATGCCCCAAGACTACATTCATTGGTTCAACCTAACAGTAGTAATCGAATTTGATTGCCGAGTCGATCCTAAGACTGTGAATAACGTTATGTACTATTCAGAAGAGTTTGTCTAGATGACTCCTCTATCTTTACTCTTCTTATGCTGATAATAGTTCCAGGAGTTGAGTAAATTATAAACACACTTTAACTAAAGGAAAACTTTTATTTATTCATTAAACTCAGTAATACAAAATGTCTGAGAACTAACTAAATACTCATAAATAGTTATTACACCCTACTTTATGGACATAATTTCAACAGCTGAGTCATTATGGATGTTGTCTCAGACACGTAATATGTATGAGATAGCAATACATGCAATAAGACATGCGAATGAGACTTATCAAGCTTATTTGTCTAGAAGACATACAATGCACACTTTATCTTAAAGAAATTAGCAAGAACCACGTATGTCTCCACACAAACCATACATGTCATAACAAAAGCCATACATGCCGCCAGTCTTTTATATATTTGGAGATGAGCCAATGACTTAACTTAGTTCTACTTCTGAACCATGTCATCAACCTCAACGTCGTAGAGGAGGACATGGTCTAGCTCCCGGAGGAGGAGGTAGAAGGCATGCTCGAAACATAGAAGACATGCCTGTTGTGGAAGATGCTCTCATTGTAGAGGAAGACACACCTATTATGAAGGAAGATGCGCTTATTGTGGAACGTGCTAATGAAGAAGGTCTCATCACAAGTGTCACAATTATAAACATATGAAAGACATCCTAGAAGAATTAGAAGACGATTAGTGTGTGGAACATGATTGACTTATTTGATACTTCTTAGTCCTAGTATTATGTAACAAACATTTTTAGAAAAGCTATACTGGATTTGTAATGATATTTTTTTATCACATTGGAGCTTTAATGGTCTTTGATCATATTAGAGTTGTAATGGTCTTTTGAATCCTATTTTACTCTTTATGTTTGATGATTTGTTAAAAATGCAAGATTCTTATTATTCCTATTGGGATATAAGATTATAAGATGTTTGGTTTATGGTTATGCGGGTTTGAATTGGGTGAAGTATGAAAAGAGAGAAAGGAGGCAGGGAATTAACACTCAAATCGCCTCTGCAAAAATGATTTCCACTTTGCCTCGATGAAATCATCTTTTGCAAAGATGATTTTGGCCATGTCAAAATCATATTTGCAAAGATGATTCCCATCATGGCCAAAACTACTCTATTTTAGGATTTTTAAAACTACGGTACAAGTGTAAAAAAAACCCTAACACTTTGACAATCACACGTCTTCTACACATTTTTTGTTTTAGTGATGTACAGAAATAGGTCATTGGTCCAAACTAAAGTAAAAAATATCCTAGATTGAATTTAAATTTAAAAATAGCCATTCTAAAAGGCGGCAAAAGATTTTGACGCTGAAGAAAAAAGTTCAGTGAAAAAAAGTTGCAGATTACTATATGTAGATGGCATATATGATATATACTGTAAATATTGCATATGTTATATATTATATATACATTATATAATATATTGACATTTTATCTTCTTATAAAATTTATGGTTTTTAAAATATATATGTTGTAATGATATTTTTTTATCACATTGGAGTTTTAATGGTCTTTGATCATATTAGAGTTGTAATGGTCTTTTGAATCCTATTTTACTCTTTATGTTTGATGATTTGTTAAAAATGCAAGCTTCTTATTATTCATGTTGGGATATAAGATTATAAGATGTTGATTTTATGGTTATGCAGGTTTGAATTGGGTGAAGTATGAAAAGAGAGAAAGGAGCCAGGGAATTAACACTAAAATCGCCTTCTGCAAAAATGATTTCCACTTTGCCTCGATGAAATCGTCTTTTGCAAAGATGATTTTGGCCATGTAAAAATCATCTTTGCAAAGACGATTCCCATCATGGCCAAAACTACTCTATTTTAGAATTTTTAAAACTACGGTACAAGTGTAATCCCTAACACTTTGACAATCACGCATCTTCTTACACATTTTTTATTTTAGTAATGTACAAAAATAGGTCATTGGCCCAAACTAAAGTAAAAAATATCCTAGATTGAATTTAAATTTTAAAATAGCCATTCTAAAAGGCGGAAAAAGATTTTGACGCTGAAGAAAAAAATTCAGTGAGAAAAAAGTTGCAGATTACTATATGTAGATGGCATATATGATATATACTGTATACATTGCATATGTTATATATAATATATACATTATATAATATATTGACATTTTATCTTCTTATAAAATTTATGGTTTTTAAAATATATATGTTGTATATTTAGTATATTTATGATATATATTTACTTAGTATACTTCACATTAGTTAGTTTTGTGATAATAAGAATATTAGATGATATTTTTTCATTATTTATTATATGTAATATAATATATTCTATAATAAGTCTAATTACATTATCGTTTCTTGAAATATTAAATTTTATTAACATGAAATTCATACAAACATACTCATAATCTCACACAGAGAGAGATATACACACATGTTCTTCAATACATTATAGTTTTTTATGTTACTATGTGAGACGATAGTGGTAAATTGGGCAGGTACCTATATATGCTAATTAGCTAAAATATTTGTTGATTTATTAAGTGAATTAATTGGTTAATTTAATTAGATAAAATAACAATTTATCAATTGAATAATTTTATTGTTGGAGAAAATGGGATAAAAGGAGAATGAGAGAATGAATTGGTGATTTGGGGTGAGGGGAAATGGGTTAGGTGGGGGAAGGGAATAGGCTGGGCGAAATGAGTGTGAGGAGAGTGGGCTGGGAGATGGGGAGTTGGAAAGGGAAGGGGGAGTTCGGGCTGGGTGTCAGAAAACTGTGCTGGAGAATGTGGGCTTAAGAGTCTCGTGACTATTTTTTATGATATTTTATAGGGAAAACTATAGTTTTACCCCCTATAGTTTGAGGTAGTTTTCATTTTAGACCTTACGCTTTAAAAATTTGTAAAGTAGACCCTACAGTTACATTTTGCATTCACATTAGATCTTCCATAGCACCTCCGCTTAAAAATAATAACGGTCCTTTTCAGTTTGCCTACGTGGCATTACGTGGCAAGTAGTTTAACACCACATCAGTTTTTTAATTTATCCAGCTGACACGTGGGATGAAATCCCCAAAATACCTTCAATTCCCCCATTTCTTTTTTCTTCTTCCTCCCTCATTCGCTAAAATGTCTATTGTTTTTTTTCAGAGTTCTTCTTCCTCCTCCGCTCCACTTTTGCAGAGCTCTTTAGGGAATTGGCCAATGTGTTCGAGGCCGCTACGTCAGATCGACTTGGCAATATTACAATCCACAAGGTACAATTTGATTTAGTAGTTTCTTGTTGGTTTTGGAATGTGTAGCGATTCTTGAATCTTGCCTAAATTATTTCCAGTTCCATTCAGATTTGATGGATTTTGAGTTTGATTTAATGAACATTTAATCAACCTTTGAAATGGTCTATGGGATTTGTATCTCCATTTCTGAAAAGTCTGAGAAAATCGATAGGAAATTAATTTAGTGTTAGATAGTTTCTCATTCAATGTGCTGTATTGGAAAGTATAATGACAGAGAAGATAATCCAGTCCAATATAGTCTCTCTAAAATGGAGAAGAAACAGGGTTTCTTCTCAGCCCTGAAAGACGAGGTAGTACGGGGGCTTGTGGAGGAGCTGATAAGATCTTCCAATGGTAACTCCTAGTTTTAACGTCGGTGTTGCCTCCATGATCGCCGTCACGTGGTTCATTTTTGGTGTTCTTCTTGCAGATGGATATTGATTTGGACGGGATGAAAAAGATCTAGAAATTTGATCCATGTGAGGCGAACGGGTAGTGCGTATAGATCAAGCTCGAGGTGTTTTGATGAGACACGGGGTAAGCCTTAGGTTTGTTCAGTATCTCGCCTTACCTCCTTCAGCGTTCTCAAGCGTTGCCGGAAAATGGTGGGAATGAGCTTGCTCTCACTGTCGCTGTTCTGTACCACCGTGAAATAGGTTGCGGTCTCCTCTTCTAAGTAAGCGATGTAGTTCCAATCTGGTTGGAGTCTACATCTTCTTGGTGTTTAATCTCTGTTACTGCCATTATTTATCACCTTCCTAGTGGATCTTGTGAAGGTTTGAGATCCTACGAAGGTTTGAGATCTGTGCGAAGAAATAAAGTTCTTGCTCTCATATACAAAGAAGACAGATGAGGAATTCATCCCACGTGGCACAGTCACGAGGAGATGATGTCTCTCTGAGGGAAGAGGAAGATGAAAGAAAGTATGAGGTATTAAAGGTATTTTGGGTAATTCATCTCACGTGACAGGTGGGTAAATTAAAAAGTTGATGTGACGTTAAACTACTTGTCACGTAATGACACGTAGGCAGACCGTAACAGACTGTTATTTTTTAAGCGGATGTGCTACAGAAGGTTTAACGTGAATGTAAAATATAATTATAGGATCTATTTTACAAACTTTTAAAGTGTAAGGTCTAAAATAAAAAATACTCCAAACTATAGAGGGTAAAATTGTAGTTTACTCTAGACCATTTTTTATGTTTATTATTTGTTTTGGGCTGTTTTTTATGAAAGCCCTTTTCTGTTTGGTTAAGTTAGCAATGTATTTTAAGATTTTGTAATTAAGCCTCATGTTGAATAAAGTTCATTAATTTTGATGTCTCTAATCCTACAAAGAAGGTTTAATTGTATGAAAAACATCTAACACAATATTTTTCGGGAAAAAATGGATTAAATTTCATCTTTGAAAAATTAGTTATATAACCAAGTGTTATGGTAAATTCTCACACTTACACAATAATTTTTTATGTTTGAGTCACTCTATCATCAATCATGAGTGGTATGTAACATTGTAAACTTGGTCGGCTTGACCTTGCATGAAAGTTTAGTTGAAAACGGGGCGTTACTTATTTTTTTTATAGAGTATATTTTATTTGAAACTTATCCTTCTTGTTTCTGAGATGTAAAATTATTGATTCAATTTTTATATTCTAGTTAAATAAGAGTCTATTAATTTTAATTTTGAAAACTTATTTCTGCATAAGCAACTATTACTAGTAAATTCAATAAAATTCTATAAGCATTTATATGCATTTAAAAAAGAATCTATTCTGTTTATGGAGTTGAGAATCTCAATTGCAGTGTTGGTATTATCTTGTAAAACTTCTTTCAAAACCTTTTTAGCTCATAAAATACATGTAAACCATCAATATCAGGCGATTAAGCATGTTTCAAGATATTCTCAAGATTGAGACACAGTTTTCTTAAACTGTCAACTTGACTTTAACTTTTTAACATCATATATATACATAACAAAGAAATATTTTCATATATTTGGCTTACAACTAATTTTAATTGTAGAAATGACTTGATCCACCAAGAAAAATAAGTATTGAGCTCTAAGAATCCTCTCTATTTTATTCTTGCTCATCATCAAGAGTTTCATCAAAGTTTCTGTTTTCTACATACTACTTGTTTACTCTATATTTTTTCTAAAAAAGAAATGACACATTTTTATTAATCTATAATAATTTTAATATTCATATCTTCAGATTGTAGATTTTTGTTAATTAAATTGACAACAAATAAGATCCAAATAACCGTACCTAATAAAAATTTAAAATTTATCAATTCATGTGTTGCTAAACATTTAGCCTCACTCTTCGCTTTTGAATCTTCATTAATTTCTGCTAAAGTAAACCATATCTTAGCTCTAGAATTTGATATTTATTTACTTAACACTTTCCGTACGACTTTCCTAATGTATTTGTGATAATGATTTAAGAGTTAAACTCGATATTTTATTTTGTAAAAAAATTCATTGCTTAGTTGAAGAAGAAAATAATGTTTATATACATAGTACGACTCCACAAAATTAAACTGTTATAGAAGAAGAGGTAGTCATATGTGACAGCAGATTACGACAACCATATAGCATTTAAAATGCCCTAGAATTGATTTTCAATTGTATTTTTTGAAATCCATCAATTCAGGCAAAAGATATGATATTTCCCATAAAATAGATGGTTTGCTATAGTTTCAAAAAGATCACATTATTTTAAAAACAGCCATTAATGTCTCTATTTAACCGGTTAATGTTGAGTGGACTTTTTATACTTTGCCACATCACTTATAACAAACCAAACAATATTAAAAGAAAGAAATTTTTTATTCATTTTTTACCTTTTAAAATATAACATAAATTAAGATTTCACTTCTTTTTCATTTAATTCATATAATAAAATTTTATTTGATATTCAATAATAATAATAATTTATTTACTCAAAATATTTTGATGATATTATACACGCAAATATCTATAAAGATTGATCTCGAGATCTTTTCTACAATGAATATTTATTTTTAAGTTAATAATAAATTATTTGTTATAAATTTATAGATGATCTATTCTGGGATATTTATGTTATAAGAAATATGAAAATTCATATAAATAAATTTATAAAAAGACATTGATGCATTTTTTAGTAAGAGAATTATCTCTTCATACAGTATAGTTTTCTTAAGAATATGACAAACTATTAAAAAAAATTATTTCATTCAAAGAGCACTACAATTTTAATATTATAAATAAGTTATTATTAATACTCTATTACTTTTAGTTTAGATTTACAATAATTTTTAAAGATGATGTATTTATATGAACGTTAATATTAATTTTAAATCATGTGTATATTTTAATTGGTTAAACACGTGTGAAGCATGTACTTTTCGACTAGTCTAAAACATCATTTTTTATTACAAATGGTCTAAAATTAACATTTTTTACAACAACTATAAGGTATCTTCTCGGGAGATAGCTTGAATACGAAGTTGGGTAATGAGCTCCGTTTTAGTGATAAAACCTAAATGGGTCGATAGAAAATCTAGAATTAAGCTTAGACATTTCAAGAAACGTTGGAAAATTCTTCAAACGTCGTTATCTATTTTTCATGTCCTTGAAATGCAAAATAAAGAAAAGAAATGGAGAAACAAAGTGTCTTTGAGAAGAAAAAGAAAAGAAAGCTTAAAACAATACAGAGTAAATGAGTTTCATTGCGTAAGCCTTTGTATTACAAGAAAATATCATAAGGTTTTGATTACTGGAGAGAGATTCAAGATATAAGCTGGATTTGAGATCCTCTACATGGAAGGTTGTAGATGCAAGAGTGTCACGTGGGTGAGGTGTCGGAGTGGTCTAGTCCTAACTCGTGACCGGAACAACGCCTGAGAATGTCTGGGAGGACGTCGGGAGGTTAATGGGGAGCACTCTAGATACTTAAGGGTGGTGACAAATGTTTACTCTTTTTAGAAGTGAGAGTTTCTCACTCTAGGAATGTGAGCTTCTCTCTAAATTTTCAATCCTCTAAAATGAAGGAAGAGTCCTCCTTTTATAGGTGAACAAAAGGAGGGGGAGCATCGCAACTAATCTCTTGATTAGTTGCAAGCCCGCCAATCAAATCACGCAACCTAAGCTGATTGATCATGCTTAAGTGAGTAAGAGGAGTATTACACATGAGCCATCGGGTGGCGCCACGTGTGTCTTTGTGTAATGACCACGATATAGGGAGAACACGTCTAGCCAGTGAGGCGCGATGACGGTGTTCATCCAACGCCTCATCTACAAAGGTCCTCTCAAACCAAAGCCCCTCCCCAAGATGGGAAGGTAGCACACCCTCAATGTCTAGAGTGGTCGTACCGAGGAAGTATGTCCTCATGTCAAGTACAACGTACCCTCGCCCTAATCCTACAGTCCATAGCCTCCCTATCGTTCACAGGCAACCATACGTCCACCTAAGTCTTTGTTACTTGACTTGATGGTTTGTGATATGATGACACATTGTGATAGTGTAGCGGTGTGTCTACAAATTGCATTACAGAGGGTGATCAATGCACCTCCATGGTACACATGTGAGAGTGACATCAATGGTGCTACCGTAGGGGTGACACCCCATGGTGCTGCCATGGGGGCGACCCCCATTGGTACCTCAGTGGCGGCACCTCAATGGGTGCACCTCGGTGGCGGCACCCCATGGGGTACACCTCAGCGGCGGCGTCAAGGGGTGCACCTCAGCGATGACACTCCATGGTACATCCTTGGTGGAGACACTCTCGATACAGCGTAAGAGTTGCGTTTTGTGAATAGTCAACGTTGGGGTCGTCAACCCTCATATACAAAGCTTCTTAGATTGCTTCAATAGAGGATTTGCTTGCCTCTTGGTGTGTTGTATTTCAACCTTGCCTGGCTCCTCCTCTTATGTGCGTTCTTTTGAAAACATTGGCATCGAGATGTCCCGCGAGACCAATTCTTCGCCGACTCAATCTTCTAACTAATGTGTTGATATTTCACTCGTGTAAACTTTTGGGATTGGTTGGGTATGGTGGTCCTAGATTTATTTCCTATTTTGAGCAAAATGTTTTCCGATCATAGATGGTTTATTTTTCGCTTTGATTAGTCACTCACCGTCCTCGTCTGAAATATGCCTCCTCTTCCTCTGCTTAGCCAATGGCGTCGCCTGGCTCGTCCTTGTAAGTTTTCTTGCGTGATGGGTGGACATTTTAGTATTGTGCAGATTACTTCTGTTTTGGTATGGCTTGATGAAGACAATTGTTTAGAATACTTCGTAGGCTACAAATTCATTTCTTATCTTGAGGCCTTGTTGTATATTCATCGTGGGTTTTTTTGTAGGTTACCAATTCATTTATATTAATCTTAATAAATAGTCAATTTAAAAAAAATTCTGATAAGGTAATTTGTCAGCAATCGATTGATAACGTGACACTAAGAATCTGTCATTTACCTTATTAGAATTAGAATCAATAATTGAAACTAATATTTCATTATCAGAATTAGCTAAAAAAGAAAACTATAATCAATCATTGATTATTATCTAATTTAATTAAAAAATAATAATATTTGAATTAAAAGATAATAAATTTTAAAATATTTAATTAAATGCAAGTACCCCACCAAATCTTATTATGAAATCTATAAATTGAAGTTTAAAATCATCAACTACAAATTCGTCAACAACTGGTTGATGACATGATACTAAAAATCTGTTATTTACTTTATCAAAATTAGAGTCAATAATTGAAACTAGAGTATTTTCTTATCAAAATTAGCTATAAAAGGAAACTAGAATCAATCATTGATTAACATCTAATTTAATTAAAAATAAAAATAAAAATAACATTTGAATTGAAAGACGATAAATTTCAGCACTGATTATGAAATCTGTAAATCGAAGTTTAAAATCATCAACTACAAATTCGTCAACAACTGGTTGATGATGTGGCACTAAAAAACTTATATTTACTTTATCAAAATTAGAATCAATCATTGAAACTAGAATATTTTCTTATCAAAATTACCTAAAAAAGGGAACTAGAATCAATAATTGAATATCTTCCAATTTAATTAAAAAAATAATGTTTGAATTGAAAGATAATAAATTCTGAAATATTTAATTAAATGCAAGGACTCTAAATTTGTATAAAATCTATAATCAAATGTTAAAATCGTCAACTACAAATTTGTCAACAATTTATCGATGTCGTGACACTAAAAATCTGTTATTTATCTATAATTTAAAAAAAATCTGTTATTTATTAAATTGGCTTACAAAATTTATTTATTAATATAATTACTTTTTTATTTTTTTATTTTTGGTCCATTCATTTATTACCTTACCTTGAGGGTTTGTTGTGTATTCATCATGGGTTATTTCTTCTTTATTTTTTGTCTGGGTCAAAGCTAGAAATCTTGGTTGTGATATTAATGCATTTTTTTTTATTTTTTGGTTTTGTGTGAGCGTTGGGTTGGTATATCTGATGGTGAGTCATGTGGTGTTGTGTTTGGACTATTTTATTTGAGTCGTGGGCATGGGTCTATACGGGTATTGGACTATCAATTCTATGATTCTATAAAAACTATAAGTAGTTATAGGGGTGTTCAACGGTCAATCTGGTCGAATTGGAGGAAAACGAGACCAGACCGAAAATTGCAGTCCTCCTATATGGAGGACTGAACCGACCAAAACACTATAAAAATTTGAACCGACCAGACCGAACTTCAACGGTCAGTTCGAACGAATTTTACGATCTCAGTACACATTTTATACGCGTGATAAATACACGTAATTTTCAAATTAAAAGTTTAATACACGGTTAATACATTGAACATATTATACGCGTGATAAATACGTATTATTTCAAGGCATGCTTTAATAGCACACACATGTGGATGTTTACTTCATCATGAGGAGGTAAATGTAGTACTTTTATAACTCACTTCCACCTTAACTCTCTATTTCCTTTCCGATGTGGGATTAAGGAAAAGCCACTTTCTACTTGAAAAAATATTTTATATATATATTATACGGTTGGTCTAGTCGGTCCGGTCCAGAATTGGTTGAAATTCTGGACCAAACCAAACTGACCAAATATGAGAAAATAACCGTCCAGACCGATCAACTTCAGTCCGGTCAGGATCGAATTATACGGTCTGGACGGTTTTTGAACACCCTTATTACACCAAATAGTCAAGTTTAGAAATATGAGTTAAGAAATAACAAGGTTTTTGTTTTTATAGGTAAATAGCAGATTTCTTGATGCCACATCAGCAGATTTCGGTGGTTATTTACGGTGGACAGATTTATCCCTCTATGGATGATTTTTTTGTTATTTATTTCGTGGAATCCTTTTAATTAATTAGAAGAATTTGCCGACTTTTAGTATTAGTTTTACATTTATTTTAAATTCAAAATTGTATAAATGTGATTGATTTATCGTAAATATGCTATATATAAGGAATTTCGGTTATGTTTCAGAAAACATGCATCGTAAAAAATATCAGGGTCTAATTCAAGAAATAAACTATTGACATTAACGTAGATAATTTTGGAAATTAACAAGAAAACAGACTCTAAATAGAAAAGCTTAAAATTCAGAAATTAATAGGTGGGAGGTCGAGATTGATTTACCTTATGGTTGAGGGATGAGCGGGATTTGCTAATTTTCAAAAACTATTTTTTTTGGAAAAGTTTGAATTCTATTTAGTTTCAATTGATTCTAGATTTTATTTTCCAAGTATATTTTTAATTCTTTAAATACGGTGGTTGAGTCGTGGTACAGGAGAGGCGTGATTTATGCGATTTTCAAAATTTTAAGTTTTATAGTATTTTTAGGTTAACTGTAATAATCCAAACACAAAATGTTTCCTTAATTATAAGGTATATTAAATTAGTATATCAATAACATACATTTGATTTACCAGAATTAATAAGTTTATTACTTTATATGGACGAAATGTATTTTGGTCTAAAATGATTGACTGTTCAGGAAGTTTGATATTTATCTATAGATCTAGAAAATTTAGTATTGCTTAAAACACTCATCCTAAAATTGTCTATAGTGCAAAATTTTTCCTTTTTTATATCTTGCTCCACCTCTAATAGCCCAATTACTTTTCTTTGGGTATGACTAAATTTTAAGCACTAATAACCACCAGCGAAACGTAAATAGCGTTAAAGACTACACATTCGTTGTTCAGAAGGCTTTACCATTTAACAATATTGAATTCGTGACTCCAAAGTAAACAAAAATTTCGTTGAAGAGGAAGAGAGAGGTTGACGAGGATTAGAGATAAGGGTGAAAAAATTGGTATCGAACTGAACCGTTCGGTTCGGTCGATTATATAAGATATCTCGGTTTAGTTCGATATTTTTGTCGAACCGTAAGTTCAGTTCGATATTTCTATCGAACTGTAAGTTCAGTTTGATATTTCTGTCGAACCGTAAGTTCAGTTTGATATTTCTATCGAACCGTAAGTTCAGTTCGGCTCGAAAATCATGTGATTTCGAACCGAACCGAACTGAAGTATAAATAAACTAAAAAAATCATATATATATATACATACATATATGTATTAAACTATTTGTTACCACAAAAAGTAAAACCTTCTCCTATTCGTATCTCTCCCTCTGCGCACTCCATCTCCATCTCTCTTCCATTCCCTGAAAATCAAAGCTTCCATTCCCGCTAGTGCATTCCATCTTCATGGGTGCTATGAAAATTTTAGCTTCAGTATCTCTCCCTCTCTGAGCTCTCTTGCACTCAGTCTCTCCATCTATTACTCAATCTAAGCTTCCATTCTTCTCCACTCCAAGTTCTCTCGGCATAACTTACGGCTGCCCTACAATGAATTTGTTCGTCTTCTTCACGAGCTCTCATTCTTTGCGATCTCTTCGCGGAATCTTTGAGTCCGCGTGGGTTTCCTTAATTTTCAGATTTGGTTATCTTATTTTTCAGATCTGGTTATTTTCTTGGTTTAGATCTGGTTTCCTTTAGATCTTTATTTGGATCTGGTATAGAGGTTTAATTTCTGATTCATCAATAAATTCTTCGATCTGGTTATTTTCTTGGTTGGTGGTTTGCTTAGATCTACGTTTAAATCTAGTTTAGAAGCATTCATTGAGTTTAAACTTCGTTACTTCTTTGTTTTTCTCCTTCTTCGTTCCTTCTTGGTTTTGCTCGTTACTAATGTTTTTTTTACTTATTTTCGTTTTGCTCCTTTGTTCCTCTTCCTTTTGCTCGTTACTAATTTTTCATTTTGCAGGTTTTGCTCATTATTTTTGTAGTGATTTACTGATTTTTGTTTGATTTGTACTAGATATTTTGCATTTTGTTTTGCACGTTTCAAACCGCTGAACTGTAAATCACGGTTCGGTTCATAAGAGTTCTACGGTTCGATTCGGTTCTGTATGTAGTCGAACCATGAATTTTGATTGGACCAGAAACACCCCTTATTAGAGAGAGGTGAAACCATGAAAATCCTTGAAAAATGATGAAGACATTGTCCATTATTACTAACCTCATTAGCATGTGCGTGCGCATGCTTGCTTTTGTTAAGTATTGTAATGAAGGTTAAAGGGGTTCGGAACTAACATGTTATTATCTTGAAAATTAAAGGGGTTAGTGTAATAAAAAATTGAAAGAAATATGGTCTTTTGATTATGCTAATCTTATTGGCATGAACATGTTTGCTTTCGCTAATGATTGTAACATAAGATTAATTTGGACTGCGAATGCTTAAAAATGAAAGACTAAATACAATATTTATTTTAAAAGGGTTTATCATAATTGAAAAAAGGAAAAACTCCTCGTACATTTATTATAGTTTGTTTAAATCACATAAACATCCTTCTAATTTAAAAATAATATATAATTTCATTCTGTTAATTTATATGTGAAAATATAAGATTATCTTTATAATTAATTTGTTCCAACTATTTTTTTTAACTCGAAACATAAATCAACTCGGATTGTTTCAAACTTAATAAATTATAATTTACACATTAAAAAAATTAATTTTAATATACTTTAAAATAAAGTGTAAAAATGAAATTAATTTAAAATTTAACCATCTTACATCTTTTTATCAATGAAACTGATCACGAATGAAGTTGGTATCAGTGTAAAATGAATTTCTCTTAAAAAAACTTTAATCGACCGTGCTCTATTGTATAGAGCTAATTAGGGAGGGAAATAAAGTCCAACACGGTCTATCGAGCAACGGAGTCAGACTACCACTCGATCCAATACAGAGAAAGAGGGAAAGTTGAATCCATTTCTCCCCCGACCTCCGCACCTGATGGTATGGAATTCTCAGTTCATCGTGTGCTTCTAGGGATTCTCCAATAGCTCTTTCCTTGATTTTATTTTGTCTTCAACGTTTCTTATTTCATTTTTCTGCTTTTGAAGGCTCCCAAACCTATTTCGAGTCCCGTCCCCGACGCATGGTATCCTACCCTTGCGCTCTTCACCGTCGCAATTGGCCTCGTTTTTACTGCCTCATTTGTTATGTAAGTCCGATCTGATGCTGGATCACTTTTTATATTGAGGAAAACTAAGCCATCAATGATTCCAAAACATTTTGGTAGATTTCTTGTTCTATTTTTATGTAGGAGTAGATTTAAGTTTTATTTATGTTTTTCGTAATCGTGATCTGCTATATGATTGTATTTCGGCCTTGCTTGCGTATTATCTATTCTTTGTGAGAATGCGCATATTCTGTAAAAGGTCCCAAATCTTGTTGATTGTTAAACATTATTAGTAGGTGCCTTGGTTTGTAATTTGACTCAATGAATACCGGCGAAATTTCCCTGAAGAAGGGTCTTCCTTATGGAAGTATCCTCTCAAAGGACTATTTTTGCAGCAACTTCTGGTTTTGTTGTTTTGAGTTATTGCAATGCAATACCTTCTCATCGATGTCAAATAAGAACATTTTCTCATAGTCGAACAGAGGAAAAAATTGATTTTGAAGGTATTTCATTTATTTTGTGATTTTGTCCAAATATAGTGAATATCTCGCCCGTTTCTCTAACAGAGTTATTGTTGGTCTGAGGAGAAGAATAGTGTAGAAAAGAAGTGAAGTGAATGATTTTGAAAATCTCAATCCACTTCATTGCTTTTTTCTGAAGCTGAACCACGAATAGATTGTGCCGGCTGCCTGACTGCTATACTTGTCCCTAGCTGCTGAATGCTTCTGATGGTTTACATGGGTCAGCAACTGTGTAGCAAGTGAACAGATATGTTGTCATTTCCCTTGTAGCTTGGGACTTCCATTGGTTTCTTCTCATCTGTCCCACTGATGGATCTGAAAGATGGCTACTAATTTAGGGTTTCTGTTTACCGTCATTGTGAAAGTAGACTATAAAGGTTGTCAGTTGATGCAGTTCAAGTATACAATTGGGCTAACAGTTAAAATTTCTTTCTTTTATCTGATATACTTCCCGAACCTCCAATTCTTAGCCTTTAAGATTTCTCGTGTAGGTTTAAGATGATTAATCTATTTCATACGATACTGATACGTGGCAATAATATGGATGTTTGATACTTGGTAGCATCATTCTCTTGGGTAAAAAAGTTCGGGCTAACTTCCACCCACAGTTTCAATCCTTATTCCCTCATAATTTTGACCAAATCAAGTTCTTTGCAGCTATGAAACAACTTCATCGAGGAAAAACCGCAGCCTTGCGAAGGAGCTCAGTACCGGAGCAGTTGCATCTGTATTCCTGGTAAGACTGCATCTTGTATTTTCAAACTGGAAGGTGATACTGGAAAATCCACATATTGTTTCTGATTCTAATGTTATGTGTCTGTTGCAGGGTTTTGGCTCCTTGTTCTTGCTGCTTTCTTCTGGTGTTTACGTTTGATTTTTAGCAGCATTGCGGATAAAGTTTTTCGTCTCTCGATACATGGAAGGCCCTCCTTTTGAGATTTAAACTTTCAGTTGGTTATATATTTATGTTAAAAAAAACTAGGACAATTTTAAAGCAAACAGTGAAACTTAAACAACTCTCGTCTGTAACACTAGTTTGTTGCTTAACGTCAAGAAATATATTGAACTAGTGAGGATGTTTGACAGAGCATTATGTTTGAGGTGGAATTAGCCCCTTTGATACTTTGTATTGTCCCCCTTTGCCTAAAAGCTCTTTCTTCATGACCACAGGCCAATTCCACCTTAACAATGTCAATTATCTTTAAAGAGTGATTTTCTTTTCTTTCAAGGGTTGATGAACGTTCACTCCACTTTTTATGGCGTTCAACCCCTACGATGCATTAGAAGAAAGTAGTTCTTTAAGATGGATTTTTTCTCATCTGACCTTCATTGAGTGGTGGGAACTACAATGAAGACGAACTTCATAGTATAGTATGTCACGTCAAAACATATAATTTTGAATTAGCATGGAATTTATGGTATTATGAAAACAAGTTCTTAAAACACAATCAACTGTTTCTTATCATGTAGATTTTCTTCTTCTTTCTCTGTTTTGCCGTTACCAAACCATTATCATAATACTCGATAGTTCAAATACTTAAAAATAATATAATTTCCTATCCATGATTCTGTTATTTATTGAAACTAATCAAGCATTACATGCGATATATATGTCTCGATCTATGATACTTTAATTCATTCACGAAATTTGTCTAAGTGGAGGTCTTGAATGATATTAAGATCATGAGAAATAATTTGATTCAAATGGAATAAAATAAATTATTTATAGGAATTTATGTGTTTAATATTAATGCTTTTGTTAAGTTTTAATATAGTCTTGCAATTCATGTAACTTAAATTAATTAGTTAAAAAATGCTGATGTAATTTGAGACTAACCTTTCGCTTACAATTTGTTGTTTTATATTTTAAATAGTAATACAAGAAGAAAACGTTTTTAAAGATGTTAATTTAAACAAAATGGTTGAGAACTATTCTTGTGATTTTGTATACTTAATTTTAATTTTAAGAATAATACGAAAAATTACAATTACAATTGATGGTAATATTGTCTAAAAATGTTTCCCCTACTTTTATAGATTATATATAGTATAGACATATGTAATTTTACTTAAATCTAGGAGGAATCCTCCACCATGGGTAGAAGAAATAAGTATAATTTTAAATGTTTTACTTATATACGAAATGTCTGGCATTCAAATTTGATCAATGGATTTCAATTACTACAAGTGACGGACATACAAGCGCAGATGTAATTTGATCATTATGAGAAAAATTAAGTCACATGATATGATGAGTTATAATATAGTTAATTAACTAATTATACTCACTTTATACCAAGAGATCTATAACAAAAGATTACGAGTTTCAACTTATACCATTCCCAATTTGTTACCAAAAAAATTCTTAACGGCTGGCTACCTTGATGAGATTGGTTGACCGGCTAAGTCATTATTTGAGTAACGTTTTTCCTCAATCCATGAGACTTATAACATTCTTTTCTTTAATCCTATCAATTTCAACTTTGTTGGAAAAAGAAAAAAATAATAATTAGAGACAGTTTGATATGAACTATTTGGGTTGCAATTTTCTTATAATTAATTTATCATATTTATTTAGAGTAATATTTAAGTTAAACAAAAATCTTTATTTACTTGTAATCATAATTTATCTTATAATGAAGTAATTGAGTTACCTTCAAATAGAAAAACGATCCAAATTTATGAAGTAAAAAATAATGACGAGTAGGCAATTAAAATACCTTCGCAATTATTTAATTTTATATAGATTTATCATAAAATTATACTATATCAAATATAATAATTTTAAATTATCATAAATTATTTTATAAACCAAACATATTTATCATATTTTATGATGGGTGACCAAATTGATTGCCACAAAGTCTATTATCTAACTAGCCCCAATTGACAACTGTCCAGCACACTCCCCTCTCTTAAAGGGTGTCGACTGTTGGGGAGGATAGCAATTCACTTTCGTCAGGGACAAAAGCGTCATTTCGTTTCCATTTACACTTCCAAGTAGTGTGGGGTTTGAAATTGGTAGGGTCGGGGGATCGGTTCAGGAAGTAGACGTTGTACAGAACGGAGCCAAGTAAAATCTTCGTAGCGAAAGCAGAATAGCAGCCATGGACTCGCAGTCGAACCAGCAGCAACAGCAACCAATCGTCAAGAAGAAGGAAACCAGGGGACGTAAGCCCAAGCCAAAGGACGACAAGAAAGAAGAGCAACAAACTAAGAAGATGAAGTCCCAACAGCCTAGTGTGGACGAGAGGTATACTCAGTGGAAATCCCTCGTTCCTGTTCTTTATGACTGGCTCGCCAACCACAACCTCGTTTGGCCCTCTCTCTCTTGCCGGTACTCCCTTTCACCTCCTCCTTGTTCGGAAAACCTAATTTCGTTCTGTGCTTCATTTCTAGGGTTTAATGTGTTTGCATTGTAGTCGTTTCTGGTTTGTTTCCGGAATCATCTCCGCTTATCATTCGTTATCACTACGAGATAAAGAGATTGTCTGATGTTTTTGTCTTTTGTAGTTTCTCTGTCAAATGGTCATTTCTTTTTTGAGGGTCTTAAGCGGCTTATTGGTGAGTTAACCTTGTTCTGGATTCTAGGTGGGGTCCCCAGCTTGAGCAAGCAACTTATAAGAATCGTCAGCGTCTCTACCTTTCTGAACAGGCAAGTATCCTTGTGGCGCTATCACTGTTTATGGAAATTATGGCTAAATGTTCATTCTGTAGTATTTGTCATGGAAGCTCAAAATATAGTTTAAACCTGACTTTGCTAGTTTGCTTATTAAACCAGAGTGTTACACTTAAAATGTGCAATATTTTCAGCGTCATTTATGTCAGTAATCAATAAGTCGTAAGTGTAAAACATGGGAGCGGGTAGGTACGAAAATACACCAGCTGTTTAACATAAGCCACCCTTTGACAAAAAAAAGTTTAACGTCAGCCACCTTTCTCTCTGTCTGTCTCTACACCGCCTTTTCATTTCTTACTTAGTTTATGGCTTCCCAAGTTGATTTGTTTCTACATGACCACACAACATGGATGTCTTTGGATTGGTATATTTGAAGATTAATCTGTAATATTCAAATGTCCTGAGTTATTTTTCAATCCTGTAAAACTCTTCAACATATGTCAAGATCATGATCAAATCAAATGTAAGTAATGATAAGGTCCTTTCTTCTCCAATTAGTTTCGAAAAAGGAAACAAATGAACTTTAACATTTTCTGTATGCTAACCCATCAAAGATGGGACTCCATCCATGGTGGACGCAGTTTCCTTTTTACCTAAAGGTGAGTGGCTTGCTAAAGTGGACTCTGACAATTTGTCAGACAGAATCAAACAGCATCCACCAAGTCAAAGTCAAGTTCTTCATAGCCAATCACTTTAGTGCCCCACTTGGTTACAAGCCCACGCTACTTGGGCTCGGCTCAAATGAACTTTAACATTGTTCTATTGGGAAATGTTTTGGTACCAGCTTTGTGGCCCAATGAAATGTAAAAACTCTTCAACATAGGTCAAAAGCATGATCAAATCAAATGTAAGTAATGATAAGGTCGTTTCTTCAAAATTTTTTGAAAAAGGAAACAAATGAGCCTTAACATTGTTCTCTTGGGAAATGTTTTTGTACCAGCTATGTTGCCCAATGAAATTGCTTGCTTCTTAATAGTTAATACAGTAATATTGCAAATGCTACCTTAATAATAATTTCAAGGACAATAGTTTAGTCTATTGATAGATTCAGTTATTCCTAATAATAAATTTCAATTCGTGCTGATGCTTCCCTCAACTAAAAAATAGATCTTGGCAGAATCACCACGTATGAAAATTCAGCACAAATTTACAAAGAAATGCCCCACTTATTTCTTGAGAAGTGATGGGAAACATGTTTGATTGAAAAGTTGATCCAACTGCTTGTATTCCTTGGCGGTCTTTCATATTCATTTTCCACCGCCACCCCCCCCCCCCAAAAAAAAATAATACTAATAATAAAATAAACACCTGTCTGTCTTTTTCAGACTGATGGTAGTGTCCCAAATACTCTGGTCATTGCAAATTGTGAAGTTGTCAAACCAAGGGTTGCAGCAGCAGAGCACATTTCTCAGGTGACTCATTACTATGTTGCCTTTTTGGGTTATTTGTCAATAATGCAAATTTGATTCACCCAAAGAAAACTAGTTACCATGTATATTTGTTCTCTTTTCAATCCTACTTTTTAGGTTTTTAAAAGTCTATGGTGTAGCTAATTTCTCTGTGTAATACTTGGTCTATTTCTCCCATTTTCCAGTTCAATGAAGAAGCTCGTTCACCATTTGTGAAGAAGTACAAAACCATCATACATCCAGGAGAGGTATGAGTTATTACAGAAGTACAGTTTCAATAACTGAGACAGACAAATGCTGAGTCAGGATTCCTTAACTTGGTTGATATTTTCGATAGTGTTACCTTGTTGATGAAGTAGCGAATTATGAACTTTTTGTAGTTGTGGTTGAAAAGTATAAGAAAATTTCTTCCTACTGTTACTTGAAATGCTCTCTATGGAAAATGTTTTCCCTGCAATGCAAGTTGCTAATTATGTGGAATGCCATTTATTCCTCAGTTAATTTTTCCAATTATAATTAATGGGCTTTAATTGACAGGTTAATAGAATCAGGGAACTACCTCAGAATGCCAGAATTGTGGCCACACACACTGACAGCCCTGATGTATGTGATCAGTTTGTTTTCATAAATTATTATAATTGAAAATTTGCTGTATCAATTATTTTTTTAAATTCAGGTCCTCATTTGGGATGTTGAAGCTCAACCTAACCGCCATGCTGTTCTTGGTGCTACGAACTCCCGACCAGATTTGGTAACCTTTTCTTCCTATCCAAACCATTCCTTCATTGTCGTAAAAAAATATTTTTTTAACTCTTCAAGCTGTCATCCTTTTCTGAATTGCCAGTTGCATTTTCGTGCACTATAATTCTCACTAATGTGAAAGGATTTGTGTAGTCGTTCAGAAAACAATTTTTTCATTAACTTTAAATCTCTTTCATCATTTTTCTGAATTGCCAATTGCATTTTTCTTGTGCTATTAGCCACATTATTGGGAAAGGATTATGTTGAAGATTTTTCTTACCATTTGTTCTTCTGTTTTTCTTTTGGCAGATCTTAACTGGTCATCAAGACAATGCAGAATTTGCTCTTGCGATGTGTCCGACCGAACCTTTTGTGCTTTCTGGAGGTTAGGAGTCTATTTGTCTTTTCAGTCATGCCAGTGGAGTTAAATTGGGAAACTGTTTTCAATATTGATCTACTATTCCCTTTTGAATCCGAGGCTTTAAGATTTTGTTCCTTCCTACACTGAGTAATTTGTAGATAATGATGGTATATAATGTTCCAAGTAATCTCATTATCATTTATGCTAGGATATAATGTTAAGGTCTTGACTTCTCTCTATGCTGCCACCAAACATCTTTAGGCTATGCCACTTTTTCTTGCAGGTTCTTATTGCGAAGCTGTTTATCTAGAGTGATATACTCTTCTTTTTGGATTTTCAAGTTTTGAAAGATCTATTATCCTTCATTGGTGTTTTTATTACTTATGTACTATTCTTTTACATAACACGCAACATTTCAAGCTTCTTGTAAAAGGACGTTATGTTGTGGAACTAGTTGGGGTTTCAGTTCTCCTTGTAAACACGGAATCTGATGACAGGGAAGGACAAGTCGGTGGTTTTATGGAGTATTCAGGATCATATCACTGCCTCGGCTACGGACATTGGTGCTTCAAAATCCTCAGGATCTAGCGCATCCATAATAAAAAAGAATGGGGAAGGAAATGATAGCCCTTCAGTCGGACCTAGAGGAATCTACCATGGCCATGAGGATACTGTTGAAGATGTAACTTTCTGTCCGTCCAGGTAACTTGCATGACTTCTTATCAAATATATTTTTCTGTTTCTGTATGAATTAAGTATTCTATCAGAACCAGTTGGAGTAAGATGAAAAGATAAATAATTGTTAATATATTGTAAATTTTGAATTTCTTGATGCTTGGTTAGCCACTCTTTTTATTCAAGTGTTAGCTTTAAATGTAATCATAACAATCCAATGTGTGGTGAATGGTGATTACAAAGATGTTTCACTAAGAAATGTACAGAGATTGTGTCATGATCGGGAGAATCATGATTCATTTCCTTCTCTGATACGTATCAGTATTGGGCACTGAAGAATTATCATCGGGAGAATCATGATTCATATTGATTCATTTCCTATCTCTGATACGCATCAGTATTGGGCAATGAAGAATTATTACGGACCTTCTGATTCAATGCACAGAATTATATGCTGACTTTTTTGTTCCCCTTCCTAAGTGCACAGGAGTTTTGCAGTGTGGGAGATGATTCTTGCCTCATATTATGGGATGCTCGTGTTGGCTTTAGCCCAGTTGTTAAGGTCGTACATCTTTTCTTATTTTCTCTATTTCTTTGGTTACTGGTACTTCTTCTGTTATTGTTTACTATGGGTTATCAATCTATTTACATCTGGGTTCTTTATCCTCCACCCTCCTTAAATCTCTTTGCATTCTTCTTCCAAAGCAAACGGACATTGTAAGAAAAGCTGAATATGTAATTCAGCTTCAGATTTGCATAAGGCGTACCTATTAGTTAAGCAGAAGCCCTTTCGTTGTAGCACATCCATGGTGAGGTTCGCGTTCCGAATTGTAGTCCATGCCAAAAAAGCAAATTTTGGAGGGGCCTTAATTTTCCAAATCTGCCACCACGGGAACGACGAAGCCTCTGAATGATGTTCAGCTAACTCAGAGAAGAAGGATTTTGCAGGGAAACCTCTTTCTACAGCTTTGATCCAAATTACTGCATCCCCACCCTGCAATCTGATCTCCCTACAACTTAGAAAAGAAACTCCCGAAAATCGGGAATTCCCAATTGTTAAGATCCCATCTCAAAACCAGGATCCAAGAAGATTGGAACTGCTAAAATGAAGATAGGAGCTGACCCACGCTGGAACATTCTATTTATTAGGCTTAACGTACTGTGATTAGATCGAGATCTGCTGCATGTCTTGCATAGTGTTTCTGATATTTGACTGGGGTGTTGTCCTTGGAGAATGTGTATTGATTCTTGAAAAATATGGATTCTTCTATGTTCTAATTTGTTGCAATGATTTACTACTAGTTGCTTCCTTATCTTGCGAGAGGAAAATTATCTTAAAAGAATAAAAAGGCTGTGAAACTCCGATTTATTTCACTCTCCTGAGTCCGAAAGGATCTGTGCATTTTAAAAACTTGGCTGTTATTATTGGTTTTTATACATGTCTGATCTCTGTTTCTGGTTGGCAGGTTGAAAAAGCACATAATGCTGATCTGCATTGTGTTGATTGGAATCCTCATGAGGATAATCTTATTATTACTGGGTATGTTTTAATATCAAAATTTTCCTTTCTTTTTTCACCTAAAGCTTTTTGTTATATTGCTTGTGTAATACCTGGACTCAGTGCTTCTTTACATTTGAGGTATGGAAAGAAGTTGTTTGAGTTTGGACATCGACACATTGGTATTATCTTTTTTCAGGTCGGCAGATAATTCTGTTCGAATGTTTGATCGTCGTAACCTTACATCCAATGGAGTTGGCTCACCCATCTATAAATTTGAGGGACATAAAGCTGCTGTTCTTTGCGTTCAGGTGCATTAGTCTGTTTTTCCTTTCTTACCCTTTAATATCTGTTGCGAGTACATATACTTCTCAGTTCTCACAAATGAAGAACCTATATTTGCAGGAATTGTTAATTAATCTGTTCTTTGTGCTTCCTATCTGCTAACTATCCACATTATTATTCCAGTGGTCTCCAGATAAATCGTCTGTTTTTGGAAGCTCGGCAGAGGATGGGCTCTTGAATATTTGGGATTATGACAAGGTGTAGAACTTCAACCCCGTTGAGATTCATTGCTGTCACATATGACGTTGCATTAAAAATTGTATTAAGAAC
The DNA here is from genome assembly GCA_003255025.1 of Datisca glomerata. NCBI lineage: Eukaryota > Viridiplantae > Streptophyta > Magnoliopsida > Cucurbitales > Datiscaceae > Datisca > Datisca glomerata. Next base: position 178,053 of record QANY01002415.1, read on the forward strand.
TTAGAACTTAACTGTTTTTGACTTGCTTGTCTAGGGATATGCTTGCCATTGCCACTGGCAGTTTGGCTAATATTTCGAATTGGGAGACTTATTTGCTTTCATTTTTCTTCAGTTGTAGTTTGTGCTGATATGTTTAGATAATCTTATTGTAATGCAGGTTGGTAAAAAGGTAGAGCAAGCAAAGACATCAAGTAGTCCTCCAGGCTTATTTTTCCAGCATGCTGGCCACAGGTACCGGAACTGTTTTCCTACTAAATTTTTGCTATGACAGCTGCAAGATTTTTTCTCATCCATTCTATGGTATCTGGATATTAATTGTTTTTGCTACTGACCTCTTTGCTGTATTCAGGGACAAAGTTGTTGACTTCCATTGGAATGCATACGATCCATGGACTGTTGTTAGCGTGTCTGATGACTGTGATAGTACTGGTGGAGGAGGGACGTTGCAGGTATTTGACTCTGCCCTTTTCTACATCTCACAGCTCTCATTTCAGTCATTGGTGTTACATAACTAGTGAGTTTAAGTGGATCTTTGCTGACAAGATGGGTTGGCGTTATTGGTTAAGCCCTTACACCCATGTCTTAGAGGTCGTGGGTTCGAGTCATGTCTCCCATTCTCCTTAAAAATCTGTCATGTAACTTTGAGGTTTGGTCAAAGGACTTCTGAGGTACTGTCTTGAATGAATTTGACCGTAATTAGGGTCGTCACTCTGGCAACGTATAACTTGAAATCATATTCATTTATCGGAAGTTGCCTACTTGAGTTGTCCTGCATTTCAACTACAAAAGGTACAAGTAATTAAGAGCTTCTTTGGAACCAGAATCTGTAAGTTCTTAACCAATATATTTTGTTACAATCATTTCAACAGCCAATTTGCTTCTAGTATTTTATGACAAGCATGAGAATCAAGTACTAGGAAATCCTTGGGTTATCTTCTTTAATTTTTTAACTGATTGCTTTACACCATAAATATAAAAAGATCTTGCAATGATATTAAAATTTCACTAGTTGGAAACTGAAGCTTATGATGTGATTGATATTCAGATATGGCGCATGAGCGATCTGATCTATAGGCCAGAAGATGAGGTATTGGATGAGTTGGAGAAGTTCAAGTCCCACGTGATTGAATGTTGTTCAAAGCCTTGATGAAGATACTAGCAACAATGGAAGCAAATCCCCAATCTATATGAAGAATTCTGCTATTGAATCGACAGAAAGTTGTAGGGAAGTTTTAGGAGGCATTGTGTCATAATTAATAGGTTGTAGCTTTTCTGATACAGACGATTTACAAAACGATGAGAGCTAGTAGTCCACCTGCAGTGATCATCTTTATGTCAAGTATTTCAGTATTGGATTTTTGGAATGTGTAGGGTGGTAACGGTATCTGATAGATTTGTTGGTACTACTGTCATATTTGGGCTGTTCTTTTAGAAATGAGATTTTTCTTTGAGATCTGTTACTTTTCTCTTTTAATTTTCTTTTTAATAAAATCAAGTCTGCTGGGAATGATTTTTTTTAACCTGCTGGGAATGATTAGTCTTATTTAAAGGATCGGACTTCTTCGAAAGTAGGGGCTAAAAAGATTGAGAATGAGAGCATAAAAGGACTTCGGAAATGACAAGAAAAGTTAATCTTTTCTGTTCAGATTTTTTTTTTATAAAAATGTTTGAATAAATAATTTATTTACAAAAAAATAGGCATGTGAATAAACTGTTTAATGTATTCCTACATTAGCATGCGTAATTTTTATTAACAGAAATGGAAAGACAAAATATATAAGAACGGAATTGAGAAAAATGGAACTCAGTATGTATTTACTCTCCAATTTATTGTTAAAAAAAGTGTTGTTAAATTGATATTCCCAAGCATTAGCTGAATATATATCTCAACAAGCCTTCTTTTTAACCTATGGAAACAAATACTGGAAAACAGTAGTTTATCTCTATACATTTGCAACCACCTTCACTATCTACATTTGAGGATTGTACGATGCTGCTTGGTTATTACTGTCTCCACTTATTCCGTTTTTTGTCTGGCAAGCTTCGACGTTAGAATATGTTTGCTATATATGTAGAAAAAGGATGATAGAATGTGTAAATTATGTGAGGATTGGAGAGCTGATTTCTGCATGATAGCTTTTAGCTGCAGACAGCCTCAACTGAGAGCTTCTTTGGGTTACCGGGACATGGATCTCCTCCAAACACTTTAGCTGCCACAGTTACTGAACATGATTGTTCCCCAATGCATTTCTGCTATTGTTCAGTTCAGAAAAGAGATTAAAAACACATGATTACATACGACGGATGATCAAATATAATCGAATAAGGGGATTAACACGCGATTTTTTTTATACATATGTTTTGAAAAGAGTTTAATGAGTTTGGTAAGTTAGTTTGTATGTGTCATACCTTTTGGAAGGGATCATAAGACTTGTGGGCATGACATTTCCCTTCTTGAAAGCTCCCACACGTGCCTTGTGGCTGTCCATAGCTAGCGAACTTAATTTGAGAGATTTTCTTCCCATTTGGACACCACAAATGAGCTTTTAGATTGCTGGTTTTGCCAGAAGATAGCATTTGGGAGTTTGTAAATGTTGGTTGTCCTTCATATAAATCAGCACAAACACTCCCAACTGTCCTTTTAACAAGCGAGATCCCTGATGGGTTTCCTCCCCATTCTTCAAAAACAACCAAAAGATTCCCGCTCGGATTCAGCCATGATCGTGGAACGTGATACCTGAAATCATAGTTCTTATCATGATAATCAAATGGGACAAAAAGGGAAGAAAATTGATCGGATAACATTAGAGAACACTTCCTCTCACCATTTCTGAGATGCCTCTCCACAGTTACGTCGACATTTTTTATCAGTATAGATTCCAGCATAACCGCAGTTGCCACAATTGCCGCGTGCTATATACGCAGGCCAGTGGCGTCCGATGCCCTGACCGTTTATCCATATTTGACCCTTTCCCATGCTACTCATATCTAAAGCTAATGGCTCATTGCCTTCGGGAGAGCTGAATGTCGTCTGGATATGTAGAAACATACTTGTTATGATGTTGAACCTACAACCTATGTTAAAACTTGAGGAAGTAGAGTGATTGGAGAAATTTCTCTCACCTTGTACCAAGTAAGTGGTTGTTTTTGAGCCAATGACGATCCTTCCATCCATTCGACGGAGGAACTCCCGCTAACGGTATGAAGACTCAAGGTTTCACCTTTGAGGCCAACCTGCTCAGAATTCAGATGGATGAAAACAAGTCATTCCCTTGTTTCTTCGTGTTATTATTACACAAATTTAGTTCTAATGATGAGATTATAACATAAAAACTAAGTCTACAATATTTTGACAGACCTTGTAAGACCATTTTTGTCCCGACAAGTCTCGTGTTCCCTCGTTCAGACCCTTCAAGGTGACTGGACCTAAAACCCCAGCATTCCAGGTTTCAAAATGCAGGCCAACATTCTGATATCGATCAAACAAAAGCAGCAAGAATTAGAAACCTCCATATGAAATATCAATATGGTCTTTTAACAAGTTGCATCATCAGAACAAAGAAAACTAACCGGGAGACCAACAGCAATACTTAACAAGGATATCTTGTTAATTCCGGCTCGTAAATTGACACTTTCACTAAACGTTAACTTGGGATTCGCCAATCCTCCATACACAGTTCCTACATTTAGAGTAAGAAAATGATCGAACTGTGAGGTTGAAGTAATTTAGTTGCGGTTTTCACCAATAAACTAACCTGATAGTTGACCGTTGATGAAAACATGTAAAGCATGGCCCGCCGAGAAGATTGTTAGGAGAGGCCACTGTCCGCTCTTTAGAAACCCCTCATTCGGATCTATCTTGACACTGAAAGAGAATTTACAGGAAAATGGGAGTAAATATATCATTTACTTTTGATATTCCAAGTCGATTTGCTAAATGATGGGTAAACGATGTGATTGATTGCGTAACACTTACTCGGTCATGTACCACAAATAGTCTGTCAAATCTCGGGTGACATTTATTTGCTCCAACAATCCATCCATGGTAGTTGTACCATCACTTTCAGCAGATGCTGTTTCTTCATTGTATGATTGCCATGAAAATGAACTGTCAACTGTAATCATCTTCATCTGTGAGCTTTGTGCTCCGACCTGTTAACAAATTATCACCCATCAAATTACGTCTTCAACAAATCATCGATCAAGAGTTAGAAAAATCGTCCAAACGCGAATTAAGACTTGCTCTTACCCTTGCAGTGTTGAAAACGGGAGTTTTGCAATCGGGGAGAATACTGACGGACCAAGGCGGTAGGTCGTATTGCCCGTTTCCGAAGCTGACTTTTGCAGAAGACGCCGTGTCGTAATTTGCAAGGAATGCAGCACAGGCGGAGTTCGACTTGAATACATGAGCCTAGAAATAACAATTAAAAGAAAATCAAATCTTAACTTTCGAGAAACGTAAAATGGTAAATACGGTTCTCTTCATTCGGACGGAAAATCTGACCTCTTGCTTGATTCCAAGCGATGTCACCGTAGGATCTACAGACACTAAAGCCGGTTCACACAATTTAATGGCTCTATGCAAGTCTCTCAAATGTCCCCACTTCGGTTCTCTCGGTAGTCCTGATGAAACAACATATACCCACCAGGATAAATGAGAAAAACGTAGCAGTTTATCAATCTTTTAGCATAATCCCAACTTCCTTTCCAGCAAAATTAGTATTATCAAGAGTTAACGAGATCGAAGTTAAGCATTATTGGGTGGTGGTGAGGACTACGGAGAATTCTCTTAACATTGATTGAACTTTAAGTTAATATTATTCAGCAAAACTATTTACCAAACTCATCAAGAGGAGCATCATAGTCATAGCTAGTAGCCATAAAGGGACCGCCTGCGGTTCTGCCAAAGTTAGTTCCTCCATGATACTGCATGAAAGAAAACATCGAAACGATCTGTTCGTTTAACAGTTTTCATTAGTTAATAAAACGGATGGTCTCTGAGTTTAATTTACCATGTAGTAATTAATGAATGAACCACCATTCTGTATGAACCTCGCAACTGAAAATGCCAAGTCTTCTGCTGGCCTTTGCGGGACTGCACCACCGAATTCCGTATACCTGTGGATACGAGGGGGGATAATATGAAAACCGGTATTAGATAATGATTTTGATCAAAGAAAAGATGTAAAAGAAAGTAAAAGTTGCATATACTTACCAACCAGTCCAAGCTTCTGTCCACATTTTGGGTTTATAATCCTTGTTTGGCTTGAAATTTTCACAGTAAAATCCATTGCAGGTATCAATCTGTAACAAACAAATGGATTAAATCTTTGAAAACTACAGAGTTTTACTGAGATAATTTTACAGCATAACAGGTTAATAGTAAAAAGTTTTTCCTCATTTTCGATAAATTAACCCAATAAATATCCATTCCAAAAATTGATTCCTCAAAGCTAAAGCTTGAATGATTTTAATCTACTTCTTTCTCATCTCTTTACAGCGACAAAAACCTTGGACAACACTACCAATCTTCTTCACAGTAAAAAGAAGAAGAAAATACTACATAATCAGAAACAAAAGGAAACAAAAAATCAACCAATTAAGGCCACCAAAGTAGACAAAAGACAAACACAATTTAGAAAACCCACCAAGAAAAAGAGGTCCATATTTAAAAAAAAAACACATACAAAGATAAGACTATATATATAAAGTTCCATAGAAGAATGAAATAAATGATAGAAAGAATAGGAAAAAAAGAGAAAAGAAAGAAAAGAAATTGGCTTACAACTGGATCAGGAGCGTCTTCTTGCTTGCACATAATCCATGGGACACCAGTTTGAAGAGCAACAGCCATTTGAGCTGCCCATTTCGTGTAAGTTTTGCCAGGTCCCCCTATTTCCCATTCCACTGGTCCATATTCATTCTCTATCTGTCCAAATTTTTCCATGTTTAAAACCTCGTAGTTTTATAATATTTTCTTTTAATGCGTCCGGGTTGATCTAGTTCGTACAATATTTATGTCCAAGCTCGTTCTTACCACTGGCTACCGCTAGGTGGGAAGCTCGAGGTTATTTGAATACATAAGTGAATTATTTTATGGCCAAATTGGTAAGCAAACTCGTGCTTAAACAGTAAATCACTTTAAACCCATTTTCAAAAACGATAAAAGGATCCAGCTAAGAGCCAAAGACTAATTTTTTATTCTAATTAATTTATTTACCTGAGAGACAATTATGGGACCTCCCTGACTTTGAAATAACTTCTCTTCCTTCATCATTCCAACTATTTTCTCTGTAAACTTTTGCATTGCCGCCTTCATTTCACATCCATAGTAAAAAAAGATTAATTAAAACCAGTACAGATAGAGAAAGAGCTATATATATACACACACATATAGAGAGAGAGCGCGAGAGAGAGAGAGTAAGACTAATAAAAATGTCTAGTTCCAACCTTGAAAGGCTCATTGTCTGTTCTAAAAGCAATACCGGGAACATATTTTAGCCAAACAGGAAATCCCCTGAATCAGAGACAGAGCATTTTAGAATTAGGACAATCAATAATACAAAATTTCAATGAGATAATCATTTGGTTTTTAATTTGATTACCCAAAGTTCCATTCTGCGCAAATATATGGTCCAATTCTGAGATTAACGTAAAGGCCAGCTTGTTGTATCACCTTGATAAACTTCACCAAATCATACCTATCTTCAAAATAGTACTGAAAATTTTCCCCAAAAAAAATCATAATGCCCATTAGAAAATGTTCAACTCTGAAGATAAAAATTGCAGAAAACTAATGTTGGGAAATTATAAAAAGGTGCATTTGAATTACTTTTCCAGGAGAAGGCTCATGTCCGTTCCAGAAAACGTAAGTCTGTATAACATCAATACCTCCTTCTTTTGCTTTCTGAATAAGCTCCGGCCACATCTACAACCACCCAGATAAGATAAACAACAAAAGATTCGATTTTGAGATCAAAATGACAAAGAAAATGGAAAATAATAGGTGCCCATTAAATCAAAAACATGAAAATCAGCAAAAACAACAGAGAAAAAAGAAGAAAGTGAACCACATTGGCCATTTTGGTACCTCAGGAGTGCTTCTTGGGTAGTGAATGGACCCAGAAATGAGAATCCTTCTCTGCCCATTAATGATGATTGCTTTGTGATCGTAAGTTACAGACGCTGTAGCTGAACAAACCCAGAAAATGAAAAGCAAAATCAAAGCCATATTCTCTCCCAACATTTTTAACATTTGAAACTCTATTTTTATTCAAAGCAATGGCCTTTTGTCTTCGTGTCTCATTTAATATATATTTTTTAGCTCCAAAAGAGATAGAGAGAAAGAGAGCAGCGAGAGAGAGATTTGGTATGGATATTTGTTTGCTTCTTTTGAGGATTGAAAAAGAAACAATGAAGAGAGAGACAGAGAGAGAGAGGATTTGATGAGTGGTTTGGTTGGGCAGATAAATGGGAAGCTCTGCATTAGCTTTATAAACATTTGAAGAATGAGAATGTGGGACCCCTTTTTTAGCTGAGAGAGAGAGGCTCACCCTATCTGACACGGAACTAATTTGCTATTATTAATTAGTTTCTTAACCTCCTCGTTTTTTTGAGAGAATTTGATATTTCTTAGGTGAAAAACGTCTAATGATAATATCTTCCTTAGATAGAGGTCAATGCCGTTGATACTCTCTAAATTTGGTCGAACTCATCACTTTATTTTCTGTTTAGTTATCCAGTTGTTAATTTGATCCTTGTAATTTGAATTCTATCAGTTTTACTCCCCCTCTTTTAAATCGCCCTCCCCTTATATAGATAACTTTAGGTCAAGTCACATTTGACGGTTGAACCTAATGAAAATTGACATATGGTTAGAATGAGAAATGTCAATGGGTTGAGTTCCGGTATAATATCTAATATGGGATGTACAGGTTAAATAACAAGATAAGTAGTGATTGATGATATTTATTTTAAGTTAATCATTAAGCGTGTCTCGCATATAAAATAAGTAGAATTAGAGGAAAAGACGAGAAAATTATTAATATAGTAAAGTTCATTCATATAACTAGTTTCCTCTGTATATTCAAACACTCTAAACAATGTAAGTGTGATCATTGGCATTTTTCTTTCATTTCCTACTAGTTTCCAAGATCTAAACATATCCTTGGTGGTCGAGCTCCCTATACTGAGCTCAACTTATGTGTTCAAAGTCGTACCATGATTCTCAGGGAACTTAGGTCGAGCAATATGGCTCAAACATTCTTAGTTCCTGACACACGGTGAGTATTTTCCATAAACATGTTGTTACATCTTCACAATAGAGTGAGCTATAACAGTTGAATTCTCTTATTATTTTATTTAATGCCTATTGAGTCACTTTTTTTGCCCCCATATTGTAGGATGGGTCCCAAAACATATGAAATATATCTTCCAAGTCGTAGACACAATTTTCATCACAAATGAATTTTCACATAATTCAATATATATATATATATATATATATATATATATATATGAGACTGAGTATTAATGAATAAAATATTATTTTAAGATACATGATAATAAATTATAGAGGTATTGAAAGTTTGATATTCTAACAGTACTAAAAAAAATTTCCTAGCGTCCACTAATGAAAAACTCGTTTTCCTCGTTGGAATGTGTCATATATTGTATGTTTTGCCCATTTGCGTTGTCTACATTTTTTTAGTTTAGTAACCAAGCCTAGTTGAGTTTATGTGTGTGTCGTGTAGTCCGACTATTATTTGTACTGCGTAGTTTAATTTGTGATTGATAAGCTGTGTAGTTTAGTTGTCATTTGCGGTGGTCTAGGATGTGTGTTAAAATGTGTCTCATGTTTTTTGATTGTTTCCTATCAATGCTGGTTAAAAAACTCTAGTACATTTATCTTTAACATATATTTTTAAGAAGTAGAATGAGTTGGAGTTTTCAACTTGATATCAAGGTTTAGACGGACACTTGTTTATTTGTATCATATAGTTAGACTGTCATGAGTTATGATTCATGTAGATGTACTTAAATATATCCCACATTGCCTGGCTTTGTTATTTTTATGTTGGTTATAACGTTTTAGTTCTTATACCTTTAGTAAATTGTGTTTTGAGGAGGAGAATAAGGTGAGTTTTTATAACTTCACTCTCATTGGTCACTTCACACACTTGAAGGATCATTGAAGGCTCAAGCAGTAAACATTGACGTACATGGTGGATTCCAATGTATGGATCCTTTTTGGAGTTTCCGTGTCAATCACTTCCATTCCTCTCATTAGACTATCGCTAGCATTTCTATGTATCCAAGTTGTACCTGCCAATCAAACTGACTCCCTTGAAGAGTGATTCTCGATCATAACTAGAGAGTTTCTCTTGCTGTTTTTTTTAGAAAATCTACCTCTAGCAAGATAGGGCAACACTAAAATTTTATTCTCGATCATATATTTAATTAATAAAAAAGAATAGTTTAAAAAAATTATTTTATTCAATTTATACCCATAAAATTTAGATAGTTGATAAATTATACCCACAAATTTTAAAAAACTATTTTCTAGATATGTAGTTTTTACAATTGATTTATCCGGCAAACAATGTTACAATATTTGTAATTAATAAAAAATAACAGTTTAAAATATATGATTAAATTTGTAAAATGTTCTATAAAAAAGTACTGTAATATATGTAAAGAATTATCTGATCGGCCATACGTGATTAATAGACATAGAAATTAAAAAAAAAATGAAAAAAAAAAGACTAACTGGCAATAGAAAAATTGACCAAATTAAGCATATATGACCAATCTTGCCTATTTTGGAGTTTCATGGAGTAATCATGATCATTTAAAATTTTGTGGATTTAAATTATAAATACCCAAAGTTAGTTGAACGTAACCCTTAAAAATTTTAGAGGGTGGTGAATATGGATACGTCAATATTGAAAATTTAATATTTTTTCACGTCAAATGTCTATTACTTTAAATTACAAGAACTTGTTAATTCTCTTTACTCAAAATATTGAGTTTTCAGCCAAAAGAATTAATATGGGATCTAACGTAAATAGAGTGAAGTACATGGGCCTTGAAAAAAAAAGGTAAAGGGGTTACATGGGAATTTCGTCATGGGAAAGAGCTTAAAGAAAGTCAAGTTGTCTATGACGTTGTTGCTTTGACTCCAAATCAATCCAATTCTTCATGGTATTCCGTTATAGTACGTGGCTATCATTGATTTGACCAACTCACAATAGAAAATGTGATCACATGCATATTCATGAGAAAGCCTGGGCCTGAAATCTCAATCATTCGTTTACTTGTCCCTATTTGGCATTTAGATTCAAGAAAAAATGAGATCCATGCAATGCCAATATACCTTCAAAAGAAAACCCCCAAATTTCAGCATTTTCAGTTTTTTTTTCTTAAAATAACCTCATCTTTCTTACTTTTGGTCATAAAGTTGGCTTGGCTCGTCTGCAATAAATGGAGATTTTGAGCCAGAATCGTTGATCCGATATGCATGTTGAGAGAGAGACCAAGCCAACGAGAGAGAAAGAACCTCTGGATGGGATATTGAAGAAGTCGTGGATGAGAGATTTTCTAAGCAAAGCAACGCCATTAAAGAAGCTGTGGATGGGAGAAACCAACGTGGAAAAACTGGGCAAAAAAAGAGGGGAAAAGTGGGTTTTAAAGAAGAATATAAAACAACTTAAAGTAGAACACTTTTCTAAAATGAAATGGCTTTCTTGATTTTCTTCTTCAAAAATTGAAGTATTTGACCATTATAAAGATAAATGTAATTACCCTAATTGTAGCATTAATTTAGTAAAATAGTAAAATTGTAAAGTAATAATCTTTTTACAACATTCTCACAATTATATCATAACATTTTCAACTATTACCAAATACGGTAATCTTACATTTCTGGACATATATATTCCCACAATCATACTTCAATAATCTTATTCCAGAAATTTTTTACTCATAATCTTATATCAAATGACCTCTTACAATGATATTAGAGTTAGAGGAGTGCTAGCACTCACTTACAAGGTCACTCTCTTTATCATTCTTCATTTTTACATGATGACTTTGTCATGTGTACCATTGAAGATTGATATGACCAATCAAGATGGGTAAATTGGGTGAGTTTGCAACTTAAAAAATATAATCACTCAATTATTATAAATATCAACTATTAATATAAGAGTAATGATAAGTGTGAAAATGTAAACATCAGATAAATATAAACCTACGCGAAATAAATGAGTGTTCAACAATAAAGAGAGTAGAGAGAGAGAAAACATATGATATTTTGTTGTGGTTCGGGAAAGTTTATCATTACGTCCACACTTCAAAGATATTCCCTTGAAATTTTTTCCCCCATGATCTTCTTAAGAGTGAAGGCCAAAACTTTTACAATCCCTATTGGTTTATAAAACCAACAAAATATTGACAATGTAGAGCTTTGAGATCTTCAAATCCACTACAAATGAATATCAAGAACTCTATCACAATTTACTTTTCACTCACAACTAAATTTTTCTCACTCAAGGGATTTATCAATTCTATGCTCAAGATAACAATACAAGGTTGTGAGAACATCAGAGAGAATAGATAATGCTTAGTTGGAAAGTGTGTGGAAGAAATGAGAATTGCTCGACTATATATTCTATTCAAAATACTGTAGAAACTAGTACAATTGGTTTGGAGAACCGCTTGCACTGGTCCCTAATTAAGGGAAGGTATTCCTTAATTTTCAGCTGGTGCACCAATTTCTCATACTTTCTTTAATTGTCAAATCAGTGCACTAATTATGAGTAACCAGCCTGACTGGTTTATCGAATAGATCGGTCTCCCACTGGTGTGACCGATTTTACCCCCAAAATATCTTGACTCTTGTATTTACTTGTCCATTTAGATATTTCAAGCGTACTTCTAGACTTTTTGACTGGTGCGACTATTTTAAAAAAATATGAGAGTCGAGAGGGTTGATTATTTCTGGATGATGTATTTTTTACTATGTTTTTTAGTCTAGAAAAATTAAATCAATCTAAGTGAGCACCTATTACATAATAAATCAAAATTACATAAATTATTCATGTCTTTCCTTTTTCTTCAAGCTTTCCATGCATCCATCTAGTGATTGTTCTTGTACATTTGATTTAACTCATTAATAATACTTTAATAATTTTTATCATCAAAATTCACTTGAGAGACAATAGGATCAACAATCTTCCCATTTTTAATAATGAAAAACCATCAAGTAATACAACATTATTATAAATAATCAAGTGTAATAAAGCATGTGATCATGGATAATCATAACCAAATATACTTCTAGTAACTACATGTCATTTGTCTAATTGCATCAAATAAATACTCCCCCAAATACATGACATATATTATTACAACCCCTAAGTACAGGCCATGTAATATGATTAAAAATCAAAGAAGGAAGTAAAGACATTAAAGAAGTAAGCACGTCAAAGAATTACTCTCCCTAAATTCATGCCATATAAGAAAAATTATGTGCCCATAAAAACATTAGTCTTTCCTCGTTTGTCATTATAAAAAAAAATCAGATAACATATGGTACAAAACAAGATAATAGAAATGCATGAAAATAAAATTTATACACGGTTGGATCAATTTGCACACTAACCAAATATTTTGATGATTTTTTTCTTTATCATAAGTATCTAAAAAAACTGTCTTCTTTGCTATTTTATACCCCAAGACTTCCAAATAATATATTCTCTCCCTCATAATACCATTTCCTAATTTCGCTCATGTCCATATTTGACTTTTGATTTTTCTACCTAAAAAATATCCTCTAATGCAGCTATATCTATAATTTGTTATGTACTTGTAAATTACACATTAAATTGTACAAGTGCAAATAAATATAAAAAAAGAATTTAACTAATATTCAAAACAACCAATACAATTCTATTTTTACAAAAAAAAAAAATCAATACTTAATAGTTTGTAAAGATGTCAGCTAGTCGATTTAATGTGTGCACAAGATCAAGTGAAATATCTTTGTTTTGCATGTGGTCTGAAAAATGATGTCTAAGCTCAATATGTTTAGTGCGAGAGTACTAAATAGGATATTTAAAAAAATTGATGGTACTGGTGTTATCTCGTCCAATATGTACAAAGTTTAAGTCAAAATCTCTTAAATTTTGTTTCATATACAAAATATGAGAACAACAACTACCAACCGAATACGTTCATCTTCAGTAGTTGATAAAGCTATTGAATTTTACTTTTTGTTAAAACAAAAGACAAGTGAGTGTCCAAAAATTTGACAAGTGTCACTTGTACTTTTTTTATCGGTTAATCTATTAGCAAAATCAGAGTAAGAGTATCCAACTAGTTAAAAAGATTATCATTTTGGATACCAAAAACCAAATTTGGTAGTCTCACGCAGATATTTAAAAATTCATTTAATTGCTTACAAGTGTGATTCTTTAGGATAAGTTTGAAAACGTGCGCCAAACAAACACTAAACATGATACCAGGTCTACTTAGAGTTATGTAAAGTATGGAGCCTATCATACCTCATTATTTTTTAATATCTATGTTTTTACCTTCATCATCCTTATTTACCTTTGTTGTTATACTCATGGGAGTGTTGCTAAATTTTATGTTTTCCATTCCAAACTTTTTTAAGAGACACTTGGTGTGTTAGAATTATGTCCATAAAATAGGGTGTAATAACTATTCATGAGTATTTAGTTATTTCTCTGACATTTTATATTACTGAATTTAATGAATGAATGAAAGCTTTTCTATAAATTAAAGTGTGTTTATAATTTACTCAAATTTTGGAACTATTGTCAACGTAAGAAGAGTAAATACTGAGAGGTCTTCTAAAATCATTCAGAACTTTATTCGCAGTCTTAGGATCTGACTGGGCAATCGAGTTCGATTATGACTGTTAGATTGAACCAAATGATGTCAGTCTTGGGGCATGAGAGTGAGGAATCTAACGGTTGACCTAGGCATGTTGTGGAATATGTTGAATAGACCAATAATAAATTAGTTTAAACTAAAACTGTTTATCTAGCTCTAAATATAATTGTTACACCTTAAAAGTATTTTTATAATTACCTTAATTCTGACGTGAATACGAAACTTAACCTAGTTAGTTACGATTTTTGATACATCAAAGAAGTGCATTTGAATTGCTAGACAATACCTCTACTATTGGGATCATGATTCAACTATGTTGGAGTTGGGTGATTCACAGATATGAAAATTTGTGGTTAGATTGTAAAATACAACAATATCACCTTATGATTTATTGTGTATGAATAAACTAACCTGACCAGGTACTCGATGAAATGTATCATTGAATAAAACATAAAGAACTATACGAGATAATTCACTATTATGTCTTTCTTATTCACAGTCAATAAATGAGTTAAGAAAATAATAACAAGAGGGGTAAGCTAGTAATTTTACATCCCGCTCTTATTACTGATATTTACGAAGGGTAATATGATAAAATATTATGTGGATCGTGAAATAAAAGTGTTTATTTACACCAACAGAAAGTGTAGCGCGCATGAATCGAGAGTTTATTTGACATCGAATCTATAGTAGAGTCGTACGATGTCAAGATTAAATATGTTATGAATTTTATAAAGATAAATTCGTCGGATATTTGAATCTTATAGTTTTACTCATGTGGGTCCATTTGATCTCAGGAGTAGCCTATGAGGACATGAATAGAAGAAACAAAATCACTTTGACCAAAATGGTGTTTTGAGCCAATGTATATTTCCTGAACTCATATGTGATGGGTGTTATCAGTTATTTAGTGAAGAGCAATTAATTGATGTTCAAATTAAGTAATTTATTATTTTTTAATTATTAGATAATTAGTAAATAAGAGAAATTAATTAATTGATAGAGATCAATTTAAATTTATCAATTTTAGGTTGATGAATTTGGACATAATATTGAATTTAATGGGAGATGTAATTTTCAACAATTATAGATTATCACGATGAATTTCAGAAATTAGACATCAATGGGGTGTATGTGAAAATTCTAAAATTATTATATAAGGGATGGCATTAGGGTTGCCTTCCTAAGTGTGTCGACACAACCCTAATCGCACAGAGTAGAAAAATGTTTCTCTCTCCCCCTCCTATTGTTGCCACCGGATTCATAGAGGAATAAAATATTTTTTCCTTCCTCAGTTGTTTTGAGAGTTCACACTCAGTTCCTAACGACGTATTTGTGAGATATACTTCTGAATCCAGCTTGTGGTTGTTGGTGCAAACACCAATTGAAGTTCTTTGATTTGAAGATCGAAGAAAGTGAAACATTTAATAAGGATTCCACCAATTCAGAAAGTCTCCGATACAACGAAAATGTATAAATTATTTCTACCTCTTTTGAATACGTTTAACTTTGTATGCATAACGGATGTATGATTTTAATATTTAATATGATTAAATTGGTTGATGTAAATTTTTTTTATATTCTGCCTACGAACCATTCGTGATTCAATGATTTTTCCTCAAATTTTTAAACTCCTATCCAACATGGTGCAATTTTCTTAACTGATGGAGATTTTATCTTTCATTCACTTGATTTATAGTACAAGGAAGAAACTCAACTCTCCCATCGTGCTCATCTTAAACTCATTACTCATTATTTTACCAAAGTTCTTGCACAAACGATCGTTAGTGGAAATAATATCAACTATGTCAATTTGTCCAATCAAAATGTTATTTCCTACTAGTTTTATGAATAATGTGTTATCCACTTTACCAATGCTAAAACCATCATCAATAATAAATTTTCTTAGTCGTTCTTACCAAGCTCTAGGAGTTTGTTTTAAGTTAGAGAGGGACTTCTTACATTTAATACACGTGGTTTAAAAAATTTAAGCTTTGAAATCCATGAGGTTGACAAATACTTCCTCCAAGATGTATCCATTTAAAAATGCACTATTGATATCCATTTGATATAAAATAAATTTTTTGAAACAAGTAAAGGCTAAGAGCATTTGAATTGAGAGCCTAGAAACATGAGTAAATGTCTCATCAAAATCTATTCATTCTTATTGATTATATCCTTGTGCACTAGTCTAGCTTTATTGCTAGTTATTATCCATTTTCATCTACTTTATTTTTTAACACTCATTTTATACCTATTACAGATTGATTTATCATCTAGGAACAAGTTCACATACCTCGTTTCATTCAAATTGATTTAGTTGCTCGAGTTTTACTCATTTTGGGATATCTCACATGACAAGCTTCTTTGGGTGATTCTTCACAAATGTCTATTCTTTTGGAAGTTAATTTTGATCTTCTACCTTGACAACTTCTTTGGGAGACTCAATTGATCATTCATTCAAATCTACCTCTTCTATATTTCTGATGGTCTCATTAACTTGATCATTGGTAACATTAGAAAATCTAGATTCATAAAAAACTATATGCATGGATTTTTTCACTATTTGAGTTCTCTTATTATACTCTATAGGTTTTACAAAATGTGTGGTATCCTAAGAAACTTCCTACATTAGTCTTTGACTCAAAATTTTCCTAGATTATCTATATTATTCAAAATAAAAATTTTCATCCAAAAACTTTAAAATATGAAATACAAAGATTTTTCCAATGAAAAGCTCATAAGGTGTTTTGTTAGTAAAGGTGAAATATAAACACAATATATAATGTTGCAAGATGTGCTTATAGCTTCAGCCTCAAAATATATAGGTAAGTCATGTTTATTTAATATCGTTCTTACCATTTCTTGTAGGGAGTAATTTTTCCTCTCAACAATATAATTTTGTTGTGGATTTCATTGCAAAAAAATTCAGATTCTTTGTTTTAAACTCTCCATTATGATCACTTCTAATTTTTAAATTATAAAAAAATTTCCACTGTGAACACGTTCACTAAAATTTCTAAATTCTCTAAAAGTTTCATCTTGATTTTTGAGAAATAATATCCAAGTATATCTTGAAAAATCATCGACTATGACAAAAGCACAATGTTTAACTCTAAGACTTACAAATTTGGAAGGACCAAATAAATATATGTGAAGTAATTGCAATGGTCGAGTCATTCGCACTATACGTTTGGATTTGAAAGAGACTTGTTTACCCATTTGACATGCATCACAACTGTTGTCATTTTCACTAGCAAGACCTTTAACAATATTATTTTTTGTAATTTTTAAACTTAAATCCATGGTAGCATGTCTGAGTCTTTTATGTCACAGCCAACTCTCATTTTTAAATACTAGAAAATATATTTTCACTATGATTTTAAAAATCTCTCAAGTTTATGGTGTATCATTATATCCATTTTCCAATAAATAAAACTTTGTTAGACGCTTTATCAATGATTAAGTAAAAATCTTTTTAAAAAAAGACTCAATAATTTTTGTCACAAAGTTGACTAGCTAATAATAAGTAAGTTGTTATTTATAGGGGTGTAAGCCAAACCGTTAAAACTGATAATAGACTGAACCGAGCTGAATCGCAACGGTTCGGTCGGTGTGTGTATTGCAGACGGTTTGGTTTGGTTTTGGAGTTATAAACATTGTCGGTTTGGTTCGATCTATGACTTTTCTGTTGAAACCGCACCAAACTGCACTCCATATATAAATAACACATTCTCAAGCCCTAGCCTCCAAGTTTCCACAACACAGCTTCTCTCCTTGGCTCTCAATTATTCACCTCTTTCTCTATGTCTTCCCTCTTTTCTCCCTTTCTTTGTTCTTTATCTATTCTCTCTCTCTCTCTCTCTCTCTCTCTCTCTCTCTCTTTATTTTGTCTGTGTTTGTTCCATCTTTATCTCTCTTCGTTCTCCATCTCTTCGCTCTCTCTCTCTCTCTCTCTCTTCGCTCTCTCTCTCTCTCTCTCTCTCTCTCTCTCTCTCTCTTCGCTCCAACTTTTATTTGTTTGTTCTGTATCTCTCCATTTCTCTTCTTTATTTCAGGATCTTTTACAGAGAAGATGGTTACTTCAGAGACAAAGAAGAACAATTCGATGCGTGATTTTGAAAAATTGAAGCTTGCGGCTACTGCTAATAGGAGAGGGATGCTTGGTCAAATCTGGTTCTAAAAAATCAAAGCTTACGGCTAGAGGGAAGAAAAAATCGCTTTGAATCTGAGTGGATGATTGATTCTTGTTCATTAGGATTTGTGCATTTGGTTTATTTATTCTCTTTTGTGCTATTTGGATTTTTAAGGTTAAATATGATTTTTTGGCGATCCTGTTGTAAGTCCTGATTTTAATTTTTTTAACATGAAATTTGAAGTTATTAGTACTTAGATACTCTTTACTCTTGTAATTGTTCAATAAATATTGCATAAGTTTGATTCAGACCCCTAAACCGAATTGAACCGTTTACACCCCTAGTTCTTTAACCCGTGTACTAGTAAAATCTTATATATAGTGAGGGAAGCGTCATTACTTATAGACCCAATACTGATGATTTTTCTTTTTTTTCGTCCCTCAAAGTGATGTGTCCTTTCTTTCGACTTATTTCGGTAAGCTTTCTTTCGTCACTGGTCATGTGTTTTGAGCATCTACTATTAAGGTACCATTTGTCATCCTTCTTAGATGTACCTACAACAACGATATTTAAAAAGTTATTTTTGTTATCCAAATATTTTTAGGTCCTTGATTGTTAGTATAATAGGGAGTCCAATCGTGTTTTTTCAAGGTATACATCTTTCTTTTTACGGAAACATGAGAAACTCTTATACCCTCTAACTCCGCAATAATGTCAGATGATAGGAGTATGGCGTGTATGAGAATGTTTGGATTTTACAAAAATATTTTAATGATGTTCTTGATTTTAAAAAGATGTATACCCTAATACACTTTTATCGGAGGCATATCTTTGATTTCCAAGAAGCCTATTCCTATTATTACTACTGTTAATAAACTTTTGGAGTGTTGTATTTAAATCTTTTTATTTCCTTTGACATCTTACAAGATCTCAATTCAACACATGTAGAGTTGCTTTGATTTTTAAGCTTTCATTCTCCAAACACTCATTTTCTTCTTGAAGTTTTATAAAGCCATTTTTCATAATTTTATTCTTTAAACATAATTTTTCAAATTCTCCAAAAAGTACTTCAAAAACTATTTCAAGATCATCATATCTAGGCTTAGTATTTGAAGTTAGTTTGGAAGAGCTACCTCATCTTTCAAAGCCATGAAGCACATGTTTGCCACTTCTTCTTCTTCTTCTTCTTCCTCGAAGTCACTTTCATCGGTCTCATGCCAAGTTACCTTGAATGCTCTTTGTTTGAATTTCTTTGGGGTGTCAAACAATCGGCCTTGATATGTCTAACTTTTTTATATTCGTAGCATATTAGTATGTCGCGTGATATTTTCTTTGTCATCTTTTCTGGGAGTACTATTTCTTCTATCCAAGAATCTCTTAACTGTCTTGTGAGAAGGGCTATGTCATCTTTTTCATCGTAGTAATCTTTTTCATTAGTAGATTGCTCTAGAGTTAATTTGAGTGAAATGAACTTCTTGTTTAGTGTTTCTTCTTCTACATTTTGTTTGTGCCTCATTCTGTGTGTCATCAAAGAGTCAATGAGTTCTTCAAATGACAAAGTATTTAGATCTTTGACTTTTTAAACGACAATAACTTTGGCTTCCCAACTTTTTGATAAGAACCTAAGAGGATTTCTAACCATGTTCACATTAAAGTAGGCTTTTCCAGTAGATCTTAATCCATTTATAATATCGATAAAGCGAGTAAATTTATCATGCACATATTCATCATGTTTCGTTTTAAGCATTTTCTAACTATGTACGAGAATACTTATCTTAGATCTTTGATTTGGTTTGTACCATCGTGTGTGACTTCAAACATATGCCAAATAGACTTAGTAGATTCACAAGTAGATATTCTATTGAATTTAATTTGATCAAGAGCACATTACAACACATTTATAGCTCTAGCATTCGGCTAGATTTTCTTTTTATCCTCATCATTCCATTTACTACTAATCTTAGTAATACTTTTACCTTTTACAGTTTTGTATGGAATGTGAGCACCACTTTCTATTTCATCCCATAAATTATAATCTGTAGATTGTAAATAATGTTTTCATGCAAGCTTTCTAGTAAGTATAGTTATTTTCAAAAACTGATCCACTCGTGGTTGCCATTACTTAAGACAGTGAAGTCTTTTAAGAAATAAGTTTCAAGCTTTAATACCAATTATAAGATCGATATGACCAACCAAGAGGATGGTGAATTGAGTGAATTTGTGTAACTGAAAAATTTAAGCACTCAATTAATAAAAACATCAAATATTAATATAAGATTAATGATGAATGTGGAAACATAAATAATAAATAAATGTAAACGTGTGAGAAATAAAAGAGTGCATAAAAATGAAGACAATGGAGAGAGATATGGCATAAAATATTTTTGTCGTGGTTGAGAAAAGATTATCTCTAAGTTCACACTTCAAGGATTCCTTCTTGAAGATTTTTCCCTCACGATCTTCTTAAGGGTGAAAATTAAACCTTTTACAAACTTTATTGGTTTGTGGTATCAATCAAACATTGACAATATAACGCTTTGAAATCTTTGAATCTTTTACAAATGAATTTCAAGAACTCTCCCACAACTTATTTTTCACTCACAACCATATTTTTCTCACTCAAGGAGATTTATCAATTCTAAGCACAAGAACACGAGACAAAGTTGTGAGAACATTGGAGAGAGGAGAGAATGCTTCGTTAGAAAGTTTGAGGGAGAAAGGAGAGTGACTCGACTATTTATACTAGTCGAAATAATGTAAAAATCGGTTTAACTGGTTTGGATAATCGATTGCACCGGTCCATAGTTAAGGGAATATTTTCGTTTTAGGTCAAATCGTTGTACCGGTTTCTCTCACCAGTTGGACTTGTTTGACAATTAAGGAAAGTGTTATTTAATTGTTTGATTGGTTTCAACCGGACTAACTGGTCTCCCACCGGTTTGTTTGATATGGCCCCCAATATGTCCCGTCGTTGTATTTACTTGTCCATTAGGATATTTCAAGGGTGTTTGTGGACTTTTTCATTAATGTGGCTATTTTAACATATCTGAGAACTGGCAGAGTTGATTATTTTCGAACGATGTGTTTTTACTGTGTTCTTGATGCAAGAAAAAACATAAATCAATGAGAGTGAGCTCCTACTACAAAATACATTGAACTATTAAGTAAATTCTTCACGTCCAAAAATACTATTTGTCATTGCTAAAAGAAACTAACTCTATTTAAATGCTTAAAATGGTCATTCTTACATATAAAGCATTAAAAGAGGTTATACACTGCAACTTACGCTACATTAAAAATAATATGACTATTTTCTTATTTATCATAATATGATATATAAAATGCATATTTAAAATATAAGTCATGTTTTCAAATATTTTACTAGATTTTTAAATTTTTTACATTTTAAAAAGTAATTATGTATTCCTAATAAAGATGAATATTTTACTCTAAAATGAAATTATTCCCTTAAAACCTGGTAACATATTTTGATTGAAATTAAAACAAAGGACGAATATTGTATTTTTTTCTGTGTAATAAAAGGTTTATCTCAATTCAATATTATTGAGAATTTCAAAAAAGAGTGCACATGACACTGGTTATCTTGTATAGGTGGAGAGTGATAAAGAGACTGAATGAGAATATTATTATTGTTGTTATCATGGATGGATTTATATAAGGTTAATAATAACTTTTTTGTCACATGAGAATGAAATATTTATGAAGATCAAAATTAGGGTCATATGAAGACAAAATTTTATTATAAGTAGTTGAACTAACAATTCTATTCTAATCGTGGAGTTAAATTTGTAATTCACAAAAAATCTTGGAAAAGAAGAGAAATGAAGTTACTTGTTGAAGTGCTTCAAAAGTAACTTCACGATGACGATATTAGTTAGTGTAAACTATGAAGAAAGTGGCTTACGTTAAAGAAGTTGTTAACACATAATAATTAAGATTTTTTTGGCAAATTAGTAGTGATAAATAATGACTACCCAATTGATCAGTTCCCAACCAAAAGATTAATTAGCCGTTGGGTATATGGTCAAATTAACAATTTGAATTGATATTTATGATTGTGACTATTTAACGATCCATCGTTAGTAGATAAAATAATTTGCTACGGTCATTAAAAAAATCATATAAAATTGATATTTGCGACTAATTTGCATGTTAATGAGGTGGTTAGACCGGATTTTTTATTTGATTGCTTACTTAGGATCTGCCAGTTAATAATTAAATGATATAAATGATTGGAGCAGGCTAATTAAAGCAGAACAACTGAGTGGTAAATTCTTATTAAAACCAAACAAAATTAATTACTTTGCATGAATTCCAGGTCTTAAGCTCTATACCATGGATTATTATAATCAGATAATCATGACAAATGCTCGTACTTCATTTCAATAATTAATAAAAAAATATAAATGTAGCCAAATAAAAGAGAGAGTATTTTTTTTATTTTAACTTCATGTATTTATGTAATTAAGTGTTAACAACTTCACTAGTTATATGGTGAATCAAGAGAGATGGGTATACAATTATCGTAAAAAAATATTGTTGTGAAGTATAATAATGAGAGGTTATTGTTCTAAACTGTTTATTTTTCTTCACTCAAATATATTTACCTTTAACAAAAACAATGAGAGGTTACAGACACAAATGA
The DNA here is from genome assembly GCA_003255025.1 of Datisca glomerata. Taxonomy (NCBI): domain Eukaryota; kingdom Viridiplantae; phylum Streptophyta; class Magnoliopsida; order Cucurbitales; family Datiscaceae; genus Datisca; species Datisca glomerata. The sequence goes on from QANY01002415.1 coordinate 200,775, forward strand.
CAAATACATAATTTTTCTTACTTAAAAATAAACAATTTTCAATATTTTTTTTTTATAAATGTTGCTTTTTTTTCAGTTTGTAATAACTACTAACTTATCTAGCGAGAAACGAATCAAACTTCAAAAGTTTGTGGGTCTAAAAGAAAAAAATTAATGAAAAGCATATATATTAAACATATCTATAGTACTACACTTTGAACTTGTTCTTTGGCTGCAGGTTCTTTTATAATACCTAATTTTCAACAGCTAATATAATAAAAATTTTAAGGATGGAATAAATACCTAATTCCGAAAGTAATCAAACCCTCTTCGTCAATATTGTCATGCACTTGAACTCATGCATGACTCATGCAATTAAAATATAAATACAAGCCTGCAACAGGTCTAAATTCGATGACACATAAAAAATCGATCGTCATTTCATTGTCTAATAGTAAGTGATTATATTCTCATATAACTACAAAATTTTGAATCATCGAAGTATCGAATACATTGTCTGACAATAAGATTTTTATGTCCCGAGAATTATACACACCACAAGAATCGAGTGATCTCGTAATCTTCTTTATCTGCAAACTTAATTTTTGGTCACGCTCTTTGTATCCTATCAAATACAAGGAAAACAAAATATATAGTTGCATATAATATACCATGCTAGAAAAAAATATATATAGTTGCATATAATATACCATTCTTAGCATTTATTCCGTGGGCTTTATTATTTTTTTTTTGTGAATTTAGGATGCTTACGTGACTAATTAGAAAAAGATGATCCCCATATTTCCTAACTCCATCTTTTCTTTTTCTAGGTGGAGCCATCATGCCTTTATAAAGCTTAACTCTCACGTAAATTTCATTTTCGTTTTGATCAACTAACAAATTTGATGAGAATTGAGACTAGTGTGATTGGTCATGAAAAAGACAGTAGAATCATTCGAACTCACAAACTCATAGAATGAACTTACGTGATTTTCAAAGTTGACAATATTATATTTATTATCATCAAATTATCGAACGATTTCCTAAGAGAAAATTCAGAAGAAAAAAAAACTGTTAGATTATAGAAGACAAATGAAAATGGCCTTCATACAAGCATAAAGCAATCCTATAAATGGATTACTCCAATAATACAGCTTGGCTTCAATCTACAAGTTTTTTTTTCAATTTAATTGAGATAAGGATGACAAATCAACCTGGAAAAATGAGACCCACTTTTTTGTTCATATTTTTTTCCTACAAGAATTTGATTCCATTTGTCTTCTGATCTAAATCTAATGTCTAACACAAAATCCTATTTTGTAAAAGCAGATCATGATTTTCAATAACAAAACAAGATTAGGTAGTAAAAATGATTAAACCCTGATATGCAAGAGCTTTTGAGTGCGAATTATATTAACCTTATTCCTTATAAATTTGTAATTTGATATCAAAAACTATCTTCAAAAATAAAAAAATATCACATAAAATAGGCTGAGTGTTGGAAAAGATTGAGAAATTAAAAGGAAAATAAAAGAAAAAGTGGTGTGTGAATGAAAGTATGAAAGTTAGTGTGAGAAATTGTCCCGCATGGAAAAAATAAAAGAAAGTTGGGGGTTTATAAACTCAACACAACCCCTAACCCAAGGGGCACCCACATTTTGTGAGGAATGGAGGACTTAGATGGCATATGATCCTCTCCACCCATCCGGCTCGGTCAGAGCTGTTAAACACTCCAACAAATATCCTCAAATTCACTTCAGTTGCAGAGAGAAGATACTATGAGTTTACGTTTTAGATCTTTGAGTCCGAGAAGATACTTCGAGATGTTGCTTCTGCATACAATGTTATTCTGTCATTTATGTTTTACATCTTTGAGTCCGAGAGAGAGAAGATACTGTGAGTTTAGATAGAGATTGAGAGATTGGTTGCTGTTCTTGATATGAAATTATTGTATCACGCAGAGACAATCTTCGTAGTCTCCAAGTACCGTGTGGAGGACAAATACTGTTTTTAGGACATTGCATTCATGCAATCCTCAATATGTTTTCGTCATCGTTCATAATTTATTTTTAGTTATTTTCATTATCATTATTTCCTTTGTAATAATTCATCGTTCATTTCTTTGTAATCGTTGTCGTTAATTTTTAGTTGTAATCGTTCTTAATATTAATTTTGGTTTATGTAAAATCCATGCTTCATTTCCACCAACACTGAGTAGTGTGGATTAGTAGGAAATGGATTTTCTGTCATTGGACTCCAACAGTAGATACGACATTCAACACTGTTGGACTGTCTTGGTCAAATCATCTGGACGGTCTAGATTGTGCCGAGTTACTAGGGGAGAAGACAATTTTTTTTAATTTTTAATATTTTAATTTGAGTCGTCAAAATCTAACTAACGATTTAGATTCAACTTCCACTTCGCAGCTGCTTAACGATTATCCAAATCCGGATCAGTATGCCACGATCTACTGACCCTATTATTGACTAAAGACACTATATGATTTTGTTGATCTAGTGGGTCATATGAAGAATATAAGAGAATAGTGGGGCCTCCACTCGAAACTTTGATGAAGAAGAAACACAAGCAAAGTGGTATTGTGTTTGTGTCAAGCAAGATGGTCTGCTTCAACGTATCCAGTTAGTTAGCCTCCCCCAATTCTTTCAATGGATAAGGTTCTTATTTAGATTTATGCCAATCTAATTGATAAGGCAAATTTAAACCCCCACTTATCAACTTCTATATATTTTCTGGTTTAGATTTTTTTCTCTTTGGGAATGCCTTGTTTATAGCCATGAATTCTAAATTCATTTTATAAGAGCATGTCGCTGACTTATTCTATAACAATATTAGGATATAGATGACCAGTAAAAATGGTTAATTTAGTTACATGCTGTTTAAAGCCGCAGATAGTCGTTTGGTTGGAGGTGTTCGAGAGTAGGAATGACTATGTGATAATATTTTATTTTCTAAAAAATCTAATTTTTAAAGGAATAAGATGTCTTCAAATTCTTATATTTAAATCTATCAATATTTGAAAGATATTTCAATTTTCAGAAAATTAAATACTCATGTGTACTTATTTTTCTCCTCGTCATAATTATATTCAACTTTTCATTGATATATTATACCTACCAAATTACAATTGTATTATAAAATATTTATATTCCACTAATTTAATTCCTAAGTCACCACCCTCTTTTACGGATTTGGGTTCGATACTATTTTTCCAAATTTAGAAAATATGTTTTTTTTTTGAAAAAATAGTGTGGATTACGAGATATTATTGTGGCTATCCTTCTCGATAGCTGCCACATAGGCAGATAGGCACACAAAAGTAGATAAAATTGTCTAGCAACACTCATCTGAAGGGGCGACCAAGCCATCATTAGTCTAGAAGGTTTTTAAGGCCTTGCCACATTATTTTATTTTATTTTTTTAAGGAAAATAAATTTCATTGCCTTAAAATATTTTATTTTAAACATAAATAATTCATAGAATAGACATTTTATGTACCTGTCTCATTGGCCTTAGTTAAGATTAAAATAACATATTTCAATTATAATAATGTTTGAAAGGTGAGCATAGATAAGAACCACAAGGGTCAACTATTTAATATTATTATAACAAACTAGTAACACTACAATTATGAATTAGTTAGATGGCATTATATGTTTAATGTTGTCTCTCTTTGTGTGGTTAAGTTATTGATAACCATATTTTTTTAAAAAAAAATTGATAATTAACCGATAAAAAATATATTGTTTAAAATTTTAATATCACTTAAATATATCTTAAATTTAAGTCACGTTCACTTATTTTCACTTGACTAAATGAGAAATTAATATTTTTTATTTTCATAATTATTATGAGGGTAGAATTTATACAGTTCACCAAAAAAGAAATTACTCACTCGCAGGACTACCTTATATCATTTAATTATGTCGTTAAATTATGAGATTAAGTGATTTTATCATAAAATTGACATTTCGATTATAGATATTATTTAGTACACGAGAAATGATATATATGTATCTTTCCAATGTAGATGTGACATTGGCCATATGACTAAACTTCCCATATAATTTGAATTAGCATTAGGTTCATAAATTGAAATGTTAACAACCATATAATTATGATCAATTTCTTAATGAAGGTGGCTTAATTATTCAAAATTGATAGGACAAACGTCCAAAACCACTGCCTCTAGGATAGAAACAGCAAATGCTTGACATTGAAACTAATGCACTATTTGTCATTATTTTTCAACTATACCACCTATATCTCCACATCTGACATACCTCCTAATTAAAGTCCAGTCCACTAACTATATCTAGTTTTTGGTGGGAAAGGGGAATTAGAGGATTTGGTATTCTTTTGTGAAGAAATTTTTAAGTTCTTTTGCTTTTATTTCAGTTCTCACACCTACCCCTCTCCCAACTAAGTATCAATTTTCACACAAGTAAATTATTTATTAGAAAATTCCACGTTACTGTAACATTAATATACTAGAAGAGGGATTAAAGATGGTATGATTGAGAAAAAAAGGCTTCCTCTCCTCTTATTATATATTTTTCTCTACTCTTACTTCTCTCATGAACTAAAGTATTATATAATATTTCTTGTGGAAAAAGTTGGCTAAAACACAACAAAGTCCAATACTATTAGGCATTTGTAGGTTGGGTTTGGGACCAAACACAGTGATGAAAGCTATTGAATTGAATCTAGTACCACCAGACCACACCAACAACAACAACCAAGTTTAATGTGTTCAACATAAGCCTCTGCCTCCTTATTTTGACCAAAATTTGAACCTTTTAGATGTTTGTTTCTTTTTTCAAGGAATTATTAACAATGTCCTGATTTACACGATTAAAATATAAAACCACAGAAACAATATGAACCACGATTGTCTCCTGTTCCTTAGAACAAGAGAGAATTCTGTTAGATCTGGACCGTCTATTTTAAAAATGGACGGTCTCAATTTATGACATTAAAAGTTAAAATAAAAAATAAAACAAAAAATCATCACATCATCTCGGTAGACGTGTCGAGATGATCGTGGTCGTCTGTTTTTGAATGGATGATCACGATTTAACAAAAATAATCTCCTCATGTTGGATCCTTAACATGAGAGGATTTATTTGCATTTTCTATGTGATAAATCTAAAGTTGATTACTTCTGATAAAAAAATAATATAACTAAAAAAATAATATAATTTGAAAATACACAATTCCTCTGTACTGTGCAGATGTGTTGAAATAGACACTCTCTGTAATGTCATTTAAAAAAAATAACCTTATAATATAACATGTATAAGTAAACTTAATTTAACTCGATCTAAATTTTTTAAACATAAGAATATCACAGTTCATCCCAATCCTATAGCTCACCCAAAAAATGAGTATAACAGTTGCCCCCAGCTTCTAAGTATGAAGTGTGATGAAGACATTGGAAGTTGTTCACAAATTTGTGTTGATTTTTGTTCGGGAGCTAAGGGGGTGTGACCGTGGTGTCACGTGGGTGCAGTTACAGGTGTGATCTAGTCACAATAAACGATAATTATAGCCTATGAATGTGGAGGTTGAGATCTTAGGGGTGAAGGACGAGCACTTTGAGCCAACCTATGGAAGATGATAAAATGCTCTTAGAATGAGTAATTCAGAGATAATTTTCCAAGTCTAGCAAGTAAAGAAATACCAAATGAAGCAAAAGTCTAAAAGTCCTTTACAATAAAAAGAAATGCCTTTATTTATAGAGAAGCTTCCATGCAGGGTCCACTCTAATTAATCCCTTGACCAATTGACAGTGAATCCTACTTAATGACACCTCAACAAGCTCGTTGAGGTGACAACGTCCATTCATCGTTTGCTATGACCATAACCGCGCGGGTCAGGGTATCTATGAGGAAGATTCTCATGTAATCTACTTTTCACATAGCCATGTGTCACGTCAAGTGACTGCAAATTCGAGAAGGAATAATACGGAGAATGCACCATATTGATGAAATAGGCGATATTCGTCCGAGATCCCTCCCAATGGGTGTCCTAACAACTGAGTCCAATTCCACAATGGGAGGATGGCACATCCACGACCCTCAAAGAAGCCATACTAGTGAATGGATATCATTTCCAATACGGTGTAACCTCGTCCAAATCCTACTAGATCACAACCCCCATAATGTTCCTAGGCAAGGAATTCATCTAAGTCTTTATCACCTGACTTAGTGGTTATAATGTTATGAACGAATATATAGAAAGAATAAATAATACAAGATATATTTTATGGCAGTCGGTCACTGACGTGGATCGAGCAATCACGTTGAAAAGTTAAAACTGACACTTGACAATAGTTCATAAGAACAACATGTGCCACATTGACCACTCAAAGTCATAGCGTTCAACCATGTGAGTGGCGGGGGGGAGGGGTGCACCCATGTACGCTTTTCTTTTTGATAATTGTGATACTTTACGAGTTTATTCCCTTCTTTTTTTAGCAAGAACTTTCCAAAGGGTTCTCTATTTGTAATGGCTAGTGTGAGACATAGTTAGAGCTCAAGTTTAAAGCTGAATACATAGTTATTTTTACATTAACTTTGTGTTGAAGAGCATGAAGTAAGTAGGGTTGTTGTTGGGTTGCAGCCGAGCTCCATACTTTAACTTCACTTCGATAGGGTGTCAAAGAGCTCGAAGTAAGTATGTGGACTCATACTTTGGGCTCTTCGACATTCTATTAATTGTCCGTGGAGTTCGGCCGAGTTTCATACTTTGAGTTCACTTCGACTGTATGTCGAAGAGCCCAAAGTATCGACTGGGTGTCGAAGAGCCCAAAGTAAGTAGGGCTGTGAGGTTACAGCCGAGGTGAGTCGCTGGGGTGCGACTCCCATTAATTGCTGTGGGTTTCGGTTGAGTTTCATACTTTGAGTTCATTTCGACTGGGTGTCAAAGAGCTCAAAGTAAGTAGTACTGCTAGGTTTTTGCCGAGGCGATTTGCTAGAATGCGACTGTCGTTAATTGCCGTGGAGTTTGATAGAGTTTCGTACTTTGGGCTGACTTTGACTGGGTGTTAAATAGCTCGAAGTAAGTAGGGCTTCTAAGTTACAGCCAAGACGAATCACTTGGGTGTGACTTCCACCAATTACCATGCGATTTAGCTGAGTTTAATACTTTGAGTTCACTTTGAAAGATAATTAGCGGGTAACCTTGGTGACTTCATGGAGGATGAACCTAGAGTCACTTCAGATGACTTAGTTGAGAGTGTACTTGGGATCACTTCTGATGACTTTGGCGAGGGTGAGCCTGAGTTCACTTCACATGACTTAGTGGAGGGTAAGGTTGATGTCACCTCAAATGACAGGAGAAAGTTGAGATTGAGATCACCTCAGATGGCTTTAACGAGGTTGATCCTAGAGTCACCTCAAGTGGCTCAGGCCACCCATGGTCTTCTTGAATGACTTAACTGGGTTAGGGTTACCTTTAATGACTTCATCGAGATTAAGTTTAGGGTCACCTCAAATGACCTAGGTGGGGGTGAGTTTGGGATAACCTCAGATGACTTCAAAGAAGATGAGCTCGGCTCACCTTGCTGACTTTGGTGGGTTGAGCTTCGGTCACTTAAGGAGGATTAGGTGAATGTGAGCTTGCGATCACTGGTGAGGATGGGCCTCGGGTCACCTAAGATGGCTTAGGTAGGGGTTAGCTTAAGGTCACCATCGAGGGTGGTCCTTAGGTCACCTAAGATGACTTAGGTGAGGGTGATCTTGGGGTTACCGACAAGGATAGGCCTCATGTCACATAAAGTGGCATATGTGAGGCTAATCTTGGGGTCACCGGTGAGAATGATCCTTGGGTCATCTAAGGTGGCTTAGGTAATGATGAGCTTAGGTTCAGACGAGAATAAGCCTTGGGTCACATATGGTGGCTTAGGTGAGGGTGAGCTTGGGGTCATTGTCGAGGATGAGTCTTGGGTCACCTAAGGTGGATTAGGTGATGGTGAGCTTCAGTTCACCTAGAAGATGTGCCTTGGGTAACCTAAGGTGGCTTAGGAGCTGCGCTTGAGATCATATGCGAGGATGAGCCTGGGGACACCTTAGGTATCTTAAGTGAGGCTACGCTTAAGGTCACCTACGTGGATGGGCCTCACGTCACATAAGGTGGCTTAGGTAAGGCTGAGCATGGGATCACCGACGAGGATGAGCCTTGGACCACCTAAGATGACTTAAGTGAGGGTGACCTTAGGGTCACCGGCGATGATGAGCCTTGGGTCACCTAAGATGGCTTAGGTGAGGGTGAGCTTGGGGTCTCCAGCGAGGATGAGCCTTGGATCAACTAAGATGGGTTAGGTGATGGTGAGCTTGGAATCACCACTAATAAAAAGACAATGTGTTTTTCTCATAATGATTTGGTAGACTATTCCCACATTTTATTCTTCTCATACTATTTTAATTTTAAGTTCATTAGAAAGATATTACTTTTATTCTTCTCTACTAGTTACCCCACAGTTTAATGCGAAAAAATTTTTGGCGAGTCAAATTGAATATAAGATAGGTAACCAAAAAATACTTGAGATCTTGGAGTATGAGCTAAGGCATCTCGGATGGCGTCAAAAGATAAGTCTAGGGCCACCTTGGATGACTTTGGCAATGATGCGAAATAAGTTACTCTCTTTCACTTAATCAAGATTAGGCCTAGGGGTCCTCCCACATAACCAATGCGAAATTAATCCTAGGGTTATCCCCTATGACTTAGGCATGCCTGAGGGTCATTATATGTGGCTTAGGTAGGCTTTTGAAGACGATAGTCCTCTCAAATAGGTAAATCACAAAGCTTAGTTATGTTCCCACAGACGACGCCAATTGTTGGCAGTCAAATCTCAGAGGTGAGACTTCGTCAACAATGTCTTCACTTCACTCTCAAAACATGTAATGAGGGAGGTAGTGTAGGAGACCAAGGTGAGGGGGTGGTCTCCTTTTTATCCCTCCAAAGCTTAAGTTAGAAAGGAAGTAGATGAGCGTAAACTAGAGAGTAAGTTGGGAGTCTATTGCCTTTTTTTACATACCTTAATGAAGGTCATTACCTTTTTTATATAGTATTATTTCAGGAAACTAAGGTAGCTAGGGCAGGGCAAGGTGGCCTCAGGTACGGACTATAGTCCACCCTCCAATGAGGTGTTGTATTGGAGTAATCTCTGTCCTTGGACCTTTTCTATTGGATTGACAGGGGCATGTAATGACGTGTGGTGTTAGGATAGTCTATTCTCGTCCTTGCAAAGGTACTATCTCGACTCTCATTGGACTGCCCATATTAAATGCTCTTGATGACACCCTAAGATGGTTAGTTAACTGACTTCTAGGGTAGTGAGATTCATGCTTTTTCTCATACCCCATTCCTGATTGGTCTGTGTGTATTTAATGTATATGATGACACCTTGCAAGCTTCTACCTTGGCCTAGGATCCATATTTGAATTGAGGCGGGAGATTCCCCCTTGAGTTCCTCTCCAAGTGGAACCTCTCGCTTTTGAGACCAAGTTAATGTATCGAGTTCACTAACCCTTAGTCTCGCTTCATTAAAGGGAGCCTCCTAATACATGGTCTTCAACGCTAGGACATAGCTCGTATATGGTTTCATGGGTTTAAGGATGAGGCTCATCCTCGGGTGCTTAGAGACTTTGTCCTCAGGTCGAGGGGGACTTTGTCCTCATGTGATACTTGGGTACCTCATCATCATGTACTTAGGGACCTCGTCATCGGGTCTAGGGGATCTCATCCTTAGGTCCAAAGGGCCATCATACTCGGGTTCGAGTAGACCCATGCTCAGGCACTTGGGTAACTCATCCTCGGGTACTTGGGGACCTCGTCATGGGTACTTGGGTACCTCATCCTAGGGTGCAAGGGGACCTCATCCTCGGGTACTTAAGTACCTCATCCTAGGGTACTTGGGTACCTCATCTTGGGGTACCTGGGTGCCTCATCCTTTGGTACTTGGGTACCTCATCTCTTGGGTACTTGAGGACCTCATCCTTGGGTACTTGGGTACCTCATCCTCGGATGCAAGGGGACCTCATCTTCGGGATGATGGATACCTTGTCTTGGAGTACATTGGTACCTCATACTTGGGTGCTTGAATACCTCATCCTTGGATACCTTTTCCTAGGGTACTTGGGTACCTCATCCTTGGCTGCAAGGGAACCTCATCCTCAAGTATTTAGGTACCTTGTCCTAGGATACTTGAGTACCTTGTCTTGGAGTACTTGGGTGCATCATCCTTAGATACATGGGTATCTCATCATTGTGTACTTGGGCACCATGTCTTGGGTTACTTGGATACCTTGTCCTAAGATGGTCTTTTGTGAAGCCCAAAAAATGGTGATAGCAAACTCCAACTATTTATCCATCATGTTATGATACCTAATAATACTCTCTCATCTTTTTGGTGCTTTTAAATCATGGCATAAATGTCAATTCAACGATATATTTTTACTCCATAAATACACTGTAATTTATGTGTATAATCAGTGGGAGATTCAAGATTTTAGTTTAGGAGTACATCATAATACATTAGAACATAAATGTCGATATGAATTTTTAAAAAAAAATAATATTTAATTTTTTTATTAATAATCATTCAGGTTTATTCTTAGAATTAATAATTTTTTTATGAATGGGCTAAAGAATCTATAAGGAGATGAAAGAGTTAGAATTCCTCGACACTTTTCACTATTTAGCAGCATCCTCTAAAGAATGAATCATGGTTTAACAAACGTGATCATCTCATATTTTTTAGACGTAGTTCAAGTGGACACATAATATTTTTTTCATATTTTCATAAAATACATTGGATATATAAAATAAACAGTAAGAAGATCAACATGTGTAACCCATATGACAGTACATTAGTAAATTAAAAAGCAAGAAAAGGTCAAGAAACATTGTTAAATTGGAGAAATTATAATATGAACCCAAAACCTCTGTTTTAAGAAAAAAATATAATGATCTGTCAATCTCTATAGGAAGCACATCACAAATCAAATTTAAATAAAGTATCCAAAAACAATTTCTATGGAAACGTAAAAAGTCAAAATCGAGAGGTCTGGAGAATGGGGCATGCCCCAGCGAGCCTTTATTAGATTCCCCCTGCGTATAACAATATTTTTAGAGATACGAGGTGAAGTTAGCTACATCTAAATGTCTGATGAATTTCTGAAATTAACTTGAACCATTTCTTTTATTTATTCATACAACTTTTATAATAACAAATAATAATAACAATATGAAGACATATATGAGAAAAAAAAACATTTTTCGATATTACGTAGAAGAATGAACTCAATGGAGTGAGACAAGAGAATTATAAGTGTCATGGTTTAAGATAAAATAGAAGTAATGAGCATGTCATTCCTAGCATGAAAAGGAATGCGATTAATTGAATGGATAAGAAGAAAGGGAGTTGTCCAACGTTCCAACGATGCGTAAAAGAGGTTCATTCCAACGATGCGTAAAAGAGGGTTGTTTTGCGTGTTTAATATGATAAGATGAAGATGACACATTGACACATAAGCTGTTTAGGCAGATTTGATGCCATAACCATATCCTTCTAACTTTTACCTTTTGCTGTTACCACATATTTTGCTATAATCCCCTATTAAAATCCTTCTCAAACTGTTTAAGTAGAAATAGTAAATGAACAATATTATCCCCATAAGATAATTAAGTTCCATAAATTAATCAATTATCAAATTTTTCCTAAAATTCAAAACCTATCTCAAAGCCTTCTTTAAAAGGTAAAATCAAGTCTAAAAAATCAAAAGAAAAGCATGAGTTAATACCAAAGATGCTCCTTCTTCTTAGAAACAATACAAACTCTGACTCTGAATTCTCAGCAGAGTCAAATCACCCAATAAAGAATAAAAAAAGTCAATCATCTAAATCTTCCTCTCAGCAATTGAAGAGAAAATCTCATGTTCGTACTCTTCCCCAATGGGCTCATGATCCCTTCGAGGAATCACAAGACATATTTTGATGATGTAGACCTCAGTGAGGATGAATAGAGAGAACTAAATGGATCCTTAGCAAAATGTCAATCATGATAACACTATAGCACAATGCAACGATCATCATACTCTTCATAAACAAGCAAAGAACAATGACCTCTAATCCAGGGTAACAATCATCAAGGATTAGTAACAATCGCTCCAACAACAGTCTCAACAAATCATGACACCCACAAAGATCAAGTTTTCAATTATCAAGATTCTTTGTAATTATTCTTAGTCAAAAGTAGACAAAAGTAGGCATGTAAAATATTTTTACTTTTGTAGAATAGATTAATTCAGGTAAGTGATGGATTTCCGATGAACTCCACTTTCCTTAGCTATAAATAGGCAGTCTCTCCCATTTATGATTCAGAACTCGTTTTACAACTCTTACTATTTGAGAGCTCAAACATATTTTGTGAAACAAAGCTTTCTTCTTCTTCTCCTATTTTGTAAATATTTTCTTCTTTTTTTTTTCAACATAAATTAGTGAGCGAGAGCACTAATTTATTGTTACCAATAAACGCTATTTGTGTAGTATTTAATCTTACACAAAAATATAATTTTTATAATTACTGTTTGTTAATGCAGTTTTTACTGTTTATCTTCTTACATCTTAATACCTCCTATTAAAATTACTGTTGATTTCACACCTTTTGATTTGAAAAATCCATTTTTCAAGTTTCAAAATATTTTTAAATAAAAATAATAATTATTTTGACTATATTAATGTATGACACAAAATTTTCTTACTCTAATATATATATATATTAATATGAGTCGTTGCATTGTAATTTCACAGCTCATTTGACATGATTCTTTTATTGTGATATAAAACACCTAGTGCTATATGTAATTTTTATTGTAATTGTTCATACATATAATCTATCTCAAATCATAATTATAAAGTTTCATTAGAAATTTTATTTGAATGAAACTTTGTGCCATTACATCATCGTAAAAGCCGCGTATATTAAAAAAAAAAGATTATATCCAGAACAAAAACTATTGTAAATTAAACCATGACTAATTTTACGAGGCTACTAGCTAATACAAGTCTTGGGGACCATAATACAAAAATGAAAATACTATGTTCCAGAGAATTAATCTAATGATTGATCATGTGGTTCAAGGTTTTACTTCGTAACTCATACTGTCAAATTACTTTTGAAACAAACTCTTGATCCAAACTCCAATATGTTCGAGAAATTTCATGAAACTAGTAAAATTAGTTTAGATGACCGGATTTGTCTCTAGATTCAAGTAGTTCGTTAATAGTAAGATTTTTCGTCATATTAAATACTGTACATGAAGTTTAAATGAAATGTAAGCCAGGTGATGGCTGTAGTTTTGTCCAAATCCTATAAATCATAATGCCATTTTCATCCCTAAGCCCATCAAATTAAGAACGAAATTGGTTTGGGCTTAAGAGATTTTTCTTCCTTGTATCAACTGTGTATTAGGGAAAATTAGGAAATTAAACTCCTTTAAGTTTCAATTTTATATTATGTCTTTTAATTTTATCTTTAACACATATGGCCGGATTCTCCATTTGGTTTGTTAGTTTATGATTTTATAACTAATTGTATCGTTTTAGGTTTTAATATTTTTAATATATGTATTGCACGTCTCCCGCTGCTCTTGTCTTTCATGTCTCTGGCGGCCAAAATATTTCTTAGTCAAACTCGCTGCCACCCAATATTGCACCAAAATTTGACTTCGACTTCCAATCAATTTTGAGACGTTCTTTTAAGAAATCAGGTCTGTTATTAGGACTTTGCTAAATCATTCGTTTTCATTTGCCTTTTTGACTGCTGGAATCATGTATGCTATTAGGCTTTCTTTTGATGATCGTTCTTTTGGTTGTTGAATTTTGATTGTTTGGTTTCTGCTATCGTTCTTTTTTATTTTTTATTGCTGGAGTCGGTTTTGCCTTTTTTTTATCGCTGAATCTTCCTTCCATTTTTATGTAACAAATCTTTTCATCCCTCTATTTTCAGTTTTCAAGCGAGAGGGATAAAGAAGAAGGAGGGGGCTAGGCTTGGGTGTGGAAAGGGGTGTGGTACCAGATTGTATATAAAAATATACTATATATATATATATTCGATGTACTAATAGTATAAAAAATATACTATAAATATACTACGATATACTGATGGTATGTAAAAATATACTGCATATATACTATGATATAGTGATAATACATTAAATATACTACGATAAATATGAATAATACAATATATTATTGTATATTAAAGAGTATATATCTATAAACTATGTAACATTTTGTGTTGAGGTTGTTACACGAATAAGGTGATTTTCGTCTCTTATTAGTGAGGGTAATCTCGTCTATTTATAATATTTTTAGGGTTTAAAGATGAGACATTATAAAATTTACCCATTTATGCAAATTACAACTTTTTGGACATTTTTTCATTTATTTCCATATAGTAGCCTATTTGCCTGATTATGGTCTAGCGGCCCTCAGGTTTAACAGGGTTTCACTTGGACGCCATTTTTCATTTTATATAAATATATATAGAAAAAGGAAGAACTATGAAAATGGCCTAAATTCTAGTTCAAATTGTAAAAATGTTCAGAAAACTTTTTTTATTGTAAAAATGGCCAGAATAAGGTAAATAATTCTTTTACACATGTGTAATTTTAGTAAATAATTCTGTTACACATGTGTACTTTTAGTAAATAATTCTATTAGACATGTGTACTTTTAGTAAATATGTTATTTACTTCAGTCATTTTTGGCCATTTTTACAAATAAAATATTTTTCGGTCATTTTTACAGTTTGAGCTAGAAAGTTAACTTTTTCTGTCATTTTCTGTAGAAAAAATATCGATAGGAGGTCTTTCATTTTATAGACCAACATGTTGATGTTAAATATATACCATTTCTATCATTTTTCATCGTTGAGATATATCTTTGAATTGAACATCTTAAAGATTATTTAAGTTTGTGCTAACTAAATCTAAACCATTTAAAATGAATTCAAGGGTCCAAATTTCTTATATATAACCTCCATATAAGGGGTCCTATTAAAAAAACTGATCCTACATAATTTTTCCAGAAGTCATTACGTATGCCTTAGATTGCCATCATATTTGTTATATTTCACTTATGAATTAAAACAACCAAGCTTGATTTAAATCAGGTTAAAGTTTACAAATTACACTAAATAACAGTTTTCACACATCTCGTATCAACTTTTTTAGTTTTTTAGATTTCTATCAATTTTATCATTTTAAAATTTATCGCTTTTTTTAGAAGAGGTGTATATTCTGTAATAAAACAGTTGTTTTTTTTTTTTTCATTCTTAGATTAGGTTTTTCCTTGTAAAATGAAAGTCATTTATTTATTTTGAAGTAAAATTTCAAAATCATTATTTATCCCTTTTTTACGTTTTCAAATTGTTATCTTTATAAAAGTATTTGAATTAATTACTTTGTAATCCCATTTTCTCCTCCATATTCAAAATTTATTATCACCACCTAGAGATAGTGTCCAAAACTTATTTAAGCTTATTTGGTAGAGTAAATAATATTTTAAAGTATTTTAAAGTCATGTGTAGGATGAAGATGAAGACCTAAATGATGATGAAGATGAAGACCCCACTTTTGCAAATTATTTTAAATTTTACTTTTAAGGGCCGTTTGGTGCTGGTTAAATAAGAATGCTAGAAAAATTAAGTTGATCGGTAAGTTCAAGTGGTAAAGTTAGATTACAAGATATTAAGATTATCATATTTGGTAACACATGGTTAATAAACTGTTACTGAAAAATTATGATTGCCTTAATTGGTATGTACAAGACTTGGGTAAAGTTGTTGAAAAAATTTGATAAAGTTATTGGGAAAGGTATATAAATTATATGAGAGTAATAAAATTATTGATTATGTACTAATTAATTAACTTCACCAATAAAATCAAATCAACTCGTTTTCTCTTACTACGCCAAAAACTAAAATAAATATTTTTACTCACACCGCACAAATAACTTCAATGATAAATTGTTCAAAACTACATAACAAAATTGTATACAGATCCTTTGTTGGAAATTGGTAAAAAATATTAATAATTCATGTTGTAGTTGATTAAATTTTCTCCAATATCACGAAATTAATTATAACATATAAATTTTTCTCTTTTATATATCAAAATTAAATCTGATAAAAATAACCATCATTCATACTATGTATTAAAATATTTAATAATACATAATAGTTTCTCCGAAACATATATTTTTCTTTAATCGATATGTATGACATGGTTACCAATTTAGTTCCGCTCAATGGGTAAAATATTCTGGTTCTGGTACATGAACAAAGTGGAATATGGATACAAATTTCTGTTATAAATGATTAAGGGAAACCCCCCTTCGCGGCTCCGTCCCACGAGTTTGGTCCTCCACACAAAAAATGAGACTTGATAAACAATCCCATGATAGTCCCTTTTTTATAATTATAATTTTTTTAAAATATGGATAGTTTATGAATAATATTTATTTTAGGGAATGAAATAATTTTTAATTTTTAAAAAAATATTTGATATTATTAACATGTAATTTTATCATTTAATTTTATATTATGCATATCAAGAGTTTATCTATCATTAATTTGAACTTAATATTTTATATCATTTATTTCAATTAACGTGCATATCTTGATCTCACAGGACGACCCTGAGACGGGTTTGTGGGACAAGCCTTTTGGGACAGAGGTCATAAGGGATGAAAAAATCTCAAAATTTGATATCAGGACCGGTTTGGTTTCACATGATTGGAATAAGATCTGACGAGATTCCAAAATTGTGATATAAATTGACGCTTTTGTGAGACTTTGGTTTTGAAGAAAATAAAGTATTAAAATTAAGTAGGAAAAATTGAAACAAATAATAATATTTTTATGGGAATTTGAGAAAAAAGTTATTTTGAAAAATATGTTATAAGATAGGTAATGAATTGTGTGGTAAAGTAGATTTGTGAGAGAAAGTGGTAGAGAAAGTAATGTGAGATTGTTATTTAACCAGGTTAAATAACTTTACCATGTTAAATGAGAATACTTTAAACAAACATGAGAAAGTACTGAAAAATAAGTTTATCATATATTTTATCATGTGGATAAGTCCTACCAAATGGACCTAATGGTTTAATTCTACAGTAGGTATGAAGCTTTGTGTTTTAATTTAAGTTTATTTTTTAATTCTCACTCAATTTAAGAGATGTGATCACCAAATAACATGTTAATAGTACTTAATAATAATTTGATTATTAAACAATAATCTTTAAGGGAAATATATTTTTAGTTTTTTCTTTAAAATAATATTGAAGTAAATGTTAAAGGTATTTATATTTTGATTCGCCGTTTTTTGCCATTTTGAGTTTTTAGTTTACATTTATATTTTGGTTTGTTATATGTCCCTCAATTTTAGAAACTTATAACTTAATTTATTCAATGTAGCTGCTGATTATAACTCCCTTAATTTAAGACGGGTTTGTGGTGATGAATTTGATGGGTTTTGTTTCAGGTCGTAAATTTGTTCGAACTGTCATAGCCATGGCCACTGGTGAAGCTCTGGCAGAACTTGCTGCGACAGAGATTTCAGATATTGTGAAGACGATTCAAGAAGCTGTAAAAAATAAGAATTTCATCATTTTCTTAATTTTAAATATTTTTTTTTGTTTTTTTTAATTAATTAATTTTGTGATTGTTGTTTGGGTGCAAGCAGTGGGGTAAGGTTGAAGATAAGTATGCAGTAGCTGGCGCTGTTGCACTTTGGGGCTCTGCTGGCATGATCTCGGTATTCTCCATTCTAGCTCCAATATCCACTTCCACTTCCATTGTTGTGCTATTTCTATAAAAATATATTAATAATTTTGTGTCTGCTGCAAGTTTAATCTTTAAATTTATCAATTTGTTTATTATGGTAAACTTGATTCCTAAAGTTATAAATCATTTACAACAAACTATAATTAAGGTTAATTTTTTTTTATTTCTGACTATTTCGTGGGTATTGAATTATATTTTCTTTTTGAATTTCAATATAAAATGTTTTTTCAACTTTCCAGATTTTTAAATTTTGAATTATTTATATAATTTTTACTTATTTCCTTTTATTTGTGATATGAAAAACTTTCATGAAAGTTTTTTGGAATTTACTCCTCATGAATGTGTTCCCATTATTCGATGTTATTAGATATTGAAACTGAAAATATGACATGTTAATATATAATGACATTGTATTTATGTCAATTGATACTAATTTAGAAATAAAATTTTCATCATTCAACAAAGTTTAAACATGTAGATACATATTGACATCAGTAGTGTGTATTGTTAATACATAAAGATACCATATTCATGTTAATAGATAGTTATATAGATAAAATTAAAATAATTAAACATAGTAGAGTTCTTCTAAATACAAATTGATACTTATATTCATGGTAATTGCAATTGATTTCCATTCATTGTCATTTCTCACATCTTTAGGGAATATTGATATATTTTATTTGTTAATTTCTTTCTTGTCTATGCTTTTATCCTTCTCCCGCATATCAAAAAGTCAAATATTAAAAATTTGTTTATCGAAGTAAAATAATAAGTAACAATGTCAATATCTATAAACTTGATATTACTGTAAATATCATTTCTAATATGTTGATATCTATCAAATAGGTAATTTTAATTGATAATGTACTTAAATATTAAGTAGTAGTGATATTGAAAAATGAGTTAATATATGTATAATTACATTTCATGAATAGTTGGGATATGTTACACATGCATATCACACAATAGTGATTTTCAGATATCGTGAATATATATATTCTCTTGATAGTCAAATCTTGGAGGTGTGACTATGTCAGTAATGTCTTCACTTTACTCTCAAAACCTGCAATAGGGGAAGGTAAAGTAGGAGACCAATGTGAGGATGGTGGTTTGCCTTTTCCCCTTCCAAAGCTTAAGTTAGTAAGAAGGTAGAGGAGAGCAAAGTAAAGACTAAGTTGGGAGTTGTTTTTTTGGTATACCTCAATGAATGCCATTACCACTTTTTATATAATGTTATTTCGGGCAGCTAGGATAGTTGGGACAGGGCAGCCACAGGTACGGACTATAGTCCATCTTCTAATGAGGTGTTGTCTTGGATTAATCTCTGGCTTTGGACCTTTTTAATTGGATTGACATGGGCAAGTGATGACGTGTGGTGCAGGATGACCTACCCTCTCATCCTTGCCAAGGTACTATCTCGACCCTCATTGGACCACCCATATTAAATGCTCTTGATGACACCCTGAGATGGTCAGCTGATTGACTCTTCGGTTGATGAGCTTCATGTGTTCACCATTAGCCTGGATCCTGATTGGTGGAGGCGCATTTAATGTCATTGATGACACTTTATTCTCGGCTTGGTTCACTCCTCGATCTAGGAGTCGAATTTCAGGGAGGCGGGAACTTTTCGCTCCTAAAAATTTTCCTTCTATCTGAGTGTATTTTATCCCTTTTTGGACTTAGATAGAATATCAAGTTCGCTAACCCTCAGTCTCGGTTCATTGAGGGCAACCTCCTATAGATGAATTACAATGTTGAGACTGAGCTTGTATTTGATGTGTTTAAGGTTGAGGGGGACTTCATCCTTGGGTACTTGAGGACCTCATCCCCGGGTCTAGGAGACCTCATCCTCAAATACATGGGCACCTCATCATAGGGTACTTGGATACCTCATCTTCAGGTCCAATAGGAACCTCGTCCTTGGGTACTTGGGGATGTTATCCTCATGTTCAGGGGGACCTACTCCTCAGGTACTTGGGGACCTTGTCCATGAGTACTTGGGGACCTCGTCCTCGGGTTTAGGGGACCTAGTCCTCGGATACTTGGGGATCTCATTCTCGGGTACTTAGGTACCTCGTCCTAGGGTACTTGGGTACCTCATCCTCGAGTGCAATAGGACGTCATTATAGGGTACTTTGGTACCTCATCCTAGGGTACTTGGGTACCTAATCCTCAAGTGCAAGGGAGCCTCATCCTTGGGTACTTGAGTACCTTATCCCAGGGTACTTGGGTACCTCATCCTTGAGTACTTGGGTACCCCATCCTTAGGTACTTGGGTACCTCGTCCTATGATGATCTTTTATGAATGCCCGAAAAATGGAAGTTGTCATGAGCATATTTGTGTTGATTTTCTTTTTGCTAATTATGAGACTTGGCGAGTTTATTCACTTTTTTTTAGCGAGAGCTTTCCAGAGGGTTCTCTATTTGCAATGGCGAGTGTGAGACATTGTTGGAGCTCGATTTTAAAGGTGAATACACAGTCATTTTTACTTTAACTTTGTGTTGAAGAGCACGAAGTAAGTAGGGTTGTTGTTGGGTTGCATCTGAGCTTCATACTTAAAGTTCACTTTGATGGGGTGTCGAAGAGCTCAAAGTAAGTAGTACTGCTAGGTTACATCCGAGGTGAGTCACTAGGGTGCGTGACTTCCATTAATTGTCATGGCGTTTGGCCGAGTTCCATACTTTGAGTTCACTTTAAATAGGTGTCGAAGAGCCCAAAGTAAGTAGGGCTGCTAGGTTTCAGCTGAAGCTCCATACTTTAAGTTCACTTTGATTGGGTGTCGAAGAGTCCAGAGTAACTAGAGCTGATAGCTCGCAGCTGAGGCGAGTCATTTATCTACGACTTCTGTTAATTGTAGTTCGATTTGATCGAGGTTTGTACTTTGAGTTCACTTTGACTTGGTGTCGAATAGCCCAAAGTAAGTCAAGCTACTAGGTTGCAGCCGAAGCTTCATACTTTAACTTTACTTCGACGAGGTGTCAAAGATATCGAAGTAAGTAGGGTTGCTGGGTTGTAGCCGTGATGAGTCACTAGGGTGTGACTTGCGCCAATTGCCATAAGGTTCAACTGAGTTTCGTACATTGAGTTTACTTTAAATGATAATTAACGGGCCACCTTGGTGACTTCATGGAGGATGGACCTAGGGTTAATTCTGTTGGAATTACGTACATAAAGTAGGATATAATAACTATTTATGAGTATTTAATTATTTCTCAGACATATTGCATTATTAAATTTAATGAATGAAGAAAGTTTTCCTATTAATTGAGGTGTGTTTATAATTTACTCAAGTCCTGTAACTATTTTCAATGTAAGAATTGTAAAGACTGATGGGTCTTCAGACAAACTCTTATGAAATAGTTCAGAATATTATTTGCACTCTTAGGATTGACTGGGCAATCAAGCCTGATTACGACGATTTGGTTGAACCAAATGATGCCGGTCTTGGGGCATGGGAGTGGAGACTCTAAGGATTGACCTAGACATACTATGAAACATGTTGAATATACCAGTAGCAAATTAGTTTGGAGCAAAGCCCGTTTCTCTAGCTCTAAATCTAATTGTTTACACCTTAAGGATATTTTCATGATTACTTTAATCCTAAGGTGAATACGAAACTTGACTTAGTTACTTGCGGTCTTTGATACGCCAAAAGAGTGAGTTTGAATTTCCGGACAATACCTCGGCAATAGGATTGTGATTCAACTGTTATTGAGTTACTTGATTCATGGATATTGAATTCGTGACGAGATTCCAAATTGCAACAATATCACATTCTGCTTTATTGACGGGTGTGTGAATAAATAAACCTGGTCAAGTACTCGATGAAATGGATCATTGAATAAGACATGGTAAACTGTGCGAGAGATAATTCACAGCTATGTCTTTCTTGTTCACAGTCAATAAAAGAGTTAAGGAAATAATAACTAGAAGGGAAAAATAGTAATTTTACATCCTGCTCTTGTTATCGATATTCACTAAGTGTAACATAGTAAAATATTCTGTGGATCATGAAATAAAAAATGTTTATTTACACCAACAGAAAATGTAGCACGCATGAATCGAGAGTTGATTCAGCATCAGGCCTATAGTGGAATCATGCCATGTCATGATTAAATAGGTCAGGAACTCATGAAAATAAATTTTCTGAGTATTTGAATCCTAAAGCTTTATTCATGTGGGTCCATTCGGTCTCATAAGTAGCTTATAAGGACATGAAAGAAAAATAACACCAGTTGAACCAAAAACGTATTTTGGACCAAGGTATACTTCCTGAACTCATATGTAATGTGTATCGTCACTAAAGTAGTTGTTATTCCCGGTTTTTGGATATTGAAACATACTCAGGAACGGGCGCCGTGAGTACCCTGAATTCGAGGTTAAATGCATCAAGGAGTCCCGAGGCTACCCATCAAGGGCATCCCGAGGACACCCCTCGTGGGCACCCTGAGGCCAACCCATCTGGGACAACATCGAGGCCACCCTTAAGGGGGACCCTGAGGCCGCCCCCTCGAGGTTCATAAATGATGTTCGTAAACATCACCTTCTATTTTGAATGAGTTCCAATAAAGAGAGGTTGTGGGTGAAGAGGAACTCATAGGGCGGGAAATCTACCGCCTCAGTTCAAATAGGACACATGCACCAAGGTAGCAGCTTGCAGGGTGTCATCTTATACATTTAATACATCTAATCCAATTAGGGATGGGGTATGAGACAAAGCATGAAGCTCACTACCCAATGAGTCAGACAACTTGCGCTAAGTAGGGTGTCATCGTAAGCATTTACGGTCCAATAGAGGCCTAGGAAGAACATTGTGGGATACTGGGATAGGCTGTCCTGACACTTGAGGTCATCACCTTATACCTCGTACCGCACCAAACCAATGAGAGAAACCTGAAGCCATGGGTTGGTCTGAGGAGGTACCCCATTGAAGGAGAGGCCTGCTAGTGTAGCAAGACCAACGTAGACTCAAAGCCTACGTCCCACAATAAATACTCTAGTAAATGCACTGTCAAAGGTACATAACAACTTCCAACTACTTCTCTACTTTTCTCTCCTTCATCCCTTATTGACTTAAGCTTCAAAGCGGTAAAAAAGGAGACCACCCCCCTTCTTCCTTGGTCTTCTAGTTTACCTTCCCCCATTGCAGGTATGTAAAGAGAAGTGGAGCACAGAGATTGTTTGCCTGATCTCATCCCTGAGATTTAGCCGTCAACAATTGGTGCTGCCTGTGGGGATGAAAGAGTAAGCATACTCTGCCTCGTAGTTTCCAACTTAAGAGTTAAGAGAATGAGTCGAAGATCCAATCGAGGGCCCGCCCCTTGTGCACATTTAATGGAGCCCCCGATTCCTGATGAAGTGCCAACTCAAATACCCCAACCAAATTGAAAGGTCAACGCTAGAAGAAACCACCCAACACGACGAGAGGAAATAACAGAATTGCAAAGGCAGGTCCAAGCCCTTACCCTATCCCTTAACCATCATCGTCGAGCACCACACGTTGGGACCCTAAATCCAAAGGAAGATGTAGAAGATGAGGTGGAACAGCAAGATGAGAATGATGGGACTAGTGCTAGATGACCCTGATGTGTGCATTTTAAAAACCCCGAGGATCTACACACGATACTCAATGAAAAAAGGAAAGAGCAGACCGAAGTAAAAAACACAACGAAAAATGATTTGGGGATAGGGGCGGAGATAAAATAGCTCCGAGAGTAAATAGGTGACATGAGGCGAGTTCTAGTTATGGAGGTCCCCTAGTCAACTGAGGCGCTACTTCAGCATGTAGAACCTCCATTCACAGAGGAGATCATGCGTGCAGAGATGCCCCCACGATTTAAGATGCCCTCCATCACGCTCTATAATGGCACTAGTGACCATACTGAGCACTTGGAGACTTTCAAGACTCGGATGGAGCTCCAAGGTACCCATGGGATATTATTTGTAAAGCTTTCCCTCGTACACTAACATCCTTAGCCCGCTCTTGGTATCGACAGCTAAAGCCAGGCTCTATCTCATCCTTTGGTGAAATCAAAAATATATTCATCCATCAATTCTTAGGGGTAGAGACCAGGGGAATGATCCACTAATCTCCTCAGCGTTAGGCATCAAAGAGATGAGAACCTACGCGAGTATATTGTCAGGTTTAATGCGGAGGCCCTGAAAGTGGAGGGGTACAATGTTGACATAGCCCTCACGGTAATGATGGTCGGGCTAATTGATAAGAGGTTGTTATGGTCCTTGGCAAAGAAAACACCCACAAGTTTTGCTAAGCTCTTTACCCGCGCCCAGAAGTACATGACCGTAGCTGAACTTCTACGCTTGCGAGATGGGGATCGAACTAAAGACACGCCAAAGGAAGAAAAGAAAGAACCTGACCAGTGAGGAGGGAAGAAAAGAGCTCGTGAGGAAACAAGACCGCTCGAACCTGGCAAGCCAAAGTCTTTACATGTAGATCGATTTGCTAACCTAACTCCATTAACAGTACCCGGGGAGCAGATACTCATGCAAATCAGATATAAGGGGTTACTGAGATGGCCAGTAAAATTGAAAGGAAACCCAGAGCACCGAAACAAGAATATACATTTCTTGTTTCGTAAAGACTATAGGCATGACACAACTGAATGTCATGACCGCAAATATGAACCTGAAAGATTGGTCCATGGAGGGTATCTTAAGGAGTATGTGCCAGTCGATGAGACCACAGTCCACCACCACCGCAGAGGGATAATAAGGAAATAAGACCCCCAGAAACAACCACTAGGGAAGTAGGAACCAAATGGGGAGGACTGCACATAGACAACTCAAACCGGAGTTGAATGAACTTAGCCCGAAAATCAAGGAGGGAACTTGATGCCTATTTCAATGCAACCCATATAACCTCTCATTGCCTTTACGAAGAGCCACTGGTCATCAACACTTGTTACTTCATATCTGCACAAGAAGAGGTGACCTTTATAGATCGAGACCTAGTAGGTGTCCACCACCCCCACAATGATGCCTTGGTAGTCACCCTCGTCATTGCAAACGTTCGAGCCCATCGGTTACTTATTGACGGGATCAACTCTGTTGGCATATTGGGGATTGAAGCCCTGATGTAAATAGGACTTGACCCTAATGACTGTATTCAAGAGGCGGCATGCCTAGTAGGCTTTAGAGGAGAAATCATATTCCTTCATGGGAGCATCGAACTTTTAGTCACCATGGGAGAGTACCCACAACAGGTCATGCTGATGACACAGTTTCTGGTGGTCCACGACACTCAAGCTTACAACAGGATCATGAGGCGACCATTTATAGATATGGCTAGAGCGCTCCCATCATCTTATCACCAAGTCATGAAGTCCTCACTCCAAATGGTGTGGAACCTGTCAGAGGGTGGCAAAGGTCCTTTAGAGAGTGTCATGCCATGTCATTTCCTAGGAGAGAAGAACCCATTTAAACGCTCCAAGATCCTGAGGTGATGATACAAGAAAGAGAAAATGTCACCCCATAAGACACCCTATTGCAAACAACACCGGATGACCAAGATGAAGGTAGGGATCACACAGAACTAATAAAGGAGGTTAAGGAAGTTGTGCTGGTTATGGATGACCTAACTAAAGTAACTAAGATTGGGAGTAATCTCACCGGTGAATCAGAAGTTGAGCTAATTATATTCCTTCGATCGAACATGAATATCTTTGTCTGGACACATGATGCCATGCTAGGGATAGACCCAAAGGTCATAGTACACATACTATGGGTGAACCATGAGGCTAAACCAGTCAGACAAAAAAGGCGACAATTTGACAAAGCAAGGACCAAGGTCATGAACGATGAAGTGGACAAGCTCTTGGAGGCCCAACTTATCAGAGAGGTCCATTACCCCTAGTGGCTAGCAAGTGTAGTGATGGTGAAGAAACCTAATGGGAAGTGGAGAATGTGTGTTGACTTCACTGCTCCCAACAAGGCATGCCCCAAGGATAGCTTCCCACTTACAAGGATAAACCAGCTGGTGGATGCTACATCAAGGTATGAGGTTTTATGTTTCATGGATGCGTACTCGGGATAAAATCACATAAGAATGTATCACTAAGATGAAGAAAAGACTATATTCACCACCGAAGGGGGTTTGTATTGTTATAGTGTCATGCCCTTTGGGTTAAAGAATGTTGGGGTCACATATCAACTCATTGTCAACAAGATGTTTGCAAAACAAATATGGAGGAACATGGAAGTATATGTTGATGACATGCTTGTTAAGAGCACCACTATTACCTCCTTCTTGACAGACTTAGTCGAAACCTTTTCGACTCTAAGGAAGTACAACATGAGGCTTAACCCAACCAAGTGTGTTTTCGGAGTAGGGGCATGGAAGTTTCTTAGGTTCATAGTAAACTAAAGGGGGATTGAAGCAAACCCGGATAAGATCCAAGCCCTCGTGGAGATGCAACCACCCCAAAACATAAAATAAGTTCAACAGTTGAATGGACGAGTAGTTGCCCTGAATCGGTTCGTGTCCCAAGCCACAAACAAGTGCCTGCCCTTTTTTCGAGCACTAAAAAAGGAAAGGATTTACAATGGACAGATGAATGCAACAAGGCCTTTGAGCAGCTAAAAGAGTATTTAGGGAAGCCACCCTTGTTGAGGAAGCTTACCCCAGGAGAGGTTCTCTTCATGTACCTAGCTACCACTCCAACGACACTTAGTTCAGCCCTAGTAAGGGAAGAAGGGAAAACGTAGAGACATGTGTATTACACCATCAAAGCTCTTACTCACGGTGAGTCATGATACTCAGACTTGGAAAAACTAGCTTATGCACTTATTACCTCTACCCAAAGACTGAGACCCTATTTTCAGTCACACCCAATAACCATCAAGATCGAGTATCCGCTGAAGCAGGTGTTGATGAAACCCGAAGTGTCTAGAAGGATAACTAAGCGGGCTATTGAGTTGTCAGAGTTAGTTTGAATCAATGACTACAATTAAAGGTTAAACCGACGCTGATTTCTTGGTGGAGTTACCCCCGACCTCGGTCCAAGATGAAGAAACGCTATAGGAACTTTATGTCGACAGATCCAGCAACACAGCTGGCAGCGAAGTGGGTCTTGTCCTCATCACTCTTGATCAGATCAAGCTCGGGATGCCCTCAAGTTTGGGTTTTCAATCCCAAATAATGAAGCATAGTATGAGGCACTGTTAGTAGGCCTGAGGTTGGTTCTGGCCTTGGGGGTGAATAATCTTATAATAAACTTTTAATGGGACAAGTGAAGGGGGACTTCCAAGCAAAAAATGAACGCATGGAACAATACCTTACTCAGGTCAAGACCCTCCTCTCAAGATTGGCAGCCATCAAATTGACCATATCCCAAGGTCTCAGAACAGTAATGCGTATTCCTTGGCAAGGCTAGCCTCAGCATCCGTGCATGAGCTGGATAGGACTATCCCGGTAGAACACCTCGCCCGCCCAAGCATTGAAGTGTTGGAGTTTATGGAATTGAACCTCGCCCAGGTCGAGTGGATGAATCCTATCATTCGCTATCTTAGTCAATGGGAACTTCTAGAAGATAAAACTGAAGGAAGATGAATTCGAAATACCTCAGCCCGATATACGCTACTAGAAGGAATCCTATACCGAATGGTTTTTTCACAAGTGCTTGAGAAAGGCAGAGGCTGACTATGTCATGAAAGAGGTGTATGGGGGTACACGTGGAAACCATCTAGGAGGGCAAGCTTTAGCACACAAACTAATTAGGCAAGACTATTCCTGGCCAACTATGAAAAGAGATGTAAAGGAATTCATGAGAAGATGTGATCACTGTCAGAAATTCACCCCTTACCTTTAGCAGCCCCTAGGAGGTTACATCCGTGATCAGTCCGTGGCCTTTTATGCAATCAGGGATTGACTTCATAGGCCCCGCAATGGGCAAAGGGAAAGTGAAATTCACCATAGTAGTTGTTGACTATTTCACCAAGTGGGCTGAGGCTGAGCCGTTGGTTACAATTACAGAACAAAAGATGACCGCTTTTGCGTGGAAACATATTTTATGTAGCTTTTGGATTCCTCATACTATCATGACGGATAATGTGAAACAGTTTGATAACATAATTTTTGAGGAATTTTGTGATGGCTTTAGCATCAAGCACATCAAGTCTTCCCCGGCTCATCCTCAGGCTAATGGACAAGTCGAAGCCGTCAATACGATTATCAAGCACACCCTGAAAGTGAGGCTCCAAGACCCAAAAGGAGCATGATCAGAAGAACTTGCTGGGGTCTTGTGGTCTTACCGAACCATAGCTCGGGGGTCAACGAGAGATACCCTTTTCTCTCTTGCCTTTGAGATGGAAGCAATGGTCCCTGTAGAAATTGGGCTACCCACGAAAAGGCAGTGCTCATATGATGAGAAGGTGAATGAAGAAGCCTCTAGAGTCCAACTCGATCTAATCGAAGAACATCGAGAACAAGCTCAGCTAAGGACTTCAGCATATTAACAGAGGGTGGCCCGTTATTACAACTCACTAGTGATGGTAAGGTCGTTCAAGATAAATGACCTCGTACTACAAAAGGCAGAGTTTGGGCCTAATCGTGTGAAGGGTCCCCTTGGCCCCAACTAGGAGGGACCTTATAAGGTTGTTCGAGCACTTGGGCCAGGAACCTACCAGTTAGAAGATTGTTGTGGGAACATACATAAACATCCATGGAATGTAGAACACTTGAAAGTGTATAACCCTTAAGTAGATGAATGATTCTAAGACATGCATGTACGGCTAAAATATGAATGAAAAGACCCTAAATGTGGCCATTGTTTTTAGTATCTATGACAATTCTCCAACACTTAGGTCGAACCCCACGGTAAAGACAACTAAGACCCTCAGGTTCTTCAAAATAGAAGTGAACCCAAGGGCCAATAAACCTGACCCCACGGTCATGATAATTCTTAGACACTTAGGCCAAATCTCACGGTCAAGACAACTAATACCCTCGGGCTCTCCAAAGTAGAAGCGAACCCCAGGGACAATAAATCGTACCCCACAGTCATGATAATTCTTACAATCTTGGGCCGTGCCCCACGGTCATTACCAATATCATTGGGCACTTTAAGGCCGAAGTGAACCTAAGAAGCCGTCAGACGTATTCCCGTGACTTATCAACACCTTTTAGCCTAAACTGACTATAGTAACGGTCCATGGTAGGGGGTAAGAAGGGTCATTACTAAGACCCTAATAAATAAAGTGCAAATCAATGCATAAAAAAATTACAATTGAAACTCATAAAAGTCAGCAAATATCATATGTTCCATTTATATATTCTCATATGTGCCATTACCATTACATATTACAACAAAAAAAATAAAATAAAGAACCAAACAAGTGTTCACTGAAGATCAAGTCAGGAGAGGATGAGGAGGAGAGATGATATACACTCTTAATAGGAAACTGAGATCCAAAGAAGGGTAATGCTCTAAAACCAATTTCCTCATCGTGGCTACGCTGGCACCAAATTCTTCAAATAAATCATCAACCCTGGCCGATCGAAACAAAGTCAGATTCCATTCAGCTGCTTCGGCACGTCTCTGAGCAGATCTAACTTCAGACTTAGCATGTGATAACTGAACCTGCACCTGAGAAAGCTCCTCTTTTAACCCTTTAATATCATCTCAGGCCTTGGCTAAAATATCTTCTACCTTGGCTAGATTGTCTTATGCCAAGGCTTGTCTAGCTCTGGCCTCTATAAGTGCATGCCTAATAGGAAGGAGCTCACGTTGCAGGTTCTGGATAGTGCTCTTGAGCTTAGTCATTTTTACTTGATACGATTTAACCTCAACAGTAGCTTTATAGAGATTCATATCTTTCTCTCACACCTCTGAGCGAAGGGCCACAACCTCAGTCAGGGAAGAACTCAAGTTTCCACTATATGCGTCACGCACAATGCGACAATCCTCGAGCTCTAGAGCAATCTGGGCATGTAGACATTACATGGCCTCTAACTCCCTAGTCAAGCGCGCAGTGTCCTCGATATGTAGGCGCTGTGCAGTCCTTAACTCATCTGCATGCTCGCGGAGGGACACCTCCAACTCTGCCTCTGAACGAGCGATCTCATCAGATGTCCCTGTGGCACGACCCCCAACTCATTTGTGAGGTCCCTAATCCGAGACATGAGCAACATATTTTCTTTGATGACAAATGACCTATCTTCCTCAGCTCGGTTGGCTGATACATGGGCAGTATCAAGGTCAGCTTTGTGTTGAGCCCCGTGATGGTCCAAAAGAGCATACGCCATAGATAACTGAGATAAAGACCAATCAGTAAACCTTATTAAAGACAAATTGAACTAAAGAAAAAGAACGAATATAGTGATCAACCTGGGTGGAAGCAGTAACATTAATGGAAGAGAGACATTGGTCCTCTAACTCTAATAGCCCCAAGACCCCGTCAACTGTGAATCACTCCCTGTGCCTCTCCAAAAAAGTCTCCATGCCAACCTTCATCCTAATGAGAAATTCATGGCTCCTATCGTCATTGTCGTCATCGCTATTAGAAATGATCACCTCAGGGAGTTCCTTACTCCCAGAGGGGATGACACTCTTATCAAAGGTAACATCTCCTACAGACTCCCCAAAGTCTTTGAGACCACAAATAAGAGTACAAAGTGCCCATGGACACCCCTCTAGTACCTCCACTAAGATCAGGGAGACCCCCGAGGGCTGGGTCAACCCCACCAACACCATGGCTTCTACCGGAACATTCCACCCCTATAACACTAAGACCCCCCGAATCAAAAGTCACCCTGTTATTAATGGAAATCTCGCCATGGGATGCTGGGACACTAAGAACTAGAGGTGGAATCACTATAAATTAGGCACATCCCAACTCCCACCTACCCATTTATCAATCACTTGCAACAATCTCAAAAATTAACCCCCCGGGCTAGCCTCATTAAAACCTTTACTGAAAAAAAATTTCATTGGGGAAAACCCAAAAAAGAAAAAAAAAAGAGTACTAGCCATAAGAACTAACCCATACAAGACTTTAAAAATATGTCATCTATAATTCATTTTAATTAACATCTAAATCTTGAAAATTTTGAATGATGTCGTCTAGTCATTGTTGTCTTTTTTTGATGGCATCACTCCAATCCTTAACACAGATGAAGGCTTCAACAATATCAGGAGCTAATCTACTTCTTTTTTTGTCAATTACACGTTCACCTGCACTAAAAACAAACTCTGATTGAACTATAGAGACCGAAGGAGTTAGTAGATCACGCGTCATAATGGAAAGAATTGGATAACTCGTTGAAATTGCTTTCCACCATTATAAAATATCTAACTCATCATTTTCTTTAATTCCATATTCCGATTCAAAAATTTATAAAGTTCTGATCTATGAGGAGTAGAAATAATGCTCTTCATTTTAAATTTCATTCTTTGTTGAAAGATATTCATACAACTACCTACTTGTGCAGATGAACTACTACCATTATTACTATTCAAGAGTCATTTTTATATTTTGATTCAGATGTTGAATAAAATAAATTTAATTCTGATGTTAGTTCTTTAATATCTACTTCGGGGGAAAGTCCTAAATTCTTCGAAATCAAATTAATAAAAATTTCAACTCCAATTAATTTTATCGTAGGATCCATAGCCGTAGCAAAACAAAAAATCCTAGGAATATTCTACCAATATTTTTTAAAATTTTCTTCCATTTTCTCAACAATAGGTCGAAAAGAATCATTTCTCTTACAACGTGCAAAAATCATAGTAATTTCTAAAAATTGTCTAAGAACAAGATGTGAAGTTGTATAGTAAATACCAGAACAAATATTAGTTGGAACATAAAAATGTTCCAAAAACTCAAGAAATTAATTAGCTATTTCACAACTAATACTATTTACAACAATTTTACCTTTTTTTTCATTTAGATAATTAGAAATTATACTCCAATAAGGTTTTGCTGTCATTAACATTAAATATGTAATGTTCCACCTAGTTTCCACATCCAATTGTAGCTTTCTTGGTTTTAAATTTAAATATTTGCATGATTTTAAATATTCTTGCTATCTAGTATTTGAATTCATAATATATGAAATAGTAGAACGTATTTCTTCCAAATACTGTGATATTTGTTCCATTCCAACTTTAACAACTAAGTTAAGTATATGACAAACACACCGCATATGTAATAATGAATGTTGCTTAACATTAATAGTAAAATTATCTTTGAATAAATTAATAGCACTAATGTTTGCACTAATATATTTAATAAAGTATTTGACAAAATGTATTGAAAAACAATAAAAATATAACACAAATAATATTTACACAAAAATAGTCTTGGTCTAGTAGTAAGGTGTCCTATTAATAAGGAAGAGCTTAAGGGTTCAATCTTCAATATATATAAAATTAATAATTTTTTTAGATAAAAAGAACTTGTCCACGGGCTTAGCCAGTTCAGGCTCGCGGGTTGGACGAGTCGGGCAAGGCCGAGCCATGTATCTAGTCTGGGCCGGGCCGAGCCATGTATCTAGCCTGGGCCGGGTTGAGCCATATGGAAAAACTTCTAGGCCTGTGCAGGCCCAGGCTTGGCCCGCGGGCCTTAATTGGCCCGATATTGTTCATACGTGGTTCAGTTCAGCTGCTTTCACGGCCAAACTAGCCCACTTGCCACCTCTACTAGGAACCACCTCGGGATGAACCATGCTGACATCAAGGCTTGTCACAGTATCAAGTACCACTTCCCCGCGATCCTACGGGACAATATCGCCCTCATTCTCAGATGGAGATGTTAGGTCTGCCTCGGTGAGGGTGGTATGGAGTCTAGACCTATAGGAGAAGTTATCGCGGTGTTCGTAGAGGTATCTAAGCTGAGCCATGTCATCTCCCTCCACCCTTACCTTCTTCGGGCAAAAATTTGGTAAAGGCTTAACATACTCCCTGTGGGTGACCTGAGGAGGTGAAGAAAATCCACGTGAAGGTCTTGTAAAGCTGCTAAAACTGATAACAACAGGTTTATAGGTCAGGGGTGACCCACCAAGGCCATCAGAGGTGTTGTCTACTGGTAGAGGGGCGTGAGATGGGCAGCCAGCGGCATCAAGGGTGTTGTCGATCTGCTAGGGGCATGATGGGACCTTCCAAAACGGCCTCTGCTTTTTGACACAAGGGAAGGATCCCCAAGCTTTTCCCTCTTCCTCTTCTTAGATACATTCACCTGCTTTTTGGCCTTAGATCCACCTGAGGAAATAAACACAGATATAAGTTGCTTACTAAGAAGTCATCTGTAAAGACATAACAAAAAAGAAAGCGATGAATAAATAAGTTATTTACTAAGTGTTAAAAGTATACCCCGACGCATGCGGACAACAGCAGTGAGCGACAACTTTAATTTTATTAGGTTACGCTCGTTCAGAAGGTTTGAATACCTTTGTCTCTCCAGTGGAATTTGGAATACCGATTCGATATGCTTGGACATCGCGCCATTTAACTTAGGGGTCGGGCGATAGCTTTTCATCCCTACGATCATAAAAATATAAGGAATAACTCCAACAGTAACTATGTGCATATTTGTATATATGTATAAATATGTTAAGATGGAATAATGTGGGAGTAAACCTGCAAAGAACCTCCCGAGAGAGGACCCTGCCTTTTTGGTCCACTTGCCACTAGCAAAAAAACTAGTGGTCCTTAGTTTCTCTATTGTTGGATGGTAAATTAAGCAAGGGTCCCCAAGAGGGCTCAAGTAAAATAGCCTCCCTACTCTACATTTGAGATGAAATAGATCATGTAGTACCTTGAAATTAAGGGGAGCTTTAGAATGACTATCCATATCACATATACTCCTAAGATGTTCCTGCAAGAGTTAGGAAGAAGCTGACATGGGGCACAATGTAACCTCCTAAGGGCTAGCCTCGCTATATCAGGAAGGGGGAGCAGGTGCCCAACCTTAATGTGGGACTAACAAAAAGTAATCTCATCGTTGGGAGGGGCGCTAGCTAGCTCGCTGGGACGAGGAAGTTGTAGTGTGATTGAATCAAGAATGGAGTACTTCTCCCTATGCTTATCAAGATGTTGCTGAGTCATGGTCCTCAGAGCAACACCAATCGTATAAGTCTCTCTCGTGTTTGAGTGGAAGGCTTAGATCGCCTCAGGTAACGTGACCATTATGACCCCTACAACAAAGTACATGTCCTTTCACTTAGCCTATTCATATGCGGATAGGCTAGGACAGTCATGTCATATCAACTTAAAAATTAGCTAAACCCCCCAAGTCCTGTCTAGGGATATTATGGACATCGAGGAGTTGGGGGGTAACTGTTATACCCATTTTTTAGATATTGAAAAAGTCTCAAGACCGGGCACCGCGAGTAACCCAAACTCAAGACCAAATCCATCAAAGAGTCCTGAGGCCACCCCGTGGGCACCCATCGGGGGCAACCCAAAGACACCCCTCATGGGCAACCCGAGGCCAACCCCTCAGGGACAACTCTGAGGCCACCCATAAGGGGGACTCCGAGGCCGCCCCCTCGAGGGTCGTGGATGGTGTTTGTATAAATCATTTTCTATTTTGACTGAGTTCTGATAGAGATGTTGTAGTTGAAGAGGAACTCACGGGGGAATCTCCCACCTCAGTTCACTTGGGTCGAGATAGCAGCTTGCAGGGTGTCATCGTATACATTTAATACATCTAAACCAATTAGGGATAAAGTATGAGACAAAGCATGAAGCTCACCGCCCAAGGAGTCAGTCAACCTGTGCTAAGTAGGGTGTCATCGTAAGCATTTATTATGGTCGGTCCGATAGAGGCCTAGGAGGAACATTGTGGGATATGAGGACATGCTATCCTGACACCCGAGGTCATCACCTTATACCTAATACCCCACCAAGCCAATGAGAGAAGCCTGAAGCCGTGTGTTGGTTCAAGGAGGTACTCCATTGGAGGACATGGCTGCTAGTGTACAAAGACCAACCCAGCCGCAAAGCTTGCTTCCCACTATAAATATCCTAGTAAATGCACTTTCAAAAGAATGCAACAACTTCAAACTACTTCACTACTTTGCTCTCTTTCATCCCTTTTGACTTAAGCTTCATAGGGGTAAAGAGGAGACCACCCCTTTCTTCCTTGGTCTCCTACTTTACCTTCCTCAATTGCAGGTCTAGAGAGTGAATCGGCACATACATTGTTGGCCTGATCCCATCCCTGAGATTTAGTCGCCAACAGTAGTGAAGAGAAAAAATTAATTAATTATTATTTTCTAATATTGGATAATTAGTTTAATTAATTAATTGATAGAGATCAATTTAGTTTATTAATTTAGATTGATGAATTTGGACATACATATTGGCACTAGTGAGATGTAAAGTTTTGACAATTACAGTAAGGGGTTGGAAATTTATAGTATATGGGTATATGTGTAAATTTTGTAATATTTATATAAGGGATGGTATTAGGGTTGCCTCCTTAAGTGTGTTGACACAAACCTGATCACGATATGTGATTACACAGAGTAAAGAAAATAGTTTTTCTCTCCCCTCCTTGTTGCCGCTGAAATCTAGAGGAAGAAGATACAAATTTATTTTGTTTTTTACTTTGAGCGCCCACACTCAATTCCTAACGACATCCTATTGAGATATACTTTTGAATTTTACGAGTGGTTATTGGTGTGAAGATTGATTCAAGTTCTACAAAGAACGAAGAACGTAAGACAATTAATAGGATTCCACCAAGTCAGAACATCTCCGATACAAGAAAGGTATGATATTATTTCCTCCTCTTCTAAATACGTCAATCTAGATATGCATGATCATAAAATATTTTATATTTAATATGATTAAATAGTTTATGTGATTTTTTTATTTTCTGTCCATGAACCGTTCGTGGTACATTGTTTTCCCTCAAATTTTTAAAACCAATCCAACAATTGGTATCAGAGCCTTGGGTTCTTGATTGTGCATATTTAGTAATCAGGCGTATGTATCAATAGATGTTGTGATATTGACATATATTTTTTGCATGATTGATTTAAAGTATGTTTCAATGTATTTTATGAATGGATCGATAGATTGGCTCTAGGTGTTTATTTTCAATTTTAGAATTGATGTACGCCAAGATTGAGGCATATAATTTGATATAATTTAATTTTTGCAAAAATTTTATCTTTAAATTCCATGTAAATCTGTCATCGTGAGAAAAGTCACCGTTCATTGCCACCACTCACCGTCGTCACTGCCGTTCACCATCGCAGCTTGCCACCCCACTGTGCCGTCTCTTGCTGCCCTACACTTCTATTTTCCGTTGGCGCTCTCTACCGTAGGTTTCCTAATTATGGTTTAGGAAACCATAGGAATTAGGAAACCTTAAGGTTTTGGAGACTTTAGGGTTTAGGAAATCTTGAGGTTTTTGAAACTTTAGGGTTTAGAAAACTTTGAGTTTTTGGAAACTTTAGCATTAAGGAAACCTTGACTTTTTGAAAACTTTAGGGTTTAAGAAACCTTGAGGTATTGGTAATTTTAAGGTTTAGGGAACCTTGAGATTTTGGAAACTTTTGGTTTTAGGAAACCTGAGGGTTTTGCGCAATCGTCCCTAAGAAAATGATTTTTATTTAATTCGGTAATTTTTCAACACTGGTTAATTAGAATTTATTTTATTAATTTTTTTTTAAAAATAAATCAATTGATTAATTTACTTGGTACTTTATGTATCAAAGTAAAAATTGTTTGAAAATTAACTTCCAAATTTAAATTTGAATTTTGAAAATGGGACTGAACTATTGTAAAGAGTTACAAATCGATGAGACTTTTTGAAGGAGAAAAAGAAGATTACAGATGCCATGAAGATTAATATTTAAATTATTATAATTTATTTATTATTCTTTTTATGGTCTGTAATTAGAAATGAGGTATAGGGAGGTTAATTTTGAATGTATGATTTATTATAAATGTCGTATCATTATATAACATATCATATAAAGATAGCGATATGCCAATATCAAAATTCCATGCGGCATGTACATGCATCATTGTAGTTTAAATTTATAATGAGTTATAATTTAAATACAATGTGAATTTTATAAAAGTTATAAATTTAAATTTTATAAAAGTTTATAATTTTCAAAACTTGTTTTTCAAATTTATAAAAAGTTATATATGTTTTAAAAGGCAAAGAAAAATCTATTTTTCCAAAAACCAAGTGGGATGCTCGTTTACGTTGAAACACTCCCAAGGTCCTCAACATAAACTTGATTGTGGCACGAGGAATGGTTTAAATATACCGTAGCGGCCCTCTCTTCAATTGGGGAAACTTTGAAATCTTATCACTTTGAGTCATTGAGTTCCTTAAGAAGCTAAAGCTTGTAAAGGAAGTGGTGAGGCATGACCGTTCGTAGACAGAATGTTAGTTCATGGCAACCTTTAAAATCGATGCGTTGGTTAAACACTTAGGCTGAAGCACATTGGAATCCTTCATAATGGCTAGTCAATGGGGCCAATATGAGCAAAACCATTGGTGATTGGTTAAGCTAGATGTAGTGACATCTTGAGAAGCGTTAACCAAACGAGAGGAGTCTTGATGCGATATTAGGTAGCTTGGACGTTGTCTTTAGATGAGACAAGCTATCGTTGTCGACAGTAACATCATGGGAGAAATATTTTTTATTGGATTTTTAAATATTTAAGTATTTGCATCATGCATCATACTTTCCTAAGTTATCCCAACTCTCAACTATCTTAAACGCGAACAAATATACTGGTGAAAATTACATGGATTTTGGAAACATAATCTGGATATCGTGCTGACGGTAGAAAAGCACAAGTTTGTGCTCACCCCCCATTTTCCCCTTGAGGCTATCGTTGAATCGAATCAACACTACTACAGTTTCACTTTTTTACGACGCGCGTGAAAAATGAAAAATGACGGGAAAAAAATATTAGCCGTCATTTTTATTACCTTTTAAAATATATTACGACGGTGGGTAGACAAGCTGCGAGGTAAAATGATGGCATGGCGGGATGTCTAATCCCGTGGTATTAGTAGGGTGCATAAAACGATGAGGCTTTGAAGCCCTGTCATTTTATCCAAAATAAAATAATGGAACGATGGGGATTTGAAGCCCCGTCGTGTTCAATTCCACTAAACAAATGACGGGGTGCAGATGACCCATCATTTTCAATACCACTACAAAAATGACAGGGTTATGTATCACATCACATCTTTGAATCAAGACGATGGGACCACGATGCCCCGTCGTATTTGGCAAACAAAAGAACTTACTTTCACCCCTGAAAGAAGTGCCTTCACTCCTACTCTCTTTTCTGTTTCATTCTCTCTTTCACTCGCGTATATGCCTTATCCTCTTCTTCATCTCCAACCTCGCCGTGATTTCCCGCCGACTCCCACCTTAAAGGTCCGCCTTCTCTCTTTTGAAAGCTCTTTATTTTCAACCACAAAACTGTCATTCTTAGTTGCAATGCTTCTCCTCGGATATGATTTCTTATGCACTCATTTGCTTATTTTCACTTAAGGTATGTGTCTCTCTCTTTTCTCTCTCTCTCTCTCTATCTCTCTCTCTCTATATTTATAAATCTCATTGAGTTTCGATTTGGGGTTAGGGCTCGCACGTCTGTAGTGAAAACCATAATTTTGAAACTAAAATATCCCCTTTTCTTCTTTCCTCTTATAATTGAACCTCTCCATCTCCCACACTGTTTTCATTTTATGTAGTTACATCTTAAAGATCCCAGAAATGAATCTATTTCCTTGTTAATATCATTGATCATTAAAGGTTCACATTGAATCGACAATTACGGTTCAAAAAATGGAAGATTCTCAGAATGTGAGCTTACATTTTCCCTTTTCTATTTGATTTCCTCTTTGTTCATATCATTGCATTCTACTTTGTTTACTCTCATTCCATTTCCATTTTCTTGTTTTGTATAACCGTTTAACTATTTCACTCTCTGTATGCTTTCACTTTCCATAACTGATAGATTAATCTTCAAAGAGGCTAATTGCTTTTACATCAGTGAGTTGGGTTTCAAAAATAGAAGAATCTCAATATTGTGGTCAACTTACTTTCCCCCTCTCTCTTTAATTTCCTCTTTGCTAATCATTAAATTCTACTTTATATTCCCCCATTCTAATTTGATTTCATTTTTAGGCTTAATCGTTCATCTCTCTCTCTCTCTCTCTCTCTCTCCCTCTCCCCATTTAGGTACCTCACTAGCCCAACCTCATTCTCCCTCTTGGGGCTTGCACAAATCTGAGAAATGAGAAGGGATTTTGGTTTTTGATCTCACTCTTCCTTCATTTTGGATTGAATATGAGGTATGTGTACACCAAATATATATCCCGTCTGTTTGTTCTTATTTGTAATTGATTTTTATGGTTTCCGTCTAATTTACATAATTGCTTTCTAGTTTTTAGGGTAGAGAGAAAGTTATTGAGTTTCTTTACATGTAAGATTTGACTATCACAACTACTTTAATTTTTATTGAGTAATTAGTGTACATTAAATAGTCTTACACTGTTTTAATTGTTCCTCCCTTTTTCTCTTATCACAATCTTCTTTGTTTCATACAGACAAGTGTAAATCTAACAGAATAGAGTAACAAAGTATTGAATTTGGATCAATGGAAGTGAAATGTAAAAGCTTGATCAATGAAAAAGTTGTTGCTTACAAAACCCCAACGCGGGAAATGAAAAAGTTGGATCAATGGAAGATGTTACTTACATTTATTTCTCATTAGTAGTTGAAATGTAATTTTTTTTCATGACCAATTGTGACTTGCTAGAAAAAACTAATATTAGTGATGTTTAATATGCTCTCAAAAAGTTAATTTTGGATAAATAGAAAGTCAATTATATCAACTAATGAACTGCTATATGTTATACAGACATTGGCTTTAGGAATATAATTTCATCTTTCTGAATTCTGATGGTGGATTCTCAAGTATCTATCATTCAACCAATTTCAAGTGTGGACATGCTATTCTTTCTATATTTTCTCATTTCTATCTGAAGGAAATCATGAATGTTGTTAACTTGATAGGGATTGACTTAGCTGGAATTAGCACTGTAGGTAGTGTAAGTGGACTGTTTTGTTAGTTATGTGGTAGCCATGGTAGGTTTTGGATTCATAACAGTTGAGTTTATGGACTTTTGCAAAAGTATTACGTCTAAGATAGAAATTATAGTTAACATCCAAGGTTTTAGCTGAAAACCTGTTATTTAGATTTTGTTAAATATATCTTGAAGGTCCTTATGAGAATTCAACGCTTTATAAAACACCACTACCAACGTCTCCTACCATGAAACCATGATTAAACTTAGGTATAATCATATGATGACTTTATGAGAATTCAATGCCCTATAAAACACCACCACCAACGTCTCCTACTTTGAAACCAGGATTAAACTTAGGTATAATCGATTGGTTCTGAACTTTTCACTTAAATTTTCACTTACAATTTTCCTTTGTACTCTTTCATTCTATATGTATATATATGTCATGTATTCTGTATGTTTATTTGATATTGTATCCTAAGAGAAAATAGATAGTACCCAGTCATGAATGGAATTGGAACTAAGAAATTATATTAATTTATGTCATTTAGGTTCTCTATCCGCATATCATGATTTGAAGGAGTTATTTTAGGTTTAGTTCTATTTCTTGTGGTATGTAACATCAAGTCCAGAATAGAGCTTTAAATGTTGTGATGAATTTTATGATTATGTTTTTTAAATATTAACCAGTAAAGAAATGCGCTTTATTTGTTCACATGATATCACTGCTTTGGCCAAAAGTTTTCATTTTCATGATGTGATACAGTTTATGCATGGCGAAAGTGAGCTTGCATTAGTGGCAATCATCAAATTTTTATTGAAATCGGCTGAAGAGGTCCATGAGTACCGACAATTGCATACCCAACACCTTGAAGAAATTTCTAGGATAGCTTTCTTAGAATTATTAATTGTTGTAATTATGTGATAGTACTTACTATACATTGAATGAATTACGTGAAATTTTGAAGTCTTATATGAAATCTTTATATGATGAG
Organism: Datisca glomerata; assembly: GCA_003255025.1. Taxonomy (NCBI): domain Eukaryota; kingdom Viridiplantae; phylum Streptophyta; class Magnoliopsida; order Cucurbitales; family Datiscaceae; genus Datisca; species Datisca glomerata. The sequence goes on from QANY01002415.1 coordinate 241,664, forward strand.
TATAGTAGATTATGGTCATTGTCATTTAGAGCTTTATATTTTTATGATGGTATCCAAAACTTGTATGACATTATATGGATTTTATGCGACAAAATTATATTAGTACTACAATTAGTTTTTATGATGGCTTTTTAAATAATCGTCGTGAAAAGTCTATTATTGGCGACGATGCTATAATTTTTTTACGACGGCTGATCAATGCATCATCATGAAAATTATATTTTTAATGACAATTTGTCTGTGGTGGGTCAATGGACCGTTGTAAAAAAACCTAAATTTATGCGGTACTTTCTTTTATTACGAAAGTGTTGCCAGTCGTAAAAATTGTATATTCACGGCGGTTGGTATGCCAACCATCATGAAATTGTACCCGTCGTGAAGAATCAATGATCTTTTACGACACATTTTTACACGACGGGTATGTATCCGTCGTCAATTGTCTTTCACGATAGGGATGCCCCGTCGTGAAAAATGATTTTTGTAGTAGTGCAAGAGGAAAATGATGCTTATTCTTCTTGGTTATGTTTTGATGAGATTGCAATGTGTTACATCTTGGCTTCTGTTAGCAATGCGTTGCAACAATGTCATCTGAACATGGAAACTATCGTTGATATGATGTTAAACATAATCAAAATGTTTGGAGATTAGGCTCGTCAAGCCAAACTATCTGTTGTGCGAAATTTCATGTACTGCATGATGAAACTTGGAACTCCCGTCAGAGAACATATGGCGCTGATAATTAGTTATCTGGATGAGATGGAGATCATGGGTGCTAAGATAGATAGCAAGACACAAGTTGATATGATTCTTGAGATTCTTCATGTCACTTTTGAGAACTTCAAACTTAATTATTCGATGAATAAGTTGAGGTACTCACTTCCTGAGCTGATGAAAGAACTACAAGCTGCTGAGACCTTATTTCTGAAGGGTAAGAGGAAGACTAGAGAGAAAAACTTTACTGAAAGCACGCCTTCTATACAAAAAGAAACACATGAGAGGTCCGAAGAAGGCTAAGAAACAGAACTTGAAAGCAGCGAAAGGTAAGGGCACTGCAAAAGTGGACAAGTCGGAATACAAGTGTCATCATTGTGGAGCCATTGGCCATTAGAAATTTAACTGCCCAGACTATCTCCAGTAGTAGAGATCTAAAGGTATAGTACTTTTTACTGAGCTGACTTTATTTTTTCGTGGATTGTAGACTCTGCAGCTACTAACCATATCTATTGTTCCCTGCAGGGGTTTTGGGTGATTAGAAGGCTTGACGAGGGTGATTTCAGATTCTGTTGAGGAAATGGAGCACTAGTATCAGACGTATATGTTGGAACTATTAAATTGTCATTCAATAATAGTTTTATGGTTTTACGTGATGTTTATTATATCATAGTTTTTGAAAAAAACCTTATTTCAGTAGCTTGTTTAATTAAGCAAAGATTCAGTTTGAATTTCATTGATAAATATATTGATATTTTTAGAAATGATTGCTTAATTACTACTACACATTTGATAAATAAACTATTTTATGTAAAAACTAACAGTTCCAATGATAAGTAGCAGTGATGTTAACACTAATTTACAAAGAGATAGTTAAATATTGAAGTCTGACTCAACTGAACTAACCTATTTATGCCACTTACGTCTTGGCCACATTAGTCTGGACATGATTAAAAGACTTACAAAGGATGGTCCATTGCAAACTTTAAGTGTGGGATCACTACCCACATGGAAATTCTGTATGGAAGGCAAAATGACCAAGAGACACTTTTCAACGAAAGGTGAAAGAGCCACTCAATGCCTCGAATTCATACATAGTGATGTATGTGGGCCATTGAACATCCAAGTAAGAAGAGATTATGAAAACTTTGTAACCTTCAGTGATGACTACTACTCACCTTTTGGACATATTTATCTAATGTATCAAAAGTCTAAAACCTTTGAAAAGTTCAAAGACTATAAGGCTATGGTCGAAAAGCAAGTAGAGAAATAAATCAAAATGCTACGATCTAATCCTACTAGAGAGTACTTTCTATGAGAGTTTGAAGACTTTCTTAAAGAAAAAAGTATTTTTTCCCAGCTTATAGCACCTGGAACTCCAGAACATAATGATGTCAAAGAGAAGGAATCGAATTTTGTTGGATATGGTTAGATCCATGGTGAGTTACTCATCCCTCCCAGATTCGTTTTGGGGACATGCCTTAGAAACATCAACATATATTCTAAACCAAGTTCCATCAAAGACGGTGCCTAGTACGCCATATGAAAGATGGAATGGATGAAAGTCATTCGTAAGCTTCCTTAGAATATGAGGATTCTCAGCACATGTTCTGAAACCAAAGACAAGCAAGTTGGTCAGTCAATCAGAATTATACTTGTTTATAGGATATCCCAATGGATAGATATTTTATAATCCAACTGACAAGAAAACATTCATGAGCATGAATGCATATTTTCTTGAAGAGGACTACATAAGAAGTGTGAAGCCAAGAAGCACACTTATGCTAGAGGAATTATTAAGTTGGAGGACACCAACTCCCCAATCAGGAACTATTTCTGCTTCAATAATGAAAAAACTACAGCATGAGCCAGGGACTATGGAGCCTCGACGTAGAAGGAGGGTTATTAGACAGCTTGGCATGTACATGTCTTATGGAGATTCCTTAACATCAGTCTTAGATAAGGATCATGATGAACATGTCTCCTACTCACAAGCCATGGCTGATCCTAAAGTAAATCTATAACAAGAAGCCATGAACATTGAGATACAATCGATGTACCCCAACGGAGTCTAAAAACATGTAGATCCTCCTGAAGGGGTAAAACTCGTAGGGTATAAATGGATTTATAAGAAAAATAGAGGCATGGATGTGAATGTGGAGACATTCAAAGCTAGGCTAGTAGCCAAAGGCTATACCCAAAAGGAATGTATTGACTATGATGACACCTTCTCACCAGTGGCCAAGCTTAAATCCATCTGAATCCTCCTGTTAATTGCTACTTCCCTCGATTATGGAATTTGGCATATGGATGTCAAGACTATTTTTCTGAATGACAATCTTGAAGAGCGCATTTATATGGCTCAACCAGACGGGTTCATAGAGAAAGACCAAGAGGGCAAGGTTTATGAACTGTTGAAGTCCATTTATCGACTTAAGCAAGCATCCCAATCATGGAGTAACAGATTTGATGAAAATTGTTAAGAAATTTAGTTTTGAGCAGTTAGTGGATGAACCCTGTGTGTATAACCTGATACACGAAAGGAATGTGGTTTTTGTGGTCCTGTACGCGGACGATATTCTGCTTATTGGGAATAATGTAGAAAAATTATCTGATGTCAAGATTTAGCTTGCAAAGCAATTTGATATGAAGGATCTTGGAGAAGCTGCATTTGTCCTAGGTATTCAATCTTTCGGGATCACAAGAACACACAATTGACACTTTCTCAAGCATCTTATATTGATAAGGTGATGGATTAATTCAATATGTAAGATTCTAAGAAAGTATATCTTCCTTTCAGGCATAGAGTTAGCCTCTTAAAGAAGTAGTCTCCCAAGACTCCTCAAGAAGAGGAAGACATGAGAAAGATTCCCTGTGCTTTAGTCGTAAGAAGTCTCATGTATGCGATGCTATGCACTAGGCCAGACATTTGCTACGTAGTGGGCGTGGTGAGTCATTTTCAATCTAATCATGGACTCAAGCATTAGAATACCGTCAATGATATCCTTAAGTATTTGAGAAGAACAAGGACTTATATGCTAGTGTATTCAGGTAGTGACCTAAATATGATGGAGTATACTGATTTTGATTTTTAAGCAGACAAGGATTCTAGGAGGCCCGTTTCAGGATCGGTATTCATCCTGAACGGTGGAGCAGTTGCATGGAGAAGTATCAAGAAATCTTGCATTGCTGATTCTACCATGAAATTTGAGTATGTGACAGCTAATGAAGCTGCAAATGAGGTTATATGGCTTAGAAAAATTTTGAAGACTCTAGAAGTTATTCCAAAAGCTGAAAAGCCCATGACATTTTAATGCGATAACAGTGGGGGTGTAACGAATTCGAAGGAACTAAGGAGCCACAGAATATCCAAACATATAGAGAGTAAATATCACCTGATTAGAGAGATCGTTCGGCATGGAGATGTTATAGTAACATATATAGCGACGATCAACAACTTGGTAGATCCATTCACGAAAAATTTAAGCAGTAAAGTCTTTGATGGTCATCTAAAGGGCATGTGGATACAAGATTATACACGCATACTTTAGTCCAAGTAGGAGATTGTTGAAATTATGCCCATATAAAGTAGGGTGTAATAACTATTTATGAGTATTTAGTTATTTTTAAGATATATTATATTATTCAATTTAATGAATAATTGAAAATTTTCTATTAATTAAAGTGTCTTTATAATTTAGTCAAGTGCTGGAACTATTGCCAACGTAAGAAGAGTAAAGACTAAGAGGTCTTCTAGGCAAACTCCTTTGAAATAGTTCAGAATATTATTTGTAATTTTAGGATGGACTGGACAATCGAGTCTGATTACAACTCTTAGGTTGAACCAAATGATGCTGGTCTAGGAGCATGTGAGTGGAGACTCTAACGGTTGACCTAGACATATTATGGAACATGTTGAATAGACCAGTAACAAATTAGTTTGAAGCAAAGCCATTTATCTAGATCTAAATTTAATTGTTTAAATCTTAAGGGTATTTTCATGATTAACTTAATCATGAGGTGAATACGAAACTTGACTTATTTACTTGCAGTCTTTGATAGGCCAAAGGAGTGAGTTCAAATTGCCGAACAATACCTCGACCGTTGTGATCGTGATTCAACTATGTTGGAGTTACGTGATTCACAAATATGGAATTCGTGGCGAGATTGTAAAATGTAACAATATCACCTTATGCTTTATTGATGGTTGTGTGAATAAATAAACATGGCCAGGTACTTGATGAAATGCATCATTGAATAAGATATGGTGAACTGTGTGAGACAATTCACTGTTATGTCTTTCTTATTCACAGTCAATAAAGGTTTTAAGGAAATAATAGAGGGGTAAAATGATAATTTTACATCCCGCTCTTGTTACTGATATTTATGAAGGGTAACATAGCAAAATATAGTGTGGACCTATAGTGAAGTTGTACAATGTCAGGATTAAATAGATCGGGAATTTATGGAGATAAATTCACCGAGTATTTGAATCCTATAGCTTTATTCACGTGGGTCCGTTCGGTCTTAGGAGTAGCTCATATGGACATGAATGAGAAACACCAGTTGGTTCAAGTTCTATGAAGAATGAAGAATGCAAGACAATCACTACGATTCCACCAAGTCAGAACTTCTTCGATATAAGAAATGTATAATATTATTTCCACCTCTTCTAAATACTTCAACGTAAATATGCATGATCATAAAAGATTTTATATTTAATATGATTAAATAGTTGATGTGATTTTTTTATTTTCCGCAACCATTCGTGGTTCATTATTTTTCCATAAATTTTTAAAACTCGATCCAGCACGATGAACCTGAAGTCACTTCAGATGACTTAGGTGAGAGTGAACTTGGGGTCACTTCTGATGAATTGGAAAGGGTGAGCTTGAGTTTACTTCATACGACTTAGCTGAGGGTGAGCTTAAGGTCATTTCAAATGACTTAGGAGAAAGTTGAGCTTGGGATAACCTTAGATGGCTTTAGCAAGGTTGAGCATGGAGTTATCCCAAGTGACTTTGGTAAGGGTGAGTTTAGGGTCACCATAAATGACTTAGGTGAGGGTGTGCCAGGGGCCTTCTCGAATAAATTAACTGAGTTGGGGATGCCTCTAATGACTTCATCGAGATTAAGTTTAGGGTAACCTCAAATGACCAAGGTGAGGGTGAGTTAGGGGTTCACCTTGGATGACTTCAAAGTGGATGAGCTTAGTTCGCCTTGATGACTTCGGTCACTTAAGGAGGCTTAGGTGAATGTGAGCTTGGGGTCACCATCGAGAATGAGCCTTGGGTATCCTAACGTGGCTTAGGTAAGGGTGAGCTTGGGTCACCAGCGAGGATGAGCTTGGGAACACCCAAGATGTCTTAGGTGAAGGTGAACTTCAGGTCACCCACGAGGATGTGCCTAGAGTCACCTAAGGTGGCTTAAGTGAGGCTGAGCTTGTGGTCAATGATGAGGATGGGCCTCGGGTCACCTAAGACGGCTTAGGTGGGGGTGAGCTTAAGGTCACCAGTGAGTATGGGCCTTAGGTCACCTAAGATGGCTTAGGTGAGGGTGATCTTGGGGTCACCGATAAGGATAAGGCTTGGGTCACATAAGGTGACTTATGTGAGGCTGAGCTTGGGGTCACCGATGATGATGATCCTTGGGCACCTAAGGTGGCTTAGGTGAGGATGAGCTTAGGGCCACTGACAAAAATGAGCGTTGGGTCACATAAGCTGGCTTAGGTGAGGGTGAGCTTGGGGTCAACGGTGAGGATGAGCCTCAGGTCACCTAAGATGGCTTAGGTGAGGGTGAGCTTCGGGTCACGTGCGAAGATAGGCCTCGAGTTACCTAAGGTGGCTTAGGTGAGGCTACTCTTGGGGTCATCAGTGAGGATGGGCCTGGGGTCACCTTACATAGCTTAAGTGAGGCTACGTTTAGGGTCACCGACAAGCATTAGCCTTGGGGTCACCGACAATGATGATCCTTGGGCCACCTAAGGTGGCTTAGGTGAGGATGAGCTTGGGGTCGCCGCTGAGAATGAGCCTTAAGTCACGTAAGGTGACTTAGATGATGGTGAGCTTTGGGTTCAGTAGCGAGGATGTTCCTGGGGTCACCTAAGATGACTTTGGTGAGGGTGAGCTTCAGGTCACCTGCGAGGTTGGGCGGTCACCTAAGTTTGTTTGGGCGAGGATGCTCTTGGGATCATCGACGATGATGAGCCTGTTGTCACCTTAGGTAGCTTAAGTGATACTGAGCTTGGGGTCACCAACGAGGATGATCCTTGGATCACCTAAGACGGCTTAGGTGAGGGAGAGCATGAGGTTATCGATAAGGATGAACCTCAGGCCACCTACGATGGCTTAGGTGCGGGTATGTTTATGGTCATCATCGAGGATGAGCCTCGAGTCACCTAAGATTGCTTAGGTGCAAGTGTGCTTAAGGTCACCGACATGAATATACCTCGAGTCAGACAATGTTTTCTTTTTCGTAATGATTTGGTGGACTGTCCCCACATTTTTTCTTCACATACTATTTTTATTTTAAGTTCATCTAAAAGATATTACTCTTGTCGTAGTCATTCTACTAGTTACCACCTAGTTTGATGCGAACAAACTTTTGGTGAGTCAAACTGAATATAAGATGGGTGACTAAAAAATACTTAGTGAGGTCTTTGGAGAATAAGCAAAGGCACCTCAGTGACTTCTGCAGATGAGCTTGGTGTTGCCTCTGATGCCATCAAAATACGAGTCTGGGGTCAGTGGATGACTTTGGCAATGATGAGAATAAGTAACTTCATTTCACATAAGCAAGATTCAGCCTAGGCGTCCTCTCGTATGACCAGTGCAAGGTTGAGGGTTACCTCCTATGACATATGCAAGATTCAGCCTGAGAGTCATTAAGTGTGACCTTGGTAGGCTTTAGAAGATGATGTTAATATTTCATTCCACGTGAGCTCTGGGATTGAGATGAGCTGTGATATTATTCTGGTGACCACATGCCTTTCAAAGCAAGTAGTCCTTTCAAGTGGGTAGATCATAAAGCTTAGTCATATTCCCACAGGTGGTGCTAATTATTGACTACAATTCTCGTAGGTGAGACTACGTTAACAATGTCTTCACTTCACTCTCAAACCTGAAATGAGGGAAGGTAAAGACGTGGACCAACATTACCTCTCTTTATATAGTGCTATTTCGGGCAGCTAGGGCAGTTGGGGCAGGGCACTCTCAGGTACGGACTATAGTCCACCCTCCAATGAGATGTTGTCTTGGAGTAATCTCTGACGCTTCATGACACCGTGAGATGGTCAGCTGATTGACTCCTCGGTTAAGGGTTTCATGCTCACCATTAGCCTGACTCCTAATTGGTGGATGCACATTTAATGTCATTGATGACACTTTGTCCTTGACTTGGTACACACCTCGGTCTAGGAGCTGAGTTTCAGGGAGGCGGGAACATTTCTCGCCTAAGGATTTTCCTTCTATATGAGTGTATTTTTTCCCTTCTTAGATTTAGATAAAATATCGAGTTCAATAACCCTCAGTCTCAGTTCATTGAGGGCTGCCTCCTAATAGATGGACTTCACTAATGAGACTGAGCTCGTATTTGATGTGTTTAAGGTTGGGGAGCCCTCGGTTGCTTGGAGACCTTGTCCTCGGGTCGAGGGGGACTTCGTCCTTGGGTGCTTGAGGACCTCGTCCCCGGTTTTGGGGGACCTCATCCTCGGGTACCTCATCCTAGGTTACTTTGGTACCTCATTTTTAAGTTCAATGGCGGATCTCGTCCTCGGGTACTTTGGGACCTCATCCTCGGGTTCAGGGGGACCTAATCCTCGGGTTCAGGGGGACCTTGTTCATGTGTACTTGGGGATCATGTCCTCGGGTTCATGGGGACCTACGTGGGGACCTCATCATCGGGTACTTGGGTACCTCGTCCTATGGTACTTAGGTACCTCATCCTCGGGTGCAAGGGTACCACATCGTTGGATATTTGGGTACCTCATCCTAGGATGATCTTTAATGAATGCCCGAAAATGGGTATAACTTATTCAAACATAAAATATTATAAACATTGATATGTAAAGGTTGATGAAGAAAAATGCTCAAATATATACATAGGAATAATGATTTACATATCAATATTTATATTCTTTTATGTATTTTCCTAAATATGCACATTCAATAATAATGTCAATATCTTTATTACACACACACACACACACACATATATATATATATATATATATATATATATATGTATAGATGATAATAACTAAAAATATTTATTTACAAGTTGTTATAACAACGAGACGATAACTATTTACACCGATTTCAAATCATGCATCATCGAAAGGAGAATCATTTTCTTCATGTTAAAGGGTTTTATCAATTAAATAATTAGATCAAATTTTATTCATTGAGCCCAGCTTGTAAATTTAATTAAAAAAATCAGGTCCGTAAATCGTCTTCAGACAAGAAAAATAAGCACAAATCATATTGCATAACTAACCTTATCCCGTTTGATGTTCAGTTAGGTTGGGCTTGAACCGACACACGGTTCTCAAACTGACAATGAACAGAAAAATTGACGTTGAGCGGCAATTGATAGCGCCTGTGTTAATGAACAGCCAAATGACGAGATGAAATATAATTTCTCCGTCGATTATTAGAGAAGAAGGTGGTTCTGTTCAGTTATCTTATTGTTTGAGATTTCGTCAGGTAGGGATTGATGGTGAGAGAAGTGTGTTTGTTATTATGTTCATTCAGATTTTTAAAGATGAGGAGAGGGAAAGAGGGGAGGTTAAATTTGAATTGATTTGGTAGAAATTTTTTTGGGATTTTAAGATTTGGTGTATTTTAACATAATTTTTTATGTAAATTCTTTTTTGTTGGGATTAGTTATTAATGATTTTTTTCTTTTATAATTATTAAATATAAGAAAGGGTATTCACGGTATACCAATATTACAAAATATGGATATTTTATAATGTTGACAAAAATTTAATATTTTAGAAATCTTGAAATTTTTTAATTAGATCCTATAATATTGTCAAATACCTAACTATCACTTAAAAGTTTAATGATTAAATTACTGAGAAATAAAGTAAAAAAAAAAGACTATAGCTCAGGGTCAATTAAGTAGTTAAACTAATATTTTCATTAGTGAGAGAAGATTCTCTCCTTAAACGAAAACTAGAGAGGGAAGGAAAAGCGAGTTTTTTCTTCTAAGTACTCACACATTGGTACTCAGTTGATGACCCGAGAAATATTGAAGAAGATCATGAGAAATTGATTCACGGTGGTTTGAGGGGATTAGTGGTGTGTAGGTGTTCTGAAAAAACCATCCCGTCATGGGGATTGAGGGGATTGGGTTTGTATTGAACTCTATTTAGTTGCTTATGGACTTAGTTGCCTATGGACTTTGATGATCTATCAGTTGTACATTGATTATCTGTAAGAGAGGACTCAAATGTTGTATTCAAGTATCCTAATAGGTTATTAGAGGGATCAAATGTTGTGTTCAAGTATTTAGATTTGATTCAAATCTGTAAGAAAATGTTCAGCCCAATAAATAAAAAAAGCCCAATAAAACAAAAAAAGACAAGTGCAGCAACCTGGCCCGTCCAAATTCATCCCATTAAAGGCCAAATTCAGCCCAAAAATCCCTAAAAACAGCAAAAAAAAATGTCCAGAAACAGCCCGAAAAGGCCCAATTCGGGCAACCCAAAGGTTGAAAAAACTGTTTTGTTCCCTCCTGACCATTGAACCGTCTCATTCCGTCAACACAAGATAGGACGAGGCTTAAAAAAATGTCTAGCCCCATCGGGATGAGATAAAAAATCTCAAAAACCGTCGCGTTTCATCCCGTGCACACCCCTAGGGGATTCATGGCAACTCCCGGTTCACGGCATGCAATAGTTTGTGGTTGTAGATCACATCATGGGGGTGATGGCTTTCTCATATTTTTTTATGATTTGATGCATAGATCGAGGATACGATTCATGCGCAGATCGAGGATAAAATCGTGATGCAAAGAGCTTCAATTCTTGGGTTCACACATCAAAGCTATAACTTTTATGTTCGTTCTAGCATATATTAGATTGTTTAGTGATTGGATTTTAAGATAGTGGTAATTTTATACTACGCCAATTCCTTAAATTGGTATCAGAGCCTGGCTCTACATTTATTTATTAGATATTTACGTTTAGCATGAGTAACCTATGGATTATAATATTTGTAGAACGCTAACCCATTTTTGCAAGATTGATTTTTAATTAATCCCCCTTGCATAACCATTTAGATTTTATGTTAAATTTTTTATGGTTATGTAATTAGAGGGACAATCTATAAAGAGACTGTTTTTCCCTATCGGTTCATAATTTTATTTTTCATAGATTCTTGTAGACTTTTCTCGAGAAAGTTAGAATTTTTTATGATGTAATTGATTGAACTGGGTGGAGATCAAATCGATGCGCGGCTATTGCGCGCACGGCGGCAGTGGTAATGTTGCTGCCCTACTGTGGCAGAAGTAATGTTATTGCCTTACTATGGCAACAGCGTCAGCTGCTGCTTCATGGTAGCAACATGTAAATGGATTGTAAAATCCTACCTATTTTTAATGGTTTATTCTACCTAATCATCCGTACGTTTACAAGACTTTGGATATGGTTGCGTATATTGCATGCTTATTTTTTAATTTTTTATGATCATGTTATTTTGCATGCTTAAATTAGAATGTGCATGTAATAATTATGATTTTTATTATTTTTCAGTATTTGAATGTCATCTACGATCCCCATAGCATCCATTCTGAAAGAAAATAAACTATGTTAACTGGAAGTGTAACCTTGAGATTATCTTATTTGTTGAGGGAATTAAATTTGTGCTTACAGAGGCTTGTCCTCCAATTTCTAATGAAATTTCCTCTAACTAAGAAACAAAGACGCTATCATAAATGCTATGATGAAGCCAATAACTCCTATTAGGGATCATTTACTAAAAGTAATTGGTTACCTTAGTGATAAATAGATCATATGGGATGAAATCGACGAAGGGAACCATATCGATATGGTATGATATCTCTGTCGGACTCATTCAACTAGTTCAAGGTTAATTATGTCATGAATAAGCATTAATGAACTTGATTGATTCGATAAGGTAACTCTAGATGGAAAAGAATATACTGAAAGTCCAACCTAATGTGAAATGCAAGCTTCTACTTATCTTGGGCCTAAGTCTATGCCCAAGAAGATGAAGAACAAGAAGGTTTCTAAGCAAGATGAGTTCGAGAAGAATGAGAAAGAGCAAAAGTTTCCACTGCTGTAAGACTATAGATTGAAAAATAAACCGTGAGACTTATTAGGAAAAGAAGAACAAAGGTACGTGGTTTGTTTACATCACTGAGTGTTAATGATTCTACCAGATTTTGGTGTGTAGATTCTACAACCACTAATCATATATACATTACTCTATAGGGGTACATGAGACTAAGTGAGGGAGAACTTCAGCTTTTTATGACAGATGCACGAATTTAGTTGTCTCTGCACATTTATGGATTGTTTAGTCGAGAATGAGATTTTATCCCAGCTCAATGCACCGGGAACCCCTCAGCAAAATCTTGTAGCTAAGAGGAGAAACATAAATCTCTAGAACATGGTGAGATCTATGGTGAGCTATTCTACTCTTTTTATTTCTTCTTGGGGATATGTCCTGCAAACTACTGCATGCATTTCTAAAGTAGTATCCAAGATTCCACTAAAATTATGGAATAGTCTTAAACCTAGTTTACGTCATCCTCATACTTGGGGATGTCTAGCACACTTGTTAAAGGAGAATGCTACTAAGTTGGAACCTATATTAGCGTTTTCGTTGGACATACAAAAGGAACAAGAGGATCTTTGTTTCATAGTACTGAGAATTAGAAAGTAATTGTTAGCTCAAATGTTTTCTTCGAATATGACTATATTATAAATTTTAAATCTAGGAGCAACATCGTTTTGAAAGAGTTAGTTGATTCTAATACTAGTGTGCAATATCTGTAAGATGAAAATAAGGAGGTTATTGAGAGAGAGGTTGACAGAGATGGCAGAAATGAACTACTTTAAACTACTAGGAGGGAATCACATCCACATGAGAGATACATGTTCATTAGAGACTCTTCTGAGTCTGTCTCAGAAGAGCATGACACCCTTAGAACTACAATGAGGTTGTGAAAAATGTTGATATAGATCATTGGCAGAAAGTTATGGAACCAGAAATAGATTTAATGCACTCTAATAGAGTATGAAAGCTTGTACAAGCACCTGAAGCGGTGAAACTCAATGGGTGCAAGTGGGTTTACCATCGAAAGTGAGGCATAGACGAGAAGTGGAAACCTTCAAAGCTAGACTTATCACGAAATGGTACACTTAAAAATAGGGAATCGATTATGATGACACTTTTTGCAGGTACGTAGCTATGTTTAAGTCTTTAAGGATATTGTTGTCCATTACAGTTCTTCTCGATTTTGGGATTTAGCAAACGGATGTCAAGACTGAACTTGTTAATTACAATCTTGAAGAGAATATTTTTATGTATCAACCTGAGGGTTTTATCGCTAAAGGCCCAGAGTTTCCAAGTTGGATAGGTCCATTTATGGACTTAGCAAGCATTAAGGTCATGGAACATCAAGTTTGATTCTTTTGGTTTTGATAAAAATCCTGATGAACTGTGTGTGTACAAGAGAAATGAAGGAAAAGTAGTAATTTTCTTAGTTCGTTACATAGATGACATTCTCCTCATCAGGAATGATGGAGGATTAATGTCGAATGTAAAGTTATGGCTATTAATGAGTTTGACACGAATGACCTATGGGAGCAACATATATTCTTGGCATTAAGGTCATCCGTGATCAGGTATTTAGAAGAATATACTTATCATATTTAATCAATGTATATAAATAAGATTTTAAAGAAGTTCACAGTAGAAGACAATTTCCTATGCTTCTAGAGTGGGAAGTCTTATGTGTACAATGTTTTTTACTAGACCAAATAACTATTCCGTAGTAGGCATGGTCAACATATACCAGTCGAATCCAATGAGAGAACACTGAATAGTTGTGAAGCATATACTCAAGTATCTTTGGAGAACGAAGATTATATTCTTGTATATCATAGTGAGAGTCTTGTACTAGTTGTGTATATGAATTCAGATTCCAATTAGACAGTGACTCTAGGAAGTCTATAGCTTAGGCTATGTGTTTACTCTAGAGGAGGAACGGTCTTTTGGAGGAGTGAAAAACATAATTGTATTACAGACTCAACCATGTATGTTGAATATGTAGAAGCTTCAGATCTTGTAAAGGAAGTTGTCTAGTTGCGAAATTTCCTATGAGACTTAAAGATTGACACGATTACAAAATCACAATCACAATTTATTATCATAACACATGAATAATCACAATCTAACGAACCTCAAAAATCATCAAGGAGGAAAGCATATTCTGTGAAAGTATCATATCATTAGGAAGATTGTACAGTAAGGAGATATAGTCTCATTTATGAAGACTTTTTAACCACACATATATTTAGGTTACATGTAGAGAACATGAAGTTAAATTGGATATAGACGTGCTTTTGGGGCAATGAGATTTTTATGAATGTGCCCTTAAAAGCATTAGAATTCTATTATTTTATTGAAACATTTAATTCTGATTAATAATAAATAGTTTGTTATTATATTATGTATTTTACATTCTCGTAAAAAGTTCACAAGCATAATAGCTCATCGAAACAAAGTATTTAACCAATAGCTTTTTATGACTTGAAAAATGTTTATTTTTCACAGTATAGTAAAGCTTGACACTTTACTAAGATAAATTATAGTACATTAACTCTATCATGGACAATGACTTACCTTAGTCACTAGTGGAGTATCTAGTTAATGTTCTAGTCAATTTAAAATGCATTGGAAGGACTGACGAATTTGATTTTCAGTAAAACTAGAATGCTCTTAATCTCAAGAGAGATATAAATTCGTATGTAAAGGTTCCTTTGTTTGATCTATTATGGTTAAGATTCTATGAGACAATATATTGTAGGTTGGATGACTTAGTTTTAAGATAGTAAGGATGCATAGGATATTGATTATTGGGTTCATAGACAATTTTAAGTAAGTGACATAGTACCACTTGATAGAATTTGTTTATAAGATCATGGTAAACTAAGTGTTTAGTATCTCTAATAGATTATTAGATATTGGAAATTTTAGTTGAGGCATTAAGTATGGAAATTATCACAGTTGATCAGTAGAATGAGATTTAGAACTCGATGAACAAGAGCTGTATAAATTAGTTAAGTAGTACTTTATCAAATTAATTTTAGTGGCAAAAAATATTTTTAGTTAGTTTTAATTGAGATATAATTTCAGCTAGTCTTGACTATCGGTATTAATTATAAATGTAAGACTTCTCTCAGATCAAGCCTAAGCCTTTGACACCATTAGTAAGAGAAGATAGAACTCGAGGGAGACCAATTGTGTCCCCAATCGTGAATCAAGGAATAGCGTAAGAGGTATCGATGCACAGTGGTTCATGAAAATTTACAGTGGTTCACTGTTCACGGTGTACGGCGCCTTGCGGCTGTAGATAGTAGTCTGGGGCAACAACTTTGTAACAGTTTTTTGACAATTTCACATGTAGATCAAGGACACAGCTTGCATGATGATCAAGGATTAGATCATGATTAAAAAAAGCTTTAATTTTTGGGCTCAAGCATCAAATGTATAATTCTTATGTTCGTTTTAACAGTTATATCAGTTAGTAATTAGATTTTAAGATAGGGATAGTTTTCCACTACGTGAATCACTCCATAAAGCTCATCCTTAAGCTTCCATTTAAGTAAGATAGTCCTTGTGGCTAGGTCCTTGACAAAACAAAAATGTGAGTAGAATTTAACATAAACAAAGTTATCAACAATGAGTTTTGATACATTAAGCTTTATGGAGTAAGGCAGAGATTACATAAAGCTCCTTCCCATTTCCCACAATTAGCTTGTTAAGTCTCTAATATTCATTAGTAATGCATAGATTACTCAGATCTGATGTTACATGATGGGTGTTTCCACTATCAACAAACCATGAACTATCTCACCCTACTTTTTAGTTGGCTAGATATGCTGCAAGATGCAAACCAGTACTAAAATCAGAGTTCAAGTGTGGTCCTGGACCTGTATTAGAGCTTTGTCCATAAGAGAAATGAGCTTAAGGTGGTGAATGGAAGGACTTATTGTTGGATCCTTAATCTAATATCAAAATTATACGTGAATACTTCTACATTGCTGACTGTCAAATAAGTATAAACTCAATTAAAAGCGATCAACTAAGGTTTTAGATAATCAAGATTTTAATGTGTGAACCTTTCAATGTGTAAAGATTTTAAGATAATTTCTATTTTTATGATGAACTAAAATAGAAATACCAAAAGATAATTGATCTTTAAGTGGTTATGGCCTCTGGGTCACACGATAGAGGAAAACCATTCTATTCTCCCTAATATCTTATCGTTAGAGAGAAATAGAGAGGCTTAATCAAAGGGGACTCTCTGACAGAGAATCGTGTCGATCTAGAAGGCCAACCGCTCAGTTCTGAACAACGATCTATCATCATGGATTCAGGTACGCTTCGCTATACAATTATCTGATTCTTGATATGTTCAACATGAGTTCTTGGGATTTATTGACATACGGTTTATACCGAAAATGATTTTGAATCTATCAAGTGGTATCAAAACAATTCATATTGAATCATTGAGAATCAGAATTAAGTTTTAGATCCATCATTATATGTGTTTATATGTTTTCATAGATCTTGAATGTGATAATTGTTTGACAAGTTATTAGAGAACAATATTTTTCTAGTATACATTTGTTTAAATTTGGACTGCCGGCCAGCTTTATGGATGAAAGTGGCAGGGGATTGGCCTCGACCGCGGCTTCAAGTATAAACCGCGACCACGCTTTCGATTCTAGACACAAGCCGCGCTACAGGAAAGGCCATGACCGTTTGTCAGTGCCGCGGCGTTAAGGACTGGCGGTCATGGCCACTAGTCCCTTGGGGATGGTGTAACCAATAACATTTGTGTCGGGAGACTCAAAGAATATTATTTGCAAACTTAAAAAATCTATCTATAGACTCAAGAAGACGTCTCGATAATGGTATTTCAAGTTTCATTAGGTGATCATCTCATTCAATTTTAAGATGAATTTGGTAGAGGATTGTATGTACCATAAGTTTTGTGGGAGCAAGCATATTTTTCTGATTTTATATGTGGATGACATTTTGCTTGCCAGCAACGATATAGGCTTATTGCACGACACCAAGAGATTTCTAGCTAAGAATTTTGAGATGAAAGATCTTGGTGACGCCTATTTTGAATTAGGGATCCAAATACACCAAGATCGTTCTCGAGATATTCTTGCATTATCACAAAAGAACTATATTAAAAAGGTTCTCAAAAGATATAACATGCAAGACTGCAAATCAAGTGATACCCAAATGGCTAAGGGAGACATGTTTAGTTTCTATTAGTGCCCTAAGAATGATTTTGAGGAAAAAGAAATGCAGAAGATTCTCTATACCTCAGTAGTAGAGAGTCTGATGTATGCTAAGGTTTATCCACGTCTGGATATTGCGTACGTAACTGGGATGTTGGGCTTGTATTTAAGCTAGGCATAAACCATTGGAAAGTAGCTAAACGGGTCTTGCGGTAACTGCAGAGAACAAAATGCTACATGCTCATGTAGAAGAGGTTAGATCAGATTGAGATCATAGGATATACTGACTCCGATTTTATTGGATGCTTAAATAGTTTGAAATTTATGTAGGGCTATATTTTTCTGTTTGCAGGAGGTGTTTTCTCCTGGAAGAGTGCTAAACAGTCACTATAGCCTTTTCTACGATAGCAGCAGAGTTCATAGCATGTTATGAGGCATCCAATCACAGAATATGACTGTAGAATTTTGTCATAGTGCTGCGGATAGTGGACAATATTGAGAGACTACTCAAGTTATTTTATGACAATAAGACAGCAATCCTCTATTCTAATAATAGCAAGAGCTCAAAAAAGTGGAGGTACAAGTTCCTAGTTGTTAAGGAAAGAGTTTAGAGTGAACAATTGTATATAGAACACGTCGGAACAAACTCTATGATTGTGGATCCGCTTACTAAGGGCTTGCCACCCAAACAGTTTCATAAGCACACTGCTCTTATGGTGTCATATCGGTTGATGATATTCGATTTTAGTGGGAGTTTGTGATTTTGGATGCTCTTCTTTATAGACATATTTTCACTTATTTCAGTTTATGGATATTTTAAGATAATTTCTGCAGAAATAAAGTTTTAGCCAATTCACACTCTAATTCTGATATGGTTTGATTTCACTAAGGTTTACGGAGGACCAGATGGAAATAGGCATGTTAGGATCACATTACAAGAAATTTTCATGCTACACATCCTCATCATAATCCATGTCATTCAATCGTATTGACATATGTGACTATTGATAGGTTGGGTTACGAGTGATGTAACAAAGGTCGCTTTGATTCTATGTTGGTATGATTGATGAATCGGATTGGTTATAGATACATTTTGGTAATGACAGCAAAGTTGAGCTCGTTCGATTATTTTTTTTTTGCAAACCATAATTATAAGATTATACATATAGTCCAAGTGTAGATTGTTGGATCATTAATCTAACGTTAGACTTAAATGTGAATAATTATGCATTGCTGACTGTGAAATAAGTACAAACCCAACTAAAATGATCAATTATGATTTTGAATAATTGAGGATTTAATGTATCTGATAGGTTGTGAACTCTTTAATATGTACAGATTTTAGGGTAATTTCTATTTTTATGATGTGCTAAAATAAAAATATCAAAAGGTCAATTATCTATAAGTAGTTATGGTCCTCCGGTCACACTATAGAGGAAAACCATTTTATTTTCCATAATATCTCATCGTTAGAGAGAAAACAGAGATGCTTAATCATAAGGGACTCTCTGAAAGAAAATCGTGTAGATCTGAAAGGTCAACCGCTCGGTCCTAAAGATTGATTTATCTTCATGGATACATGTACGCTTCCACTATACAGTTATTTGATTCTTGATGTGTTCAATATGAGTTCTTGAGATTTATTGACATACGGTTTATACAGAAATTGATTTTGAATCTATCACTAATCAAATCTGAACCAATAGTGAGCTGCTATGTGACCTTGTTTGCTGCAAACTTAACATGTGACTCTACTACTTTGTTCTGCCACTTCTTCCTCCTCGACGATGACCTATGGAAAATTTTGGTTGATTCCTTGCATGGGTTCTAGGATAATTGCTAGTCCACTGCTGATTAATGGTGCTTTTTTAGTATATCTATTAAAATTGTTAATGTTTTGCAATAGATTGGCACATGCCTTGAGGGATGCTTCCTCTTCTGAGTTTTGTTTTTAAACTCTTGATTCATGAATTAAAATGAGGGACTACACTTCTTCAGTAGTAAGGCTGTCTTCTAGATTTAATGTTTACGACAATTGGATCATATTGTGAGGGAAGGCCATTTAAGGTGTGAAGAATGAGATTCTGCTCACTTATATGATGATCTCCATCAAATTTTTCTCATGACATCCAAATAATCAATAATAGACCTGTCATATTTTTTGGTGATGTAGAGTGAGTTTTTTAAGGTTTAGCAGCTTTGCTCTTGACCTGATTGCATAAGTCCTCTCAAGAACACACCACAATTAGCTGTGTGATGTCTCATACTGCAGAACTGACCCAAGCACCCTATCACTCATGGCGGACCTCAGCCAGCTTAAGAGAAGATCATTTTTGAGCAAAAGCATGAATTCAGAAATGAGTGTTCCATCATCAAGATGCTAAGTAGGTCTGGACTGAATGTTCAGAATATAGTCTCTAAAACATTTTAGAGGTCTATAATTCATGTTGCTGTCAATATCATGCCCATACCTTCAACTTGTCAAAACTACAAATTAATCATGAACAATAAACCTTATTTGTCAGCATTCATTCATTAATTACTTTTTACCGCGTGACATGCATGTGGTCTATTCACACTGAAAGTTGACGGCGCATGAAGGTGACCTAATTAACATTAGCAGTAGACCACATGCATGTTTATGTTGCTAATGCTGAAGAGGGCTACAAATTATGTGTCAGCTTAAAATGTATAATTTATCACTCAATATCAACTTATAGATTTTGAAGCGCTAACTAAGGTGAGAGAGAGAGAGAGAGAGAGAGAGAGAGAGAGAGAGAGAGAGAGAGAGAGAACAAAATGATAAAGCTGTCATGACCCTCTCTCAGATTTGCAGAAGCAATTGGAAAACAACCTTATTTGGACAGACTCTTATATGCAGACACACCCCTTTGCCTTACAATTTTTTTGACGTCCCCACCCCCCCCTGTCTCTTTTCTCATACTTGTTTACCTTCATATTATATATGTGATTATTAATCTGTATACGTAGCCTGCTTCCTCATCTTATAATTTAAGCCTTTTTTAATTATTTTTTTTTAACTCAAATCAATATGGATATATCTGACCCATTTTCCGTTTTCTCTTTATTGTCATAGCTGTTTATTGTTCCTTGAAGTATTTTCTTAATAACATTCCTTTTACTTTAACTCTTGGAATGCTCTATATACACCATCTGAGTTTATCATGTCTACGCTAGTTATATGGTATTGTCCCCCCTCTGTTTAAGTTCTTAGTTTTATGGATCTCCTCTAACTATTTCTTTTTTGTTTTTAAAGAAAAAAAAAGAAATAGTTAGAGGAGATCCATAAAACTAAGAACTTAAACAGAGGGGGGACAATACCATATAACTAGCGTGATCTTTCTAACTGTCTTTTACTAATCTTTTACTTTTGATGTCTTTCTACAACCAGTTGTACATAGTTTTGGTAAATATACTATATATATATACACACACACATAAACACATTTATTTTTCCTCAATAATTGATGAGATTCTTGAAATTTTGTACTTACCAATGATAGGAATTTTATACAAGCTATGATATGGATAATAAATGATTGACAATTTGGTCTTCAAGTACTTGAAGTTAATGATTATTAAAAAGGGTATTTTCGCTCTGTGAAAGAATTCTAATAACTACTAACAGAAATAAGTTTAATTTATTTGGTTTGAGATGTCGCTGCTAACATATTTATCCACACCTCTGTTCGTGTGTTGGCAAAAAGATATATGTCATTTTATTGGCCTCTTTTAGTAAAACTGAAGATAGTTGACTACTTACGCCTATCAAAAATGGTTGATCTAGGGATATAATCCATTTTTGAAAAATAAAGAATAAAATGATAAAAAAAAATTATTTACAAGAATTTCTGATTTTTTTTAACTGTAAAATTTTTTGATAAAGCTCAAATTTTTTATGTACATGTGTACTGTGATATATAAAAATATGTCATGATATATATTTATATATTATAATATATATTTTAATATACCATCAATATACCGTAGTATATGTTTAATATATTTTATATTCCGTCCATGATATATTTATATACTATAATATATTTTAATATACTATCCATATACCGTAGTATATTTATATATCATCGGTTATAATCATATATCATGAAGAAAAATTACAAAATATTTTAATACTATCCATACAACGAATTGATGAGAAAACCATAAAATCAAGAAAATCGAAAATAAAAAACACGCCAAACCAAAAAAATAGAGCACGAGACCTAAAATAGACCACGAAGGGTGAGAGTGTATAAGAGAGAAAAGATGAATGGAGAAGAAGAAATAAGAAAGAGGGAGAGAAGACAACGGGAGAAGAAGAAGACGAAAGGAAAGAAGAAAGAGACATAAACGAAGGGAGAAGACGAAGCGAGACGAAGAAAGACAAGAGAAAGGAAATTTCGATCATTTATACAAATAGGAAATTTTTAAGCTATTTTCTAAAACGGTAAAACAATGACTTACGAACCTAATTTTCCAATTAAAAGTAGCCTTAAAATAAAGCCTACTTATATGTCTATCTTGGATGTTTATCAAATTATACCAGTTTATCCATCATCATCTCTCATTATTGCATCACATAGGGATGATCTAAGGATACATCGGATAAATTGGTTGGAAACTTTTTTTTTTTTTGGAAACTACTGGTTGGAAAGCTGGCATACATTCATGTTTATTTGTGTAATAAAAGAAAATAAAATAATAATCATACTAGGATGATTGAGACGAAACATGGGGTATATATATGAGTAGTGGCTATTAATTCCACACAATCTCTTTTGGGTTTGTCCTTTTAATTGAACTTTGTCCTTCTTTCTGTAGTCACGTGAATGTCTCATTTATTAGAGCATGGGCCCAGTTTCTCCCTCTCCTCCCTTTTTATTTGTCAAAACTCATTTTCCCACTGAGTTTTAATACATGATCACACATATGTTTTCATCTTCTGGCTAGTCGTTTATAAGTTATTAATTATAGAATAATGTTTATAAGTGTAAAAGAATGTATTTTAAAAGTTACTAATCGTAATAATGAGCCAAATAACGCTTGATAATACTTGGTTCTTACTCATGCACGCGGAGTTTATTCTTATTAAAACATTAAAAAAGTTTGAGTTAATTTGCTATTAATTATAGTTAACCCTTTTTAAATGGAGGTTATATAACGATTTGAAACATATATATTAAAATTATATTAAAAATATATTAAAAATATATTAAAAATATATTGAAATAACACTATTTTATATAGTTAATAATTATTCCATATTTATATTTATTCTCAGCATTTGAATATACTTTGAGAAACATTTATTTGTATTCAGAAGTATTTCAAAAAATACAGGGACATGTATTTTTTATACAAGTACTTCAAAATATCAAAATATATTTCAAATTACAAAAACCTTTCTCTTTAAATAATGTGATCTAATTAAAATAGTTTTTTAAATGATTAAAGTATTTTCAAGTACTCAATTCACTCTTACTTGACAAAGACGATCAGAATCCTATGATATGATCGAAGAGCCGAACATCTATTTGAATTTTATGTTTCTTAGTATCTTATCTCACATAACAAAATACCGTAATAAATCATACAGTCATATCATTGGTAACGAGAAACTTCTCCTAATTGATAAGTAACAAAGTGTTATCCTATTTACCACTCGGTTTGCACACCGCCCACTTGGCCTTCTGACCTCTCTTTCACTCCCCATATCCACACACCAACCCCTTATAACCCTCTTCCATATATCTTTCTTCATCAAGAAAGGCAGCTCTCTCTCTCCCTCTCTCTCCCTATTCATATGGCTTCACTTTCTCCTTCACTAGTAGAGCATAGTGAAGAAGATCATGATCACAACCATCAAGTCAACAAGATCATCACTCCTCAATCTTCTTCTACATCTTCATCTTTGTCATCATCTTTCTTCACCAACACATCTGATCAACATCATGAAATTGGAGGATCTTATTATTATAAAAGAAAATTCCAACAATTTCAACCTAAAGAAGATGTACGTACATAATTGTTATATTCTATTTTCATTTGTGTGATATTTTTTTTTGTTTATTTAGAAAGATTTGTTACTTTTTTCATTAACAGGTCGATACAATCGATTGCTACGGCCGGTTGAGTGAAGATATTTCATTAGAGAATGAGATGCAAACTGGGCTTAGATTTAGTATTTGGAAGAAAGAAGAGAAGCGTGAAAGTTCAAATGAGAATAATTTGGTTAAATGGATTCCGACAAAGATAAGGTTGATGCGTAAAATGACAAATCGTGCTCCAACGGAGGTAGAAATGCTAGTTAACAACACCAATAGATTTGAAGATCAGAAGGAATCCTCTCAAAACAGCATCACCACAATTAGGGTTTGTAGTGATTGTAACACCACTAAGACACCACTTTGGAGGAGTGGACCAAGAGGCCCTAAGGTAAATCTATCATAGTTTCTTTGCCCTAATTTAGTAAGATGTTTACATCCAAGATTTACCGCTTGCCCAGAAATTTGAAAATGTTAAAAAAAATTGTCATGATCCTACTCAGGACTTGACCTTAAAATTCGTCTGTTGAATAATGATCTAAAAGTGTCATGGGCATACGAGTTTTATCACAAAATGTAAAGAAAATTAGTTTAATTATTAGCGCAGGAAGTTCATATACTAACGCGTACAAAACTATCGCATAATTGTTAAACGACCATTGAATTCCAAACATTTAAGCAGTTGGGTTGTCGATATGAATTTAGATATTCATACGATTTTTTAAAACACTAAGATGACTCTAGCTAACCGATAAATGCAAATAGTCCTCACCGAAAATGATTTAACCAAATGCTTCACAATTTCACTTTTACATTAAATTGACAAAAAGTTCAAATTTGTGGGGTGCAGTCACTATGCAATGCATGTGGAATTAGACAAAGGAAGGCAAGAAGAGCAATGGCAGAAGCAGAAGCAGCAGTGAAGGGCAGTATTATTATTGAAGCAGACAAGCCATCTATAAAGACAAAAAATGTGAAGCAAAAGGATAAGATGATCGGATCAGACAAACAAAAGATCAAAAGTAGGAGTAGTAGTTGCAATCTAATTGCCAATCCAAGAGGCAGACCTAAGAAGAAAATTTGCTTTGAAGAAACCAATATTATCAGCCTTCTAAGTAGTAGTAATCATCAAAACTCTGTTTTCCCTCAAGATGAAAAGGAAGCTGCTATTCTTCTTATGGCTCTTTCCTATGGCCTTGTTCATGGTTAGTGACCCAATTTTGCTTTAATAACTAATTAGGGTTACAGTTTTCTTAATTAGTTAAGTTCTATTGTATTTATTTTTCAATAATTAATTAAGTAAAACATATAAAGTCATGGCCTTGTGGGTTTGATCTTCGTGAGGTTTTTTCTTGTATTTGAAGAGCGAAGCAAATTATGGGTCTCTCTTCTCTTAAGCTTTCTATTGCTTATCTAATGTTTTTCTATGGTAATTTGCTTTCAAATTTCTAAGTACAATTGGTTCTTGTTTAGTTAAAGTTCACATGTGTTGTAATATGTTTTTAATCTCTGGTTACTTATTCAAACTATGAATAAAGAGATTTATTTTTGAATTATACTATATTATACGTTCTTAATTATAAAATTTAAGGGTCTAGGACAATTTACTTTCTCCAATGATAGCCTCTTAATTTCACACATTGGACTTTAGAGTTTTAATATGAAAATTTTTGTCCTTAAACTCAATTTTTGTTGCAATGTGTTTCGGAGATGAATTCCAAACCGGATAAAGTTGAGAACGAAGAGTAGTCTAGTCATCGGAGAAGCCTTGAGAATGTGAAGGTCTAGCTGGAGAAAAGGATGAATATCATTAGCGGCCTAGACGGTGACAATTACAGGCAAACGCACCTCTTTGGGATTGCCAAGGATGGGAGAGAGAGAGCCTCCAAATGTGTGTGTATAATGTCCTAAATATTCCACCCCTTCAATAGGAGTGTTAAGCTTCTTTATATAGAAAGTAAGGGGTAAATCTTATTTTATGATTGGCCAATCAACGATTACCAAGTGTAAGTGGAGGCCAAAGTATGAGACGCTGTCACGTGTTCCTAAGTTCATCCTCAACGAGAGGACGACACATTTAAAGCCTATTGAGGAGGTTATGACGGCAGACCGACACGATGAGCCTCATCTTAATCCTATCAAGCTGTATGCCTCCAATTCATTCCCAAGACGGTAAGAGTCCATCCAAGTCTTGTCACTTGACTTGATGGTTACGGGTAAATAATCACAGGGGTCTGACTAGTGCGGGTGGACCCAGCAGGTATGTCCAGGATAGAAAATTCATATATAAACATTAGCCCATTGTGAAAATTCAAGTGCGTAGCACTTGACCTTGTACATAGTTGGTGTGTGTTATAATCTTACTCGATGAGTCACCGAATTGTGAGATGTTCAATTGTGATGATGAATGTTTCTTCACTAAATCAGTCATGCATGGTCATCTTCATTATTGTAGCCTCCAGTTAGATGTGATGATATATCAATTACTTTCATTTAGCCTCCAATAAGAGATGCAAGAAGTAGTTGACTACGACGAGCCTCACTCAATAAAAAATCTGATCATGGCGATATTCATTGAAGAATGACTAACTGAAAAATATATATACACTAGCAATGCACAACCTTATGTTCAATGTTAGCACAAGTGAATATACATGATAAGATTTGTATCATATGCATGTTCACGATGTGTGTTCAGGCCAATGTATCATAACAAGTTAAGAGAGTCAAACAACATTCTTTAACTATATCATGGTCATATATGACATACGTTCAAATTTAATATTACTAGAAATAATTCATCAGAGTCATTACCATCACTTTTCAATATTAATGATATGAGAGAACTGATCGAGAAAACTCACCAGAGAGGAGTTTAACCAATGCGGCATAACATCAAGGCAACATATTACCCAAGAGAAAATCTAATCATGGCAGAGTTCGTCAAGAAATTGCTCGGCGGCAGGTAAACATGCTGAAGTGTCATCTTTAGATGATTCGGCCTGTGAAAGTACATATACATAGTAACCTGCATGATACTGCCTAAGAATGTACATATATACACGAAAATATAATCAATCTATCCAAGGGGGCACATACTTTTGTGATCATTTAAACTATTTGTAATGGTCACGCTTAAAGGGATACTCATTCCTACTTCAGATTTTTATTATTCATCAATTCTTACTTTGAACTTTCATTACACATACTCATTTGTTCCTACTTTGAACCCTTAATGCATCCCTACTTCGCACTTACATTGCCCTTACACACAACTTTTAGCATAAGTATATCCATGATAAATTTCTAAGTTAGATTTAATCCATACACCAACGGCCATATTCTATGGCAACAAGCGAAGCAATAGTAACTTGTGTATTTCAAACATGTAACGACGGCCAGTCTTTATTGCATTTCAGGGACAAACTTCCTTGAAAAGTCTTAAATGCGTTTCAAGAATAACCTTTATTGGAACATCTTAAACGCGCTACAGGAACGAACTTCGTTGAAACGACTTAAACACGTTACAAGAACTAACTTCGCTACAATGTCTTAAATGCATTATAGGAACTAACATTGTTGAAACGCCTTAAACACATTCCAGGAGCGAACTTTGCTGAAACATCTTAAATACGTTCTAGGAACTAACTTTGTTGAAACATCTTAAACGCGTTACAGGAACAAACTTCGCTGAAACGTCTTAACGCATTTCAGGAACAAACTTTGCTGAAACGTCTTAAATACGTTCTAGGAACTAACTTTGCTGAAATGTCTTAAACGTGTTTCAGGAACAAACTTCGCTGAAATATCTTAACGCATTTTAAGAACAAACTTTACCGAAACTAACCCATTATAAGTTTTTGGGTTATTTTGATAACTACAAAAGTCGAAGTAAAAATTACGATGCCAAATGTCTTTCAGTTCTAAGTCACCCCTCATGACAAGTTTTATCGTTACCTCGGGTGCACTTAACGGTAATTCTTGCTCAGTAGTCCTAAGTCACACCTCGTGGTAATTTTATCGTTACATCGGGTGCACTTAAGGGTGATTTTTGCTCAACAATTAAGTCACCCCCTCGTGGTAATTTTGTCATTACCTCAGGCGCACTTCACGGTAATTTTTGCTCAACAGTCATAAGTCACCCCTCATGGTAATTTTGTCTTTACCCCAGGTGCACTTAGCGGTAATTTTTGCTCAACAACCCTAAGTCACCCCTCGTGGTAATTTTATCGTTACCTCGAGTGCACTTAGCGGTGAATCATCAACCCACCAATTAAGGTGATTTTATTGTCACTGAGACAACAATTGACTTGGAATACTCTGCTTGAGGCACCATACATGATTATTTCCTATTACCATGCATGAGTGTGCATAACCAACATAAAAATATTTCCTTTATATGGTATTAGTGACATACTTAAAGGAGGCTGGAAGCCCTTTTCATAATGATAATGTAGCTATGTACGATAAAATTCTCATAGAAAACAAGTCTTTATTCTTGTTATCTCGATTATTGGTCAGAAAGAGAATCTCCTAGTAAAATAGAAAACTGGTTGTGAGAGCAGATCTTCCAAACATAAACAATAGTGTAGAATACGTCACATGGAATATGTATATATTGATATTTTCCCCTCTTTTCGCAGCTTAAAGAAATATAAGTCATCATTTATTTTTTGCCCGGACTAAATTCAATAATGACGTAGAGACTATGGGCCAATATAGAATAGTAAATATATATCTAGAGTTCCTCATATGCATACTTGAGCCCCCTTTAAGTGTGATTCAGATTGATGTGGCAGAGATCATGAGTACCCATGAGATAAATCTAGCAATTCCCTCAAGATAAGTCAGATAATCAGTTAAGAAAGCCGTATAATAAGCTGATTGATAAATCTCAAATATCCATAATCAGTCAGAGAATAATTTGTATATCCTCATAATTTGTTCTATTCGAAAAGTCCTCATATGTGAAGGAAAACATATGTCCATGATGACAAAGTGAATTAGGCGTAACAAGTGTCAAACTCTTGAAACGAATGTCAAATCGAATATAATTTAAACACATATATGATATAAAATGTGTTGATCAAAGATGTAAATTAATAAAAGAGATTAAAGAATAAAAGCATGTATATATATCTTTTCTCTTATATAAACATGGTCGACTTGTAAATTTCATACAATCTAGATGCATATTCAACTCACATAAAGATAATCCTATAAGCATGAGAGTGTTACTCTAACCAATTATAGGCAGTTAAGCATGCGTTATGAATAAATATATGAGTTCAAGCTCTTTTTTAGCCCTTCTAATAAAATGATTATGTCAGAAAACTGGCCAAATCAAATATAAGCTCTTTAAGGTATCAAACTCTAAACATGCTTTCGATAGATAAAATGCATAAAACATTTTAGTCTTGATAATTCATTTAAATTATCGAAATATGAATAAAGCACAAAGTGTTGATAAAAATGATAGTACACCAAAGTATTGCTAATGCACAAGAATCAATTAATCATTATATTTATCATAAAAGTTTGACATGAATTTGATATTACTATGATTAGTACTTAAATATACTTGGCCGATACATATCAAATTATTAACAAGGAGTCAATTCGGTTTGTATATGATTTGTAACATTGATGATAATCCTTTATTATCCACAATAGGGTCAAGTTATCAAATTATCCAAGATAGATGATATAAACATGATAACTGTAATTTCTATAATTACATTAGAGCGTGATAAAATTTAAACATGAGGAGTTAATTAATTATGTATCACATAATTAACGTAAAATCAATTTATACTAATTATTTAATATACTTGAACAACCGTGTAAATATATTATCTAAGACATTATATGATAAACTCATGCAATCATCAAATTTTATTTTGAAGAATAAAATATGTATTTAAAAACAAAACAATAATTAAAAAAGAAATACTTAACTTACAATTTGATGTCCTACCTTTGTTTGCATGCGGTCGGTGACCCGTGCAATTGAGACTCGGTAATATAACTGTGGTTGAATATGTGAAGGCTTTTTCATTGGGGAGTGCTGAGCTTGTGAAAAAATCATGTGTTGGCCCTTTGAAGAGCCAATGGCCACGCGTTGTGCTGCTGGAAGGAAGGAGTTGACCCATAGGACGCGGGCCAAGGATGACCAAACGTGGGTCCTGACAGGGAGTGGATCGGGTCACGGGTCTTCCCACGGGTTGTGCTTGGTGGATAGAACGCTCGG
The DNA here is from genome assembly GCA_003255025.1 of Datisca glomerata. Classification (NCBI taxonomy): domain Eukaryota; kingdom Viridiplantae; phylum Streptophyta; class Magnoliopsida; order Cucurbitales; family Datiscaceae; genus Datisca; species Datisca glomerata. Next base: position 271,206 of record QANY01002415.1, read on the forward strand.
GTCAAGTACGTGTTACGGGTTCAGCACGGTTCGAGCATAAACCACATAGGCCGCGCTCGTTGGGCTTCATTGGCGATCCGTGGACTGGCCTGCTTTTTTGCTGTGTCGGCCCGGAGCTGAACGGTTCGGGTAGGTCAACCCAGAACCTGCAAACATGTAAGGATGAAGCAGTCGTCACTGATGGCGCGTGTGGTAGTGTCGGGCGGCCTTGTTGACTGTAAACACCTCAAAATTAACGGAAAATCCTGTCTAAATCCTTTTATAGGTGTTTTGAAACCTAAAAATGATTCACTTGACGTAGATCTTAGATTTAGAGATCGAAAATGGAGCAGGCTTTTTTCATCGTTCACATCAATTCCAGCGGCCATGTTCTATGCGGATATCCTTCTCCAGAGCATATCCGACGTTGTGAAGGGCATCTTCGTCGGGTAGTCGTCGGCTGGGCTCCGCGGCAGCCACCTCTCTCGTCGATTTCTCATGCTATCCTTGATTTTCTTTTTTCATTTTTTTTCAAAAATAATTTCATATTTGAAATTCCAGATCTAAATCTGGAAAATGGAGGACTCCTCCATATTCCTTTACAACGATCTTCTTCCGACAGACCACTCCCCAATGGAGACGCCATTATTTCAGGGATGAATTCAGAACCGGATCGGGTTGAGAACGAAGAGTAGTCTAGTCATCGGAGAAGCCTTGAGAATGTGGAGGTCTAGCATGGAGGAAAAGATGGACATCCTTAGCGTCCTAGACAGTGACAACTACCGGCAAACACACCTCCTTGGGGGTAGCCAAGGAGAGGGAGAGGGAGAGAGAACCCCCAAATGTGTGTGTATAATGTCCCAAATATTCCACCCCCTTCAATAGGAGTGTTAAGCATCTTTATATAGAAAGTAAGGGGTAAACCCTATTTTATGATTGACCCATCAACGATTGTCAAATGTAAGTAGAGGTCAACGTATAGGACATTTTCACGTGTTCACAGGTTCATCATCAACGAGAGGATGGCGCATCTAAAATCTACTAAGTTGGTCATGACGGCGGACCGACACGACGAGTCTCATCCTAATCCTACTAAGCCGTATGCTTCCAATTCATTCCCAAGGCGATAAGAATCCATCTAAGTCTTCTACTTAACTTGATGATTACGGGTAAATATTTGCAGGGGTCTCCGACCAGTGCGGGTGGACCCAGCGGGTATGTCCAAGGTAGAAAATTCATCAATAAACACAATGTTATCCTTAGCTAGCTATCTTCCTTTGCTTAAATGATAATTAAGAAACTAATTACCTCACATAGTTTATTGTTTATCATATATAATTCACTCCAGTATAAACCTATTTATGTGAATATTAGATTGGCGGGATATGATTAAAATTTGGTGGATTTATATTGTTTTTTATACAACAGTACCTTGTGATTAAAAGGAATACAAAATTTAATTATAAAATAACACTCATTATAGTAAAAAGACAGCGGGAAGCAAATATTTTTGACATCTAAGAAGAAAGGGGAACAAGAAGATAAGGTTGTCAATCCACAAATAAAAAGGGGCAAAATTTATTAGTTTAACTAACTTATTCAATTAACGTCGCTCTCTAGCCTTGTTTCTCGTCTGTTGTTTCTATTCTAGCTTATGTCCTGGTTTTTTCCATAATATCTTTCTTCTATTTCTAATAGAGGTACGTTTTCTCTTTGATTATGTCTAGGGATTATCTCTTTAATAAAGTTTCTTTCTTTGTCAAAAGGGGGACTTTCTTTCTAGAAATTATCTATATCCTTATTCGAATACAACTTTGACAGAATATACATCGAGTAAAAATCTTTCTTTTTGAAAACAATTTCTTCAGTCAGCTTCTTGACATAATGTTGGTCAATTGATAGCCCACTCTATTTGGCATTATGAAGGACCTTTGTGAAGGGTTTGACAACTTTTTTGACCATGAAGACCTGTTGCAAGAAGAGACACAAAAACAGGAGACATGTTTAGTAGGTAGACTAGTATCAGATCACGGGGTTAACTCTTCAGCAATGGCAATCATTTTGGGGAAAAGTTGGGGTATAGATGGAAATTAAAGTATTAGAGAAAAATACTTTCCTGGTCAAAACCAAGAGCAGTATGGATGTGAGAAGAATTGAAAATAAGGGTCCTTGGAGTCTTAATGGTGGCCCATTGATCTTGAAAATGTATGAACCTAACACACACGTGGTTGAGTTAAATTTTGAATTTTGTCCTATTTGGGTACAAATTCAAGATTTACCTCCTGATTGGGTTTCAGAAGAAATTGCAAGAATGTTAGGCTCCCAAATTCGTACCATATTAGAGATTGATGAATATACATTAAAGTGAACGCTTGCAGGATCTGATAGGGTTCAAATTCTCTATTTGACATTAGTAAACCATTGATCCCTGGTGTGTGGGTTAAGAGAAAGAACAAGCTCCCAATATGGATAGAATTCAAGTTTGAAAGGCTACCTCAATTATCTTTTCAATTGTGGGGTTATATCTCATGATCTCAGATCTTGCAACAAGAGGAAAAATTTGAGAAAAGATGAGGACTTTTTGTTTGGGGAATGGTTGAGAATCGAGATTAATATTAAAACTTCCATAAATATTAGATTCGTTTATGCTAAAGAGAAGAACAAAGACTCGGGCGGTAAGGATTCTGGAGGTAGCAGTCAATGGGGTTAGTTTCAAGTTTCCTCAGAGATTACAGTTTCTGGATAAAAGATCCAATCTATCAGGCCAGACTTGGGAAAGAGCAATAAAGGTACAGCAGAGCAGTGTTCTGGTAAGATTTTAAGGGTTCCTAACGAGTCTAGGACATCAGGTATGAAGCTTTTATTATCAAATTCAAGAATTTATTTTCCTCTCAATCTATAAGTGATAATCCAAATAATCAACAAATGAATGTTCACAAGGCTGATCAGGTGAACAAATATGTCCATGAAAGTGATGGTTTTAATAGGAAAAAGAGACTCAGGCTTGAAACTGATGAATTGATACAAGAATTGAGTTTTAATGATATCTTAAATTATGCTACAGTGGTTTCTAAAAATATGGTTGAACATGGGGTTGTGATGGCTTTATCCTGGAGACATTATCCAGGAAAGACTACATAAATTTATCCAGGAATGACTAGATAGGGTCCTGATTAATGATTCTTTCTTGGAGAATTTTCCTAATATAGAGGTCCAAATTCCTCCTAACATTGAATCTGATCATAACATGTTAATAATCTCTCTAGATAAGAAGACTTCTAAACTAGTAGGAAATTTAAGCGAGAAGCAAAATGGTTGCTTGAAGAAGGCTTCGATTCTGTTCTATCTAATAGTAAAAAACATAAGTCTAGGGGTTATATGGGTAATTTTATTGCTAAATATAAGGGCTTGCAAAGGATATTAAATATTGGAATAGGAATGTTAGAGGCAATCCTAAGTTCCATCTCAGCCAAATAATGAGGAAATGACCCACCTAGATGAGGATAAGGAAGAAGAAAGGATTAAAAATCAGTACTTGCTTCTAGCATTAACAATATTAGAAAACAAGAGGAAATCTATTTGGGCCAGCGGGCAAGAATCAACTAGTTAAAAGCTGGTGATAAAAACACAAACTTTTTTCATAATTTTGTCTTAAAGAGAAGGATGTTCAATAAAATAATAAGATTGAGGGATAAGGATGGGTCGTGGCAGACTGATGAGAGTGAGGTCATAGAGATTATTCATTCTCAATTTTCTAATAATTTTAAAACTACCTAACTCAGATGAGGATTGTGTGCTTAATAAGGTAAACAAGGTCATTTCTTAAGAGAATAATAATTCTTTGGTGGATAGTGTTTTTTTGAGGAGGTCATAGATGCTGTTTTTGGTCTTGGAGCTGACAAAGCCCTGGCTCAGATAGAATACATGATTTTTTCTATCAAAAGTATTGGGATCTATTAGGATGTGATGTATGGAATGTTGTAAAGGTTTTTTTAGAATGGTTGTCCCTAGATCAATGAATAAAACTAACATAAATCTTACTCCTAAAGTCCAACAGCCTGAAGTCCCTTCTTATTTAGACCCATTGCTTTATGTAATTTCTCATATAAGATAATATTAGAGATTTTCTCTAATAGGTTAAGGGGCTGCTTAGATCATGTGATTTTAGAATCCCAATGAGCTTTTGTTAATGGTAGCATATCCAACATAATTCACTCATTGCTCAAGAGTTATTTTACCACATTAAAAAAGGAAGAAGGAAGGAAGGGTATTGTAGTCATTAAAACTAGCATGTCTAAGCCTACGATAGGATGAATTGGAGTTTTCTTTAAAAATTATTGTTAAAAATGGGTTTTGCTCCTAAATTTGTTCACTGGATAATGTTAAGAGTTTCCTCTATTAATTATAAGATTTCTTTTAATGAAGATCCAAAAATTTCTATTAAGTCTGATGGGGGATTGAGATAGGGAGATCCATTATCACCCTATTTATTTATTTTGGTAGCTGAAAGTCTTTCCAAATACATTGATTGGACTATAAGGGTATGTGATCTAAATCTTGTAGCTCTCACATTTTTCTTTGCTGATGATAGTTTGTTTATTTCAGATGTACTGGATATTATTTCTTGTGATAATTTAAATATGTGCAACTTAAAATATTGTAATGCATCTGGGTAAAAGATCAATTTGGATAACAGTAGCTTATGGTTTAATGGTAATGTTAATGATAATAGGAAGGATGTTATGTAAAAAAATCTTTAATATTCCTCTAAAGGAAAAGACTGAATGGGAATTAGTTGGGAATCCAATAAAAAATGACATCTAGTAAATGATGTGGAGGTTTGGGTTTCATGGGTTTAGTGGATTTTAATTCATCTTTGTTAGCAAGACATACTTGAATTATTCTTAATAACCCTAATAACATGTCTGTTAGACTTCTAAAGAGTTTATACTGTCCCAATTGTAGCTTTCTTGAAGTTAAGGCTGGAAAGTCTAGCGCTCATGCGCCTGGAAAAACCTATGGCATGAAAAATAAGTTATTTGGAAAAACTCAGTGTGGGGAATAGGTAATGGCTTATCATTGACTGAATATTCTGTGGTGGTGGAGCTTCCAAGATTGAGGGTATGTAGAATACCGATTATTTTGCATTCTTACTCCTCTTCAAATGTTAAGCATGCATGAACTAAACCTGCCACCTCTAAAGGCTTTGAACCCTCTACCTCTGTTACTTCCTCTGTTAGAATCCAGACTACAGGAAGCCAAAGGTACAATGGTTTGAAAAAAAATTATCTTTTTGTTTCTGTTGAGACTCTAAGAAATGTTACTAAGATTTGAGTAGAATTTGAAGTTCTTCAAATGCAATAGGTTCAACTCTTGTACGAATTAAAGTACTTCAAGTGTTGTATTTACTTGGCGAACCATTGATGGTATCAATCAGGATTTCTTCATCATCCAGATACACTGACACTACACAAGTTTATCTTTTAACTATTTGATTCTTTGGATATAAGAGTATTGTTTTGAGTAGCTTTTTTGGATATTGATTGAATGTCAGAATTCATAAAGAATATCGGTTCTTGATATAGAAGAGAGCCTCATTTCAATAGGATTCCAAACTTCCATATACGTTTTGCAACCCACCACAAAGGATAATGTCATTGGTGACAATGTCGCATTTATCAGTGTCATGAGAGACTGATCCTGTGCTAGAAACTTTGGATTCACTTCAGTTGTAATTGCTCCCTTGTCATTCCTAAGAAACTACTTGTGAGGCCAATATAAAGTTCTATCAGCATGCCAAAAAACAGAATTGGCCTTAAGAGTTGAAGTGACTTGATTTTTCAAAGATCAAAACTAGTTGAATAAAGTTTAATAAATATCAAATTGAAAATGTTACAAAAAAAAGATAGGAGATTAAGATTGAGAATCTGTATTATTTGTAATAGATGAAGAGTGTAGCAGCCATTACTGAGACGTTTGTCTTCCTATGACTCTGAAACTATGAAGAGATTAAAAAATAGAGATGTAGTAATTGAGAGAAAGAGTGATCAAGAATCTTGATCAAAAGAGGTGAAGCAAGACAGAGAAGATGGTGAGAAAAGATGATTAATTCTCATTTTTTAAATGATACAAGAATCGTATATGTACATACAGTTGGTAAATAACGAATTAACAATGCTAACCATTGTTGAATTAGAATATATTTATGTTAACTGTAGCTTGAGTCCGGTATGGAGCCAAGAAAAATTCACTCTAACACTCAAGTAAAAAAATGTTTAGACAAAGTGACATTAGGGTAAGAGCAAAAGTGAAATATCATTTAATGGAATATGCACCTTCTATTTATAGAAATTTAAGAGACGAGATCTAGCAAGATCTCCTTTGATTTGTGATGATCTTCATCTTATAGGAAAGATGAGCATTATCCCAAATTATTCTCCAATATCGATCCCTTAGGTTAGGAAATGTCTAGGAAGATATTTCTAGATATTTGCCAATTTGAAAGTATTGATACGGAAGACCTTAGTTAGAGGTCACCGTCTTATTTGAGTCGATGACGTCACGCGGCTGACTAAGTGGTGCCGAAGAAGACATGGTATTGGTGCAGTGACAGACGTGTGCTATTCGTCAACGAAATTAATTGTCTTGTGACATTCTGTCATCCGATGGGATGAATAAGGGGTTGTATTCAAAGGTATCTTGACCAGTAAACAACATCTCTACCATAAGGGTTTTGCTGATTGTAACGCAACTGACTCCAATTTAGAGGAGTGGACACGGAGCCCCTAAGGCAAATGGCTGTACATATGTATAAGCTCCAACTGCGGATTTTGTACGTACACATTTTAGGACAGCCTGTCCTTATGTAGTTAGTAGCTCGTTGTGCACATCACAAATGTAGCATGCCTTGTTTGACATTGCAGGCAACTCCACATGTGACTGTCAATATTCTTGGTCACGGTGAGAATTTTTTGAACCTAGAGTTCTCCACTTCTCCCTTAGTGGACTAGTTTTTCCTTGATTACAGAAACAAGTAAATGGAAATTTTAGTTTTCATGCCAATGTGGAAAAGGCAGCTATAGTTTTGTACATTTTTATATACTTTCTACATAAAGATCATCGTAGTTTATACATCTTTTCAATTTGACCATCGTAATTTAAAATGTTTCAATTTAGTCATCTTAGTTTACTTAACGTCTCAATATAGTGTTTCTGTCACTCTCCATTAACTAAATTTAACGAACACGACTGACGTGACACGTCAAGTGATGCCGTGATACGTTAATAATGACGTGGTAATTGCGAGACTCATAAGTATACAATCATCCATTAAAATATTATTTTTTTATTTTTCCACTCATATATTATATATTTTTATTTTATCAAAAATATCTTTTTTTTTTACTTTTACTTTTAAAACAATTTTTTAACTTTTTTTATCTTAGGTGTCTTCAAAACTCTCATCTTCAATTTCACATTTGTATCAAGTTTCACTTCTAATAGATCGCTCTTGTTCTTCATCTTCCCCTTCCATCCCTAAACCCTCCTTTCTCTCTCTCCCTTATCCTTGGCTCCATTTTCGTGCAATTTTTTCCTTTCATATTCGTTATTTTTCATTTGATTTTCCCCGAAAACTTTTGATTTTCCAAACTTCCGCGTCTCGTTCCTCGCCCTCTGTTTCTTCGCATTATAGTCGTCCTCAAGTCACTTTCAACTCCCTTAAAGCGCTTATCAATGGTGGTTTTGGTGAGAATTTGGGGATGGAGAAAGAGAGAAATGAGAGTTTGGGAATGGGGAAAGGGGGTCTTCGAGAGATATGAGAGATTAGGGAGAGAGAAATAAAATAAATACAAATAAAAAAATGTTTAAAAGAACAAAAATTAAAATGAATAAATATGGATCTAAGGGATGAGGGAGAGAGAGAGATGAGAGTTTGGGGATGGGGAATTCGTGAGAGATGAGACATGAGGGATGACTTCATTTCAAATTAAATCGAACCAAAAGTTTCAGTTCGATTCTTCGTTTCAGTGGTAGTTATATAAAAAAATTTTTAACACATTTTCAAAGGATGTTATTAAAAAAATAAATTTATTTCGGTTCGATTCAGTTTGATTTGGTTTTGTATGAAATCATATATAAAAAATAATAGGAAAATAAAATTTCGGTTCGGTTTAGTTAAAAACTGTCAAAATTCTAAATCGAACCGAAACTTCAGCTCTTTAATTTCGACGAACGGAACCAAACTAAAACTATATAAAGAACCGACCAAACCAGTCATTTTCTGTTCGAATAAGTTTATGGTCCCAAATTTTCGCCCCTAGCCAAATCAAAACCGGATTTTATATTTTAGTAAGTAAATGAGTAACTGTAATGTTCACAAAATTAAAATAGAATTGATATTATTTAGACAACTTTCCATTTCTAAAATCAACTTTTTCACAACTAAAAAAATCAGATATAGTAATTTTCTAAAAAAAAATAATGTAACAATTTTATTAAATTTAATAGTTTCATTATTTAATTAGTTACTAATCTACCTTTTTATTTTTTAATGTAAATATATAATCATCCATATTTTCTCTCCCAGTATATTTATATCCATTAATATATCTCTCTCTCTCTATCTTTCTTTATTTATATCCATTAATCTCTCTCTCATTATACATAGATGTCCGTGTGTATTATACATGTATATCTATGTATATATATTCTTTGTAAGTATATATATATATATACACACACACACATACATAATTCATATATATTATATATACACATATATACACACGCGCACACACTCACACACACATATATAGGCCCTCATTTAGCTGGAAGTAGGAAATCAATCCCGGCATGACTGATGACTTAGTCACATTCTCCATTTCGACTCAACCACCTAACCTCTTAGAAAATATCCGATAGATATATAGCAGCTACCTAAGGTGCGTTTAAGCCCTTAACCAATCAGGGTCTTTCATCTAGTACTATGTTCATCAAGCTTGATTAATAGTATAAGAGGGCCTTTTAAACAGCAATATAATGAAACGTTAGAGGAACTACTCAGAAATGTCTTAGTTGGTTTAGGGGTGATTGATTCAGTCAGTAAAAAAAGATGTGTCTGGTCTGGTGTAACTAATGTTACTTTCTGGATCTATAGTTCCTCTTATTTCTATTTGAATGGTTAAAGCGCCCAACTCGGAATTGACAGATACATTTATTCAATTCTTACTAGATGCACACCAATGGACCCTCTAATAAGTCTAGTGGTATTGGCTTTGCATCAATGGGATCTCATCATCCATACATAATGAATTGGCGTGATATATTCATACCATAACATATGAACAGTAAGAACTAACATTCTTATTGAGACTAGAACTCATAGGGAATCAAATATGTAGTATTTACTGAAAAAAGTCTTCGGTTATGAGGGAAAAATCAATATACTTATAATGTCGAATCAGGATAAACTAGGACAAAAATAAATCACTAAGTTGAACTCTTTTTTGGTATCAAGGTAATAGCTATGGATAGTCATCGATTCCCAGGAAAGGGTAGAAGAATGGGACCTATTGTGGGATATACAATGCATTGCAGACGTATGATCATTACGTTTTAAATAAGTTATTATATTCCACTTCTTAGAAACAAATGCACTAAAATCAAAATACTTAAGGGCATGATGATACATTTATTTAAAATTTTAACCCCGAGCACATGTAATGGAGCTGTAGACAGTCAAGGGAATCCAATCCACGAAGAAATTGATCCATGGACAGCAACATTGTGGTAAATGTCGTAATGTCAGAGGAATCACTAACATAGGGTATAGATAGGGGAGGTCATAAGTATCTATACCGTAAAATCTATTTTTGATGGAATGAAAAAGACATATGATAGAATCGTAACCATAGAATACGACCCTAATCAAAATGCATACATTTGTCTCATGCACTATAGGGATTGAGAGAAAATATATATTTTACATCCTTGACAGGCCATAATTGGAGATACCATTTTCTGGTACAGAAGTTCCTATAAAGCTGGGAAATGCCTCACCTTTGAGTGTGTTTTGAACTATTGATTTACGTAATTGAGAGTGACCAATTAAGTTTATGGTGAAACCTAGAAATCGATCACTGATCCAATTTGAGTATCTATTTATAGAGAGAGAGCATTAAGATAGAAGAAAAAATTCAAAAAAGTAAAGCATTAAATGAGACGTTTGGTTTCTTATGGGAGTTTCCAAATGTTTTTAAAATTTGTTATATGTTAATAAAAGAGTATAATAGGAAAATATGTATTTCTGATTAGTCGGTCAGTCCATAAACCTTCGTTATTTTTTATGATTACGAAATTTTTTGTCTAATTTTATATTAAATTTTTATATAATTGCTAGTTATGTATAAAGCTCAATCAAATTAAAAACCCCAACAGGGATATAGCCGCTAGTTAGATTGATCTACCTGCATATCTTGTATTTCACTCTTCTTTAGAAAGATCTAATTTTTCTTCATATTTTATCCGCCCAAATTCCTTTATAATCATGATAAGAAGGGTAAACAAGTTCACTACTTATTATTGATCAAGGAAAAGAAAATAAATATACTACTCCAGATTGCAATGGGATATCAAGAGCTATATATAATGTTAGCAATCAGCATGCTGGTTTCATGAGCAATGACAATATAACTACTATAGTTGCTTAAACATCACAATAACAACGGTCAGTGAAATATTAATATGTAATCATCGTTATTTTGTTAGGTTCAATACTTTGAATATACACACTCTATTTTTTAGCTCATATATTAATCTACGACTATATGTTTAATTTAAAAAAAAAACTCAATGTCTAAAATAGAAAAATAGTCCAAATATTAAAAATAAGGAAAAATTATTAATTTGACTATCATAGTTTACACATATTTTCAATCTAGTCATCGTAATTTAAAAAGTCTCAACTTGATCATCTTAATTTACTTAACGTTTCAATATGATTCTTCTGTTACTCTTCATTAAGACACATGTTGACATGACACGTTAAATGATGATGTATCACATTAAATAATGATATAATACATTAAATGATGACGTGACATTAAAATATTATTTTATCTTTTCAACTATTTTTATTTTATCAAAAATTCATTCTGAAAAAGTTTTTAAAAAAAAACCCAAAATACCAAAAATCCCTAGAACCCCTTCTCCTTCCCCTTCCCACGACACACGTGACAGCCCCAGTCCTCCGCGAGGTTTCTCCGCAACAGCCCCACTCCTTCGCGCGACCCAGCCCCACTCCTCCTCCGCGACAGTCCCTCCTCCTCCACGACCAAAAATTTTGTTTCTGTTAATTGTCGTGTGAAGCTTGAATTGTCAAATGTTTCTATTAATTGAAGAAAAAAGGGGAATTGGATGTTGAAATGAAATGAAAATTTACTAACATGGGTTTTCTGAGTTGAGTTTTGTTCAATGAGGTTGGATTGTGAGCAATTTACTAGGCCACGTCGCAACGGTTTTCCGATACCATTTCCGGAGCTATTGTTAATGAACCTAATGGAATTGAATGAGAATTTGATTAAAGATTTGCAGGGGAAAAGAAATAACAGTGGCAAAATAAAAGGCCAAAACTTCATTTATTTCACAATTCAAACAAGAAAAGTGGCAATGACAATAAATTTCTGCAAATCAGTCGATATATGCCCAACGTCTGAACCTGTTCATCCCACCACCACAGGTAGCCATATCACGAATTTTCGGCGGGACTTTGCACCTTCTAGAACTTCAATGAGATCTGAAGCATGCTTTGAAAAAAATATTATTTTCAATGGAGATGGCGAGGAATGAGGGATGAGGGAAGTAATTTTTTAATGAAGAAAGAGAAATAGTTAATAGTGAAACAATATTTTTTTAATAAAATAAATATGTATAATATATTAGTTGGAAAGAAAAAATAATATTATAATAGATGATCGTGCACTTCTGAATTCTACGAATGTCACGTCATTACATAACATGTCACATCATCACTTAACGTGTCATATCAGTATGTCCATTAAATTTAGTTAATGGAGAGTGACAGAATGATCATATTAAGACGTTAAGTAAACTAGGATGACCAAATTAAAATTTTTTAAACTACGATGGTCAAATTAAAAACTGATGTAAATTACGATGACAAATTGGTATTTTTTCCTAAAAATAAGAAAAAGAGTCTATGGACTAAAAAAATAAAAAAAATGGAGCATAAGGATTAAAAGTAAAAAATAGGAGTCTTAACTTTGCTTATAAATAGATAGATGGTATTCACTTTAAGGTGGTGGTACTTGGAGAAGGAGAAAAGATCTTTTTAGAGAAAGTGTGTGAGAAATATGAGAGATTTTCTAAAAGAGATAGAATAGAGTTTATATTTTCATTCATATTTATTATTCATCTTCTCTCATTCTTTTTATTAAAGTAGTTTAAATTTCTTACACCTTAACTAACAATATTTATTGTTCATTGTTCTTCATCCATTTTCATTCATACCCATGTAGTGTATATTCTTTGTTTTCTTTTCATAAATCAAAGTAGAAGTGTTTGTTCATTTCCTTCATTATTTTACTCTTAATCTTGAGTTTTTATGAATTGATGATTTTCTTAATTTGATAATAAAATATATTTATCATCAACTCAATCAATGAGGATGATGATAAAATCTTTGAGGAGTGCAAATTAACTCAATGTGAATCAACATTTTAATGGTTTGAATGTGTACATTCTATGCAAAAATCTCCTATGATAATTTCTCATGCATAAAATACTATGTAGATGTTGTGCATAGTGCTCTCAAAGCGTGTATAAATATATTTTAATATGAAATTAATAAAAGTACATTTTTCTTATAATTTTTTTCTAAATTATTATTGAATAATTTGTATATATATCTGAAAATTTTATATTCATTAATGAGACTATGATCTTGTATTAGTACAAGAGGATTAAGATCATAGATAATGAATAAAATAGTTCGTAATATATTAAAGTATGTAATCTTTAATGAATGATTACTTGTACAGTTCGCTAAGTATTTTGAATGTATGTGATCTAGATCCATATCATTGATATTGATAGACATCTTAGTGAATGTACTCTACATAATTAGATTATATATGACATGACTATGTGGATTAATATCTTTATTAACTTACCGTTTATCATAAAAATTTAATACACACCAATCTCATGATCATATGCAGATCAGTCTAAATCCTGAGTAATCATGAACTCTAATACATATCTACTAGATCTTTTGATTCACTCGTTAAAGTTTATTTGTAAAACAGACTAGTGACTTTTATTTTGGAGATTCAATGGTATTGATGGCTGGAAACATGATCTTACAATATATGAAATCCAAGTTTTCCTAATGGATCGTATATTGGTTCCCTTAAGCGTTAATTCTGGAATTGAATGGTTATTGAGCTCAAATATATAATACGATTATAAATTGACCATCCACTAGTGATTTTGACCAGCTCCAGTTTATGAACCAATAATTAGAGAATTGAGTTACATGAAATGATTATATCAATGGAGTACACGAGATTACTGTATAAATATATTCTGTAATTACTAAGAGTGAAATTTCATATTTATAGTGGAGTAATAAATAAGATTATTTAACTAAAGAGTTTAATTAATAATCTAGTTTATTGGAGTTTAGAATTATGGGTCAATGGTCCCCGAGCCACTTCTGCACTACATAGTCTAGGGTGTGAATACTTAAGGACTTAAGAAAAGGACTAGCTTGCAAAAGGAATTAAATTTATGGGGCAAGTATATAATTATGAGATAATTATTTGAATTAATTAATTATTGTAATTTTCAGAAATTATAGTTGAATAATTATATCGATTAGTTTTGTATTAATTGATAAGTGAGATAATATTTTTGATTTAATGAAACTAAATAATATTAAATTAATATGAGAATAATTTGAATTAACTAATCCGTTAATTCTGAACTACCAGATAAGTTAGTTGGTAGGTGTGATTAGATAAGTTAATTTTGAATTAACTGATATTTAGATATTTATCTGATTAAATTAAAATAATAACGTTTAAAAAATTGTCACGTGGCACATAGAATTGCCACACACGTCAATCACTGATTTCGAATTAATGATAGACGTGCAGTTGTGCCACATGGCACTACAATACAGGGATGAGATATTGTAATGCCACGCGGCACTACAGTACTTCACGACATACTGCAGTGGGTTCCACTATAGTATGGCGTAAATTGCAGTGAGTCCCACTACAATGACATATTTATAAATAATTTATTAGTTTAATAAATCTCTAAACCTAATGTGCATTGATCTAGAATATATATATATATATATATATATAAAGAGAGAGAGATTATTCTATCAGCCTAATTGATGAAGTAATCTATATGATTAATTAGTAATCAAAGGCTCTGTGAATTCTCCAATTCTCTCTCAGAGCCCGTCTCAAAAAGTCATTCTCCAAGATCTCATGTATTAAGTATATCCAGAAACAGAAAAGTGTTCTTGAATTATTCTACGTGCTGACACACGTCCTAGTGTGTTCGTACTACTACAAAATGGGGCTTAGATGATGGTGAAAATCTGTCATGAAAACTCTTTAATGATGAGGTTGTGACTGTCATCTATCGGGTTGTCATCTAAACTCATTTTACATATGCCGCAAAAACACCTTTAATGACGGGCAATCCCCGTCATTAAATGATCATTTCTTAAAAAAATTGTCATGGAAATGTAAAAACCTGCATTTCCATGACAACCGTAACACAGTTCAAATAACATGTAGGGGGAGACGTGATTTAAATAACCCTAACCTTTTCATTTAATAGTATACGTTGAAAATTTAAATCACATATTAGGAAAATATAAATCACATTTAAGAAAATGACTGAAAGATACGAAGAAAGTATAAAAATAAAAAGTAATGTGAAGAAGTGATTGAAGTTCCAAATTTATGTATGGTATATATAACCATAAGTTCTATATGTCGACTTAGTTGTTTGCTAAATCTTGTATTCAAGGTTTCATGTACATTATTTAAGTTTAAACTAGGAATTTGATTCAGGGGGACCATTGGAGTTCACTGATTCAGATGGAGCATATCATTAGAAGATGCGTGTAGCAAAGACAAAACCCCACTCTATCCATAAAAAAATATTCATCCATGATAGACTAAAATCACTGATTCAGAGGAAGCATAATTGATTTGAATTAATTGCATTTTCCTGGTTCACCTTTTTCAATACTGGTTGTGATCTCCTTCAAGTAGAGAAAAGACATGACATCACATAATAAGTGTGCATTACAGTAACAATGACTTTCAGAAAAAGCATCTTATACTAAGAAAAGAAAACCTTGTTGGTATGAGAGACGTTCTTGCAACCCCAATGATAGAGAAGAAAGATTAATGTCATATTTCTTAACAAGTTGCATAGAAAACATGAGTAAGAAAAGATATATGACTACTTTAAGTCAGCTTAAACAACATTGAACTAAAAAATTATTACTTTAAACATCATGCATGTTGTAAGGAGGGAAAGAGATCTACACAAACCTCCCATTTGCAAGACTAGATTAACATCCAAGACCATTATTCTTGGCCCTTCGCTCAAATGAACACAAAATTTGAAATTAAACGCCAACTGTAGTCTAAAATATGTATACATAAATTCTCTCAAAAAAATAGTTTTCAAAAAAGTTTCAATGACAATACAATCACCTTTACTAGCACTGATAAAATATGAGTTTGAAAATGCTTTTGCTTGAATTGAATTTTATCGTGCTTTAACCTATATTAGAACAAGAAAGAATAGACACGAAGGATGTTAATTTTTTGTAGACTCATAAAATATAGCGCCACAACACAGTTTCTTCAATTTTGCCACTCATATTCTTGACACTTCCATGAAATAATGGAACTAAATTAACCAAGACCTTTAAGTTATGACCTTATATTGGGAAATCTTACTCTATAGCTTCCATAATTTATAATTCAAATTACTAGTTTAAACTTAAATAATGTACATGAAACCTTGAATACAAGATTTAGCAAACAACTAAGTTGACATATAGAACTTATGGTTATATATACCATACATAAATTTGGAACTTCAATCACTTCTTCACATTTCTTTTTATCTTTGTACTTTCTCCGTATCTTTCAGTCATTTTCTCAAATGTGATTTAAATTTTACTATATGTGATTTAAATTTTCAATGTCTACTATTTCCCTTACGCTTCTAACTTTTTAACTCATAATTTAATTTTTGGGAAAAATATTAAACTTGTAACATTTGTCCTACCAAGAGCAATTTGCTCAACGAGAAATTGACAGTCTTAGTGCCTGTGCCATTTGAAATCCTACGAAATCCATAAAAGACACTCCATGAGAGTTATCCTTCAATATAAGATAAAGGAAGTTATAAAGGGATTAAAAAGAGAGAAAAAAATTCCATTCATAACATGCTGATGAATATTTTCCTGTGTTTCAAGAATATAATCCTGAAAAAGAATATAGAACAGCACTGACTCCACCATCTATTTCAAAAGTGAGTTTCGTAAAAGAATATAAAATGAAATATAAAGATCAAAGGGAAATACATGAAAAGGATCACCATTTCACAAGAGAGAAAAGGTAAATATTGATGATGATCACATCAAAATTAAGCCAAAATTTATACGGTTGCAAAGTCGTATCTTTTTCGCTCTTCCTCTTCCTGCAATAAAACCACATCACTCAAGATATACTGCCTCCAAAGGGTAAAATATTGCAATTCATTACGAAAAGTTCTCTCTTATTTTTTCCTCTTTAAATACTCTGAACAAAAATTATCGGATAGCCTATTCCGACATGGAAATGAGCCTTCATTGAGTACTAATAAAAAAATTGAAAACTTTCGTTGCAATATAAATACACAAACCAACACGACCAACCACAGCCCCACCCCCAAGTAAAAAGAAGAAAGAATTATAGATATACAATGATTTTTGAAGAAAACTTGCTCACATCAGTTTGGAGCCATCATGAACTATATTTTGTGAAGAGCTGATTAGGGTATTACTGACATCAGCAAGTTCCTTCCATTACTTCTAGTTCCTGAGAAGGCAGCATACCACATTTTAACTAAATTCTAAAAAGTTCTTACTACGGGAAAGGTGAATTACCTTTGGATAAATTGCATAATCCACGAATAGACATTTTCTTAATCATGATAGGTTTCCTTCCATTAGAAAAGAGAAACGGTCAAAATTTGAAATGTAGTGAAGAAATTCAAAGTTAAATTATAAACGTCAGCTAAAATGTGTCGCAGGCCAAGACACAGGAAGCCAATCAGCAGGTTTGCTTAATTGTTCTACATAAATTAACACTTATGTGAAACTGACATCAACCTTGATCTTTTCATTATCTGAGAAAATCTTAAGACTCTTAACTCTCCCTGTTTCATAAAAATAAATGTAAAACTAGTTCGTAATTGTTACCCTAAATTTCTGTATGCAAATAAAAAGAACTTCAAAATAAATCTCCATACCACTCTTGCAGATCCACTTATCTTCATTGGCCTGATTCAGAACTAGGCTCGCTTTCGCCTGTAAAAGGACCTAGATTATTCAGACCACAGGGCATATAACAATGTGAGAACATTAAGTAGAATATTAAGCTACTTTTGGCACATACCTTTGCCGTTACCATTTTCTTTAGAGAAATATCCCTCGATTGCTCTTAGCGTTTAATGTAGGTAAAAAATAAACGAAATGAGGTTAGACCACCAATGCAACGCAAAAGAAAAAACCAGAGAGGTTAGACCACCACCAACACTACCATGATAGACTAAAATAATCTTCAAGACCTCACCAGCTAACACTTCACATCCAAATCACCATCAGCTAACACTCCACAAAAGACGACACTGCCCATTCTAGCAATTGTTAACGTTAACGACCTATCTCAGAGCTCGTTGTCACTTATCCATTCAAACTTTAAAACTCACACCAATAACTATTCGCTTGGGAAGGTTATTTATTTTCAATAATTGAAAGATTGCATATTTTTTCGTCCATCCAGTGTTTTGTTAATATTTCTAATAATGATTTCCACTTATCCAAATTTGGTTAGCCAAATTCTATATTTCTAACATAATTGGTCTTAACTTGACAACATGCCAGTTGAGTTAATATTAAAAAATGAAAATTTCCACACACATGCTTCTCGGTTGAACGAAAATCTACTACACTCAAATATCAGGTAAGAGGTATTGTATAGGTCCCTGATGCACAACCACAACTAGAACCTTGTCTTACTGAGAGTAGTCATGTATAGCACCAATCCCATAAGCCCTACAAACTAAGATGTATCTAATCTCCTTGCACATTGGCCTCATGTTATATATCATTCATTTGCATCAACTTCAACACGAAATAAAATCGTTTTGTGACCTAACAAGAGCCCACGGAACAACCCAAAATCCATGGGTGCTATAACTTCATAGTTTATACAGATGAAACATTATATTGTACATCAACACCAAATAACATACTTGGATGCTATAAGTCCTAATAGTAGAAACCAAGTTTACTTTTAAAAACCGAAGGAAAGGAACCCATAGGACTCTAGAAACACGGAATAGACAAAGCATTTCATAAGAAACTGAGACAATGCAATAACTTATCTGTAATTAATAGAAAATTAAAGGCAAAAAAATACCAGTCGATTAGTGTTTGAAAGTGAAAGTCACTACTCAAAACATTTTTCGACGAAACCAGGGCTCGATTTAAGAGCCAAAGGAGAGACTCGGATAACTGTAACAATTGAGCGTCCAAAGAATCCACAACGCAAGAAATTTCCATACTCGTTGAACCTAGTGCTTTCACATTCACTTAACCAAATCAAGAATAAAACACGGATCACTGAAACCAAGATTCACAATCTAAAAGTGTAAAAAGTAGTATCTCAATGCCTTTGGAATCGAAAAAATAAAAATTCTCAATCAATGATTCCAGATTCGTAACCGTGAACAGAAGAAACCCCAGATCTTCTCGTAATTGATTAACCTTTCCAGATTAAGCAAATGATAAGACCAAATATGCGAGACTAAAGAAATTAAAAGTGAGAAAAAATTTCAAATAGATGAAACATTTAGAGAGAGAGATCGAAGCGATTTCATAGATGTAGGGATAGAAATTTTTAAGAGAAGAAGAAGAAGAAGAATGAGAAGAATGAGAAGAGAGAGAGAGGGGTATTTTTTTATTTCTACCGCATTCTCTGAAAATTGAGGAACAAGAGACAGGGAGAGGTATCGGTGATAGCTAGCGACGATGGTCGGTGATGAGGATGAAGGGAGAAGGAAATGGCATCGAGGATGAAGGGAGACGGAGATGGAGTTGCAAGTTTAAGAGAAATGAAACGGTTAGGGTTATATAATGGCAATTGTGTAACTAAAGAAAATTTAAGGACAGTTAAAAAGAATATGTGTCATATTAGGTAATATATTTATGACAGTTAATGTAAAACCTGTCATGTTAGGCAAACATCAATTTTTTTACACTCTAGAGTCTTTTTTTACATGACAGGTTTAAGAGACCTGTCATTAATTCTAATAACCTACTGTCATCTAAAACCTATTTTGTAGTAGTGTCGATGATTTGTTTGGAAGATCTTGGTGTAGATCTCACAGTCCATTGTTCGTGGAATCTCAAGTTTATATTTAACGAGGACCCTTGATAGACTACAAGAGGTATAATTCATTTCTTTGTACGTCTATGATTTAATATATAGAGATATAATGAATCCAATGAGAAAAAAATTATTTTTCATTAAAAATTATTTTTTGAAACCTGTGGCGTCGCAATTATTTTCCGATCGATAAAATTTGTTAAACTATACGCCTCCGCTGTGCGCGCCATGATTCCAACAATTGGTATCAGAATGGTTTTTATATATTTTTATATTAAACACTGTGTGAGTTTTCTTGCATTATTTTATATATTTTGATATGTACGAATAAATGGATGGTTATATTTTTTGAATTTATGGTTAATAATAAATCGTTAATTGTATGGTGGTTTAAGAAAAAAGAGAAAGAGCTCATTTATGGAGTTCTGACGGCGGCAATAGTGTTGCCGGCACTGGGCACTGGCGCCGCCAGTAATTTCGGTGGCAGAATCACCATTAGGAAAAATGGCGGCAGCAGTAGTGGTGGCAGCAACGACAGTGGGAGTGTCCCACTACCACCACCGACGGCAATCCCTATGATTGCCAGGGTACTATTAGCTGATACTCTGATGCGATGTTGCCCTAACTTTGTGATGTTTCGTGAAAACTCTAATCATATCTTTTATCTTTTAATTTTAAAATTAATTTAATTTAAAAAATAGTTATTGATTTTAATTTTTTGAAAATTAAAATTATTTGATTGATTAGGTTTTACCAAAGTTTGATGAGTCATCAATTTATTTTTTGACTACTCAAATTAAATTAATTTTAAAAGGACAAGTAATGGGATTATTTAATTAAGAAAGTAGTTTATCCTAATTAAAAAGAGTTTTGATCAAAGTTTAAAGATTATGAAGATGGACCTCTAATGGAGAAGGAGCAATTTTGGAAATATGTATTCTTGAAGCCCGCCTTGTAATTATTTTTATTTTTCAATTATTTCTATTTTTTCAAATATTATAATTTTAAAAATACTCAATAGTCATTCGGTTCATCATTTATTTATTATTTTTATTTAAATAAATGTTTATTGATTTGATTAATAACATGACCATGCATTAGTCGATCACATGCCAAACATGAAATCCCACATAGTTTTATTTAATCATGCATCTCATTAGTAGAAATATGATTTATTAGGATTGTCCTAATATTTTTATATGAGTTGATTTGCAAAATCAATTATATGTAAATTAATAAGTTTTAATTAGTTAAACTTGATAATCAAATCACTCAAAAAATATGCGTTTAGTTAGTCCTTTATGATAACTGAATTTAAATAAAAGTGTTTTATTAAAGTTAGATGAATGTAATTAGCTAATTATTCTAAGTTCACCTAAATTAACTTTAGGCACTTTAGAATGTTAAATGAACTTAGACCAATTAGATTTGATGACTAATTAATTTTATATTCATAGGATTATTGTAACTAGTAATTAATTTAGAATTAATTGATTAGTTAAATAGAAACAAATTATTTACAAAAAAATTGAGTGGGAGGAGGTTGACACGTCATTGTAACCTATGGTCTCCATCATTAGTACAACAATGTGAGAGATGGTGAGGGCCTCGAGACGAATTTGTTTTCGTCCCCCTAAGAAAAGTTTCGAATTGTATCAATATTAATGTTGACTTCTTTAAAAGATAGGACTAAGCGATGTACTTTAGAATTGACCGACCCTAAGAAGATATTTTCTAAATTAAGTCATGCAATCTGAAATAATAGATTACACTCACAAAGTCACAATTAAGTTTTGAGTGGATAATTGTGACTTGACTAAATAAACAGTACTTTATTATTAAAAGGGAAAATATGAGATATTTTAACATTTAATTAATAAGGATGAGAATGTCTCATTGACGGTTTAAAATTAATATGACCGACCCTAAGGTGTCACATTAATTGTTAGGTTCTCTTATTTAGGATTAGTAATGATTAAGTTTATGTGTTTGATATGTTGCATTCATGCATTACATTTACATTTCAAAATTTAATTTGAAATTAATAAAATTACATTTTTCTTATAATTGTTTTTCTGAATTATTATTGAATAATTTGTATAAATATTTGAAAATTTCATATTCATTGATGAGACTATGATCTTGTATTAGTACGAGAGTATTAAGATAATAGATAATGAATAAACTATGAAATCTTTAATGAATTATTGCTAGTACAGTTCGCTAAGCATTTTGAATGCACGTGATCTAGATCACTGATGTCGATATACTTCTTAGTAAATGTACTTTATATAACTATATTATATATGACATGACCGATGTTGATTAATATCTTTATTATCTTACCATTTATCATAAAGATTTAATACACATTAATATGGTGATCATATGTAGATCAGTCTAAATCCTGAGTAGTCATGAACCCCTATACATGCCTACTGGATCTTTTGACTTACTCGTTAAGGTTTTTTCTTAAAAGCAGATAGTGAGTTTTGTTTTGGAGATTCAGTGATATGGATGACTAGAAACATGATCTTACAAGATATAGAATCCAAGCTTTCCTAACGGATCTTATATTGGTTCCCTTAAGTGTTAATTCTAAAACTAAATGTTTATTGAGCTCAAATTTATAATACGATTATAAATTTTCCATTCACTAATGAATTAATGGTAGTCAATGATCAATAGATAATTAGAAGGGTAAAATAATAATTTTGACCAGCTCTAATGTACGAACCAATAATTGGAGGACAAAATTACATGAAATGATTATATCAATGGACTACATGAGATTACTCTGTAAATATATTCTGTAATTACTAAAAGTGCAATTCTATATTTATAGTGGAGTAATAATGAAATAAATAAGATTATTTAATTAAAGATTTTAATTAATAATCTGATTTATTGGAGCTTAGAACTATGGGTCTGTGGTTTCTGAACCACCACTGGATTACACAATCTAGGGTGTGAATGTTTCAGAACATAAGAAAATGATTAGCTTGCAAAATGAATTAAATTTCTGGAGCAAGTATATAATTATGAGATAATTATATGAAATTAATTAATTAAGAATTAGTTATCTAAATTATTTATTATAATTGTTGGAACTTACAATTGAGTAATTATATTGATTAGTTTTGTATGAATCGTTAAGTCAGATAGTAAATTTGATTCATGAAATTAAATAATATTAAATTATTATGAGTTTATAATTTGAATTTAAATTAAATAATCTGTTAATTTTGAACTAACAGATAAGTTAGTTGATAGGTGTGATCAGATAAGTTAATTTTGAATTAACTAATATTTAGATATTTATCCAATTTAAATTAAAATAATAAAGTTTGAAAAATTATCACATGGCACATAGGATTGCCGCACACGCCAATCAAAATCAGTGATAGACGCGTAGTATTGTAGTGCCACATAACACTACAATACATGGATGAGATACTATAGTGCCCCACGTCACACTACAGTGTCGCACGACACTACAGTGTGACGCAGACTGCAGTGGGTCCCACTATAATATGGCGTTAAATTTACTGAGTCCCATTCAGCGGCACATTCATAAATAATTTATTATTTTAATAAATTCCTAAACCTAATGAGCCTTGATCTAGAATACATACATATATATATATATATATATATATATATATATATATATATATATATTATTCTATCAGTCTAATTGAAGAAGCAATTTGTGTAATTAATTGTTAATCAAAGGCTCTGCGAATTCTCCAATTCCTTCTCAAAGCTCTGTCTTAAAAAGTCATCTCCAATTCCTTCTCAGAGCTCTGTCTTAAAAAGTCATTCCCTAAATCTCTAGATCTCATGTGTTGAGTATATCTAGAGACAAAAAAGTATTATTGAAATATTCTACATGTCCACACACGTCCTAATATGTTCGAGGATTGGTTCGGAAGAGCTTAGTGGATCTCACAGTCCGTTGTTTGTGAAATTTGTTGTTACCGAGTACGCTTTGATAGACTACAAGTGGTATAATTCTTTTTTTATGCCTACGATTTAATGTAAGATATATTATGGATCCGATGAGAAAAAATCATATTTCATTAAAAAATATTTTTTGGAACCTGTGGCATCACAATTGTTCTCTGATCGATAAAATTTTTTAAGCTATATGTCTCCACTACGCATGCCGCGATTCCAACCGTAGAGAGTTAAACATCTATATGAATAAAAATTATGCAAATATTAAAAAAAAATTAATCATTTTTTAATGTTCTCGTGAGTTGCTTTTTTTTAGATTTTGTTGCCATTTTTTGTGACACTCGATTGAACTAGTTATCGTCCATGATTTTTCTTTTGCTATTTGATTAGCAATGATTGAAAAAAGGGAAATAATGGTAAATCGTAACATATGTCGTAAAAAAGGTATATTTATATCCCCAAAAAATATGTTTACTTCGAGTTTTATTATTTTTTGTGTGACACTCAGTTTAAGTAGTTACCATCTGTAATTTTTCTTTGCTATTTGAATAGCAATTGTTAAATAAAAAAATTGTAACTAGTATACTATATAGTAAAAAATTATACTTAAATTATACATTTATATATATATACATTTATACATAGATTAATTTATTTAGACATATATGATTATTATTCATTTATAATATTATAATTATATTGTATTATTCAAAAAATAAAAAAGGAGAAAGGGTTGTACATAAGGTGATATCTCCCCCATGTGGACAAATTCAGTGAATAGACAAATCGTGATATCACCCCATGTGGACAAATTCAGAGGTGAATCAACCTCTGTGGATAAGGCTGTGGCCTTGTAGCCGGAGCCTTGTGTCCCATTTTTCCATTTTCTTTTTTTCTTTCTTTTCTTCTTTTTGGTTTTACTTTATTTTATTTTTTCATTTTTTTATTAATATATGTTGATATTTGTTTCAATTCATATTTTTATGCTTCTTTATATGCTTCACATATTCTTCTTTTTTCTACTCTACATATTATCTTCAAATTTATTATACATTTTTATCATCTTTAACTTTTCTTTTCATTTTTTTATTTCTTCTTCTTCATAGTTGTTGTTTCTTCTTATATGTATTTTATTTATGTATCATTGTTATGTTATCATATTTTATGGTGTGATTCTTGTCTCATTCTCTTATCATTAGATGTAATATATATATATATTACAATCGTAACAATTGGATTTGAATTTTGTAAATTTCGTTATTTAGTTTTCACTAAAAAATCCATTGACAGACTTTTAAATTTTTCAGATACCAAACTTCTCGAGTTACTGAGGTGAGGAATAATTTCAATAATGCTTTGATTTTAAAAAAATTATAAAAAATTACTTTTCAATGATATTTATATCACCCATTAAAAGTCATTTATTTTTATTCATTATATGATACAAGACACACCTAATGAGACATTCAAAAGAAATTTCTTTCACTTATTTGTTTAATTTAAAAATAATAATAATTTAGATAGCATTTGATTAAATTTGATAACTGTTTTAATAATGGGTGTTGTAAGGAGCTAATACATTCCCCACATACAAATAACTTCCGAACCAACTTTAAATTTTTGTAGACCAAAATTGTTGTTTTAAAATTAGGTGATTAAGCATACTTTAAAATGATTGGTGACGAATCTATTTTTTTAAATGAATTTTTTAATCATCGCTCCGCGTACCATGCATATTGCGATACAATACAAGTATGTTTATTAAGTATATATCATTCATCAGTATGATGTCCCAATGATCGAGTTTCATCCACGACTGAATGGTGAACAATCAAGAGATAAAATGTGCTTATATGATAACGCAACCATGTTGGCGCACACAGATGTAAACCAAGAAACAAGTCAAGTCTAACCAAAACTAAAAGTGAAAAGGAAAATGAATTAGAAGCCTAATATGAAAAAATGAGTATAAAAAAGGATCATTCACAATTAAAATATATATTCCAGCGATAGATCACATTAAAGAGTGACAATTGAGAAATGTTAGGGAGAGAGAAGAAGATTTTTACGGCGGTTAGATAAGACGCGTGAGGTCCAACCATCAACCAAATATCACCCATAAGATATTGAATTGTTGCGAAAGGTCGGAAGTGAAACTGTCACCAAAGCTGCGATCAACATTGAATTTGGTGCAATCAATCTCATAATATTCAAGTCTTAGCATACCCAAAAAAGCCAATTTGTTGTCGTTAAAATGGGACAAAGATATGCACCTATATTTTTTTACCCTAAGGGTGCATGGGAATGGATGTCCCATAAATAATACTCAGGCCTTCAATAAGTTAGGGAGTAAACGTAGATGTTTTAAACTATAAACATATATAGAAGGAGCACTTTGGAAAACGCATAAAAAATGCCAGACTCTCAAATAGAAATACATAGGAGTCTTGCAACACTATGCCTAATGTTCTCCAGAAACCCGTTCAACATGCGTCAAAGATTTCACACTTGCTTAACTTTATATCAAAGCACACGATGACACATGTTACTGAAGAAGGAAATGCTAGGTTACACATTTTAGTTACGTAGAAGTAAATCATGGTATTAGCAACAAAAAAAAATATGGATAGCAACTATCAAGAAGTTTAGGAAGGTAACGCCAAAATCCTTTGACAGGATCAAGACAATGAATCAAGAAAGAGTCATAACCCTCTACGTCTCCACCTTGGATCAAGCTTCAGTTAGGACCTCCCAAACCCTAGAATTCTCCATTGTTCTTCAAACATCAGTCTGAAAGTGTCCTCACATTTATCAAGTTTAAGAAGTGTTCAAACTTGACAAATGTGACAGGCTTTGTGATAATGTCAGCAAGGTTATCATTAGTGTGAATCTTCACCACAACTACCTTTCCTGCTGAAATCACCTCTCTTATAAACTCCATTCTTATATCTATATGTTTAGTTCTCTCGTGGTGCATTTGATTCTTTGTCAAGTGGATTGCACTTTGATTATCACAGATACTCTTATACCGTTTTGTTTGATGCCTAGTTTCTCAGCAATCCCTTTAAACCATAAAGCTTCTTTAATTTCCTCAGTTGCTACAATATACTCAGCTTTTGTTGTAGATAAAGTCACCACTAGTTGAAGTGTAGCTTTCCAACTTATACTGCAACAAAAAACTGTAAACATATACCCTGTGAAAGACATTCTTTTGTCTAGGTCTCCTGTAAAATCAGAGTCAACATAGCCTTGAACGATTTCAGCTTCCGTGTTTTCCTTTTCAAACACCAAACCTTGCCTGGGAGTTCCTCTTAGATATCTCAAGACCCATTTAACAGCCTCTCAATGTTCTTTGCTAGGTTTTTCCATGAATCTACTGACTAGACTTGCTTCCTTGGCCAGATTAGGTCTTGTGCAAACCATAGTGACATAAGGCTGCCCACAACACTAACATAGGGAATTTTCTCCATTAGTCTTGTTCTTCACTTATCTTAGGAGATTGTTAAGATGTTAGCTTAAAATGAGTAGCTAATGGAGTTTTAACAGATTTTAAGTCTGCCATTCCATACTTCCTCAAGACTTTGAGAATATAATTCTCATGATGAATAAACATTCTATTTTTCACCTTTTCTCTAAAAATGTCCACTCCAAGAATTCTTCTAGCTTCTCCTAAATCTTTCATCTCAAATTCCCTATGAAGTAGAACCTTAAGCTCTCTGATTTCAGCCATATTAGTTGATGCAATGAGCATATCATCTATATAGAACAACAAATATAGTCTTGATCTATTATCAGTACACTTACAGTATACATAATTATCATAAACTCATCATATTTCAGATATCATTGTCTTGGGCTTTGTTTTAAACCATAGAGAGATTTCTTGAGAAGATATACCTTGTTTTCTTCTCCTCTCTTTATGAAGTCATCAGGTTGAGCCATAGAAATCTTCTCCTCTAAGTTTTCATGTAGCAAAGCTATTTGACATCCATTTGTTCTATTTCTAATCCATATTGAGTTACTAAAGCGAGAAGTAATCTAATTGAGGTGTGCTTTACTACTGGTGAACTGATTTCAGAATAGTCTATGCCCTCTCTCTAACTAAAACTCTTAACTACCATTCTAGCTTTGAATCTAGGTTTCTCAGCTCTTGGAATTCCTTGTTTCATCTTGAAAATCCATTTATAACCAAAATATTTTGTCCCTCAGGTTTGTTAACTAGAACCAAAGTGTGGTTCTTGTCTAAAGAGTTTATCTCCTCTTTCATATCCTCAAGCCACTGTTTTTTTTTCTCTAAATTTTCATAGCTTCATGAAAATTTATGGGTTCATTTTCATTCAGGTTTTCTGCTGCTATTAGAGCAAATGCAATAAGGTCTACATATCTATACCTAACATGTGGTCTGAGTTATCTCCTGTTTCTGTCTTTGGCTAATTGACAGTCTGAAAGGTCTTTATGTTCTTCATGTGTTTCAAATTGTTCTTGGTGTTCATCATATGGTCCAAATTCCGTGTTGGTGAAGCTTGAAGCATTAGGTTCTTTACTGGTGTTCTCAAGCTCCACCTCAAAACCAATCCCACTAGTTTTTTCTAGTTTCTGGTTGCTCGATCATATTAGAATTATTCATGTACATTTCACCCTCTCTAAATGTAACATCTCTACTTATAAAGCTCTTGGACTTGGACCTGTTCTGATTTGAAAAGGATAGTTTGTAACCTTTTACTCCTTCGGGGTAGCCAACAAACATGCACCTTCTTGCCATTTGATCTAGTTTTCCCTCTTTAGTGTGAGCATATGCGACACATCCAAAAACATTTAGATATGTAAGATTTGGTAAAGATCCAGTCCAAACCTCTTCTGGTGTTTTAAACTCCAAGGCTACTGAAGGACACATGTTTATAAGGTAGGCTGCTGTATTGGCTGCTTTTACCCAAAACCTCTAAGGTAGATTAACACTTGACAGCATACACCTTACCCTTTATAGGAGATTCCTATTCATCCTCTTAGCCAGTCCATTCTGCTGAGGAGTGTGAAGTATTGTTTTTGCCTCACAGTGCCCTCATCCTTATAAAACTTTTTAAATTTTTCATTGAAGTATCCCAACCCATTATCAATTTCTTAACCTTTTTTCCTACTTGCAACTCTACCATTCTTTTTCATTCTCGAAACTTTTGAAATGCCTTACTCTTTGATTTAAGTATATAAATCCAGAATTTCCTTGAGCAATCATCAATAATAGAGATGAAATACCTTCCTCTACTTAGCGATTCAATATTTGATGGTCCCTAGAGATCTGAGTGAATATAACTAATAATTTCTTGTGTTCTGTGAGTTGTAGAGGTGAACTTAACCCTGGGTGCCTTCCCATATACACAAAGTTCACAGAACTTCAAACTGTTCAGATTATCTCCATTAAGAAGACCATTTTTCTCAAGTTCCTGTAGCCCATTTTCACTCACATGTCCCAATATTTCATGCCACAAGGTTGATCTGTCAATTTATGGTGTAGATACATAGTTTGTTGCACTAATTAATGTATTACCTTGGAGTACATAGAGACCATTTTCTTTTAAACAATTCATTACAACCATGGAGCCCTTGTAAATTTTGTGAACTCCATTCTCTTCCTGATAGGTATACCCACTTTCATTCAAAACTCCAAGTGAAATGAGATTCCTTTCCAAATTAGGCACAAATCTTACTTCTGACTTTCTTCTCAAATCCATCATGTGTTTTAATCCTGATGGTTCTAGGTCCAATGATTTTACACTATTTATTGTCTCCAAGTAAAACTTTTCCACCATCACGCCTAGAAAAAGTCTCAAACTAGTCCATGTTTGGTGTCATGTGAAATGAGCAACGGGAGTCAAGGATCCACTATTTTTCAGAGTTTTTGGTTCCACCACTAGAACATCAGCACTTTCATGTCCATCCTCTACCACAACAGCATCACCATCAACCCCTCCTTTGCCTCAGGTTCTTTCTTTCTCTTAGGACAAAGTCTTCTAATATGACCCTCTACATGATAGTGATAACATCTCACTTTCTTATAGTTCTTTACATTTATGGACTTTGATCTAGACTTACTTCTTCCTCCGAACTCCTTGTACAGGTAAAAAATCATATGAGAAGCCACATAAGCAAGCATGACCAATCAGAAGCGGGAAGAATGGATTGCCATCATGGCCGAGTGAAAAAACTCATATGAACCGTTGATCCCATCATGTCCCACCTGATGGTTCATGTGTGAGCAATTTTTAGATTAGATAAACTTAATCTGATGTGATGAGCTTAATCTAGGAGGAATAATTTGTTGATTCCTCGGGTTTAGAGGGATTTAGCTAAATCTTATAACTAATCAAGAGCCAATAAATAAAGGTCTTTCTCTCTCTCATTATTCTTATTTTTTGAGTGTGAGGAAATTTTCCTTCACATTTTGGTGCTTTCATTGAGAATCTGAGATTTTTTACACAAGAAGATGACTGAAGATCATCGCACTAGATCACATACTGCACAAGAATTAGGAAATGACCCAATCCCACTACCAATCCCCCGAATCAACCCGCACAGCCAACGGGAGTGCACTACATGATTTAGACCATACTGAGTGAGATGC
Organism: Datisca glomerata; assembly: GCA_003255025.1. NCBI lineage: Eukaryota > Viridiplantae > Streptophyta > Magnoliopsida > Cucurbitales > Datiscaceae > Datisca > Datisca glomerata. Next base: position 301,482 of record QANY01002415.1, read on the forward strand.
AAGGAATGAAGAGCCGTAACAGTGAAGCTTTATGGAACACGCGGCAGACCGTGCATGGGAAGATTGCCACATTGCAGTGGGAAATTGCAGAAACAAGAGCGGAAGTCAGCCAGGAAATTATGGCACGGGAGCGTGAAGTTGAAGATCAGAACCAAGAGCAAAGGGAGAAGACCCGGCAGCAACCGAAACTAGTACCCAGCCCAACGCCTATCACGGAAACTCTCAAGCTACTTCGTGTGATAAAGGGAAATGAATCATCAATGAGAACCAACCCGTCCATCCAGTCACAGAGCGGGCAATAGAAATGATGTTGGAGCGGAAGATGCTCGAGATGAGGAAACTAGGAGCAAGCATAGTAGCAGATCTAGAAACTTTAACTCGCTCCCCACTGTGCCTAGAAATCCTATCCACTCTGATACCAAAGAAATTTGTGCCCCAAAGTTTAAATGCTACAAAGGAAAGTCAGATCTTGTTGACCACTTACGCCATTTCAATCAAGTGATAGCACTTCATCAGCATGATGATGAACTGGTGTGTCGAATATCCCCAGCCAGTCTGAACGGGAATGCGCTTAAGTGGTACCACTCTTACCCCGTTGTTCAATTGATAATTTTACTAGAATGTCTTCTATTTTTCTAGAGTAGTATACCACCTACCGAATGATGATGGAAGATTCAAAAAACCTCACGATGATTACGATTAAGAAAGGAGAATCATTGCGGGAGTATACACATCATTTCCAAGATGAAATGGCCAAGGTGGAAAACTATGATGATCGTGAGCGATAACTGAGAGACTTGCGAATGGGCGACAGAGCTTGGGGCATATGACATCCGGTATGCTCCCCGTACTGCCATAAAAGCTCAAGTCCTGGCAGACTTCATTACAGAATTTACTTACGATGACAAAAAAATATGATTTAACGATGGAGTAAAAAGAAGAAGATGCTTGGACTCTATTCGTTGATGGGGTGTCCAAATATCGTGGAGCCAAATGGGGAGTGGTAATCCAAACTCCGTACGGATAAACTTTTAAACAAGCTTTGTCATTTGGTTTCCAGGCGTCAAACAATGAAGCAGAATACAAAACTTTATTAGCTGGCATGTGCCTCATGATTGAGTTCAAGGTAACTAGAGTAAAAATAATTTTACAATTCAATGTTAGTTGCTAACCAAATCGCAGGAAAATACAACACCAAAGATAGTCGGATGGCAGAATACTTACAGAATGCCAAGGAAATGCTCCATATGTTCAAACAACATGAGATTATGCAAATGCATAAAGCAGAAAATTCGAGGGCAGATGCATTAACCAGCTTGGGGTCATCAGCACAAATTCCATTTAGAAGAACAGTAGCCTCAGAAGCAGCTTCCCTCACCGCATCTCTTATCTTTTCAGCTTTAACCCTGGTAAACTCAGATTCAGCCAAGGCTTCTTTATGGTTTCAAGGGCTTGCACCAATCTCCGCTCCTCAGCAGCAATGACCTTAGTATCATGTGCCATCTTCTCCAAAGCTTTTTGAAGCTCAATCTCATTGGCCACATACTACTCCTTCTTAGCTTGAAAATGAGCATTTATCGAGTTAACCAATGAAAGCTCTCTCCAGAGTTGGGCCAAGGCTTGATCACGTTGAGTATGAAAATCTTTAAGGGCGTTGTGATGAATGGAAACCTGGAAAAAATAGAAAAACAAACAAAGTAAGAAAATTATACAACTTCTGGGAAAAAGAGGAGAAAAAGAAAAACTTACCCGCATCAAGTCATGGCTTAGTCTGCTCATGAGATCACCGATTGGAAGCCTCCTCAAGATGTATTATCAAAACCATACTGAATGCCGCGGAGGATGATGTGAGAAGTTGTCAGATAATTCAAGAAGAAAACTATCTCCTGGATAGGAACGGTAGAAACGCGTCTCGGTTTCCACGGGGCTGGTAAAGGAACTGCAACATCTCTAAATCCTGAAGCAGGATTGTATGTAACGGAAGCGGGCACAAAAAAGGTTGAACTATGAGCCAGAGGAAGAGTAGGCTCAGAGCTCGAGGGAGCCGTGATAGGAGTGGGATTAGTAGATATGGGAGCGGCAGTGGCAAACTCCGAACAGGAAGAGTTAGAGGTGTCAGTACGGGTCCTTTTCTCGACAGGACCCACGAATTTACTTCACAATATTTTTCCCATTCTTATATTAGCTGTCGCTCAATCAAATAACTCTTGATGATATGAAGTGATGAAACTGGAATGGTCAGAAACTGAACGAAAAGGAGTGGGAATTGATGAAGAACAGCTAGAACTGGAACAGTAGTTGGAGTTAAAGATGATGATGGACCCGTTGTAGAAACGGGAGCTGAAGTGGCATAATGGTTGAGGTCAAGAAGTACTTTCCAATCCCTCTTTTATGCTCGAAGGTGAAAGGCAACATCAAGTTTTATCTTAGATTCTTTGGACAAATAGAGCTTCCGATTTTTCCTTACTGTAGAAGAAGAAGGAAATATGCATCAGTAATAAACAAAAATAAAGGCAAGAATCGAAGCTTCGACGACTTACTAAAAATTTTCCATTTCTTGGGAATTGTCCAGTGGCCATCACCGCCTCAGTTCCCACCAATTAAGAGTGTATCCATTTCCTAATCCTTATCTCCTCTCAAGATTCTGGTTATTAAGCTCCCTCTATTTTTAGACGGACGCAAGGTAATAAATGTCGACTCAAAATTTAACTATGTAGCATTGAAGGAGTTCGTCTAGCCCTAAACCAAAATGGTACTTCCTATTCAAAGCATCTACACCTAGGAGGATCCTAATAAGAGCTAGGGATAAATTGAGAAGGAGCTAAACCTACTGTGTGAAAGAACTGGGAAAACAAAGGAGAAAATTGAAGCTTTAGACCTAGGGCTATGACAATAGGGCTAAGAGTGATTTGTTAAGGGGGATTACATAGAATTCCTATGGATTCACTCCTTCCTAACGCGCATAAAATGTCTGAAGGAAAACATTCTCGGTAACGGGCCATAAACAGGTTGAACTTCTCTGAGTTTCTTACTAAGGGTACAGGAATATTTCGTTTCTCCATAATCAAAGAAAAGAAGAAGAAAGAAGGAGGACAATAACAAGAACTTACGATATAGAAAACTGAAAGGTGAAGGAAGAAAATGGGGAAGGAAACCTTATGTAAGCAACGAATTTCAAATGAAAGTGTAGAACGATTTGTTGGAACAGGGCAATTGAGAACTGAAGATAATGGAAATGTGACCGTTCAAGATGATGGCTTAGGAGATGTGAATGATGAGATAAGAAATGAAAATACGTGATTATTGACAAGTAAGGAAATGACACGCGTAAGGCATTCTCTGAGCGGGAAGGTGAAGAGTTGCTCTGAAACGACACGTGTAAAGCACTCTCTGAGCAAGAAGATGAAAGGTTGTCCCGAAATAGCACATGTAAGGTAACTTCTGAGTCGGAAGATGAAGAGTTGCTCTGAAATGATGTGTAAATCACTCTTTGAACGGGAAGATGAAATGTTGTCCCTGAATAGCGTATGTAAGGTATCCTGTGAGCGGGAAGATGAAAAGTCGCTCTAAAATGACACGCGTAAGGCATCCTCTGAGCGGGAAGATGAAGAGTTGCTCTGAAATGACACGTATAAAGTATTCTCTGGGCGGGAAGATAAAACGACAAAAGAATACAAGAGAGACAACCATAAATGATGCACAAAAGAAGAGGCGTAGAGTAATTATGTGCAATGATGGAAGAAAATTTAAATATTGCAAACTAATTTCACTGTGGTCGAGCAGAAAAACTCATCTGAGAAGCCACATAAGCAAGCATGACCAATCAGAAGCGGGAAGAACTTTTCTTTTAGGTATAATCTACTTGACAAAGTCTTTGTCATGTACATGCTCTCTAGCTTGAGCCAGACCTCAGTCATAGACTTCATTTTAGATATTTCCCTTAGAACTTTGTCACTTAGGCTTAAGATTAAGGTATTGTAGGCCCTTTTCATGATATCTTTCTTTTTCTGTTCTAAATATCTTGTTGGCATCTTACTTTCTCTCTCGAGTGCTTCATCCAGTCCTAAGTTTTTCAAAAGTTCTAGCATCTTCATTTTCCAGATGGAAAAGCCATTAGTGTCATCAAACCTCTCAATGTCATGTTTGGTTGAAGTAGTAGTCATCGTAGAATCTTTCTTGACAACTTCTTAATTTTGAGTCAGTAATCTTGAATTGTGAAGCTTGAACCCCCTAGTTTGATAACCTTTGACTAAAAGTGGGGTTTAATGTGTAGAACAACATGCAAAAGGGAGAAGAAGGAGAGAAGAGGTGAGAAATGAAAAGTAACATCGAGGGTTATACTGGTTCAGTTCCAGAAATTGAACCTACATCCAGTCACCGAAGAAGGCAATCTACTAATTTTGGAGTCCAAGAATTTACAGAGAAATACAAAAGGCTCAAGTATATAGAAATACAGATTACATGCTCTCTCTCACTCAGTTTCGAAACCCGGACAACAGACCTCCATCGATGTTATCTAAGAGATTGCAGATTGGTAATCTTCTAGTCTTATTTCTTATGCCTTTTCTTTCTTGCTAATTGGGAACATAATCAATTGCATGCTGGATTCTGTTTCTCTGTGGATGTGTGTGTTTGTGATGATGATGATGCCGTGATAGTCTTAGGTAGTTTGATTTAGTTACTAGAATCTCTCATTGGCTTGACAGTTATGAATAGCTATCAAAATAGTTCAATGATAGCTAGATGACCGTGATATTCTTTGATAGTTTGATTTAATTACAAGGATCTTTCATTGACTTGACAGTTATAAATAACTGTCAAAACAGTTTAATGATAACTAGATAACTAACTTAAATTGATACATAACTTTACATATGCTTTTACTAGGATAAGGTTCTTCTTCTGTTGACATCTCTTTTTTATCAATCTGGTGTGAATGATTTTTATGTTTCGAACGCATCCATCGTTTTGACAAAAAAAAGAGGTAGATGGGATAGTCTTTAGCGTTCACGTTCTTCAATAACACACCTGAAGATTTTATACCCTCTCCCGTTTCGGTTGCACTGTGATAAAATCAAGAGGAGCCGATAAATTTTCTCTTTTATAGCATTAGACGACAGCGTCCAGACACCAAACACTACAGAAAAGGTAAATAGGCGCGGGGCAAAAAAAAAAAATTCACAGCCTGCGCCCCTAATTGGAATCGTCAATTGTTTTGAAAAAATGGAATCTAGTCTGGTGACGAGAGAACTATAGGACAGTACATCTCTCTCGACTTCATTCTTCGACATCTCTAGATGGCTCTCAACTATCTCTTTTCAACTCTCTCTCAGCTCTCTCAACTCTCTCTCAGATCTATCTCTAATCTCGCTCTCTTTCTCTCTCTCTAAAACCATTTAAACTTCGTTCGCTTTCGCACTCTCTCACTCTCCGGGGTGTTCCTCGAGCTTCCATGGAACTGAGCTAGACGGGGTTAGGGCACTGGGAGGAGCTCGGAGCTGGATGATGCACCTCGTGCAATTTTTGTCGGTGTCTAGGGTTTCTTCACAATTTTTTTTACTCAGTTTGCCTAATGATCTCATTGGTACCTTAATGGTCTTCTCTCATAGTATTTAGATTTGTGTGCATTTTACAGGGGGACGCCAATGGAATCCCATGGAAAAGTTTTTCTAACTTTTGAAGACAACTATTGGTAAAAAGTAGGTGTGAAGTTTGATAAATCCATAACTTATGTAATTGATCTGGGGTCCATGTGAAGGGGGCTTTGGATTTTTTCGCAATGGCAATTTTCTGAGTAATTAATTACTATATATTATAAAATCTTGTAAGAATGTTGTAGCACATCAAAATGTTTTTGTCCTGTGTACTAATATGCTCTTTGC
>QANY01002415.1:327874-365086 GCA_003255025.1 Datisca glomerata
GGGATTCTGCAGGGTCTCTTCATGCTTCTTGCATGTTATAGGAGTTAGCTCCCCTGTTCCACCATCTCCTTTGGCTCTAACATAATAACTATTGCTTCTAATTCTTCAACTTTGTTGAAAGTTGAATTAGAAATTCATCCTCTGCCGGCCGGTAACTTAAACTTCCTTTTAAACGTCCTTAATTCTGACATGGTGGGAAAATGAGTTATTGGATCTTTAGTTGAAATTTGGGCTGCTGCCAATGTTTTAGGCTGATTGGATTCAAAATGCATTAAGAATGGAGAAATTATAGTGAATGGGCTAATTTTTTAAAATGATTTGATCAATCGGTCCAAAATATTTAGGTTTGCAATTAAAGCCGATTTTAATATATCAAAGTTCTGGATCTTCACCTTCAGATCTAGGAAACCGGTTCTCTCTCCGACGAGCTCCTCTTAACGGTTACTGGAGCAACAAGAATTCAGAACTGCCTCAACCGCTAGTAAAGTCGGTTCACAAAGTCGTCCTCCGAAGAGGAAAAAAGTAAGTTCAACCTCCAAAATTCAGCCCAATCCTTGACTCAAAGTCCATCGGCACCCGAGCCACCTCCTCGTTCTTCGACCTAGTCACCTCCTAGTTTTGATGGGGTCCATCAGCGGGAATGCCTTCTTCCCCAACTGCTTTTAGCATTCGAATTCGAGTATTCCTATGAAAGCTAAAAACTTACTTTTTGCATTGGAATTCCATCAATCCACCTTTCTTCTTCTCTTTTAAGTTTTTTCATTTTATTGACTAATAATTTTATTATCTATAATTTATTTATTATAATATATCATATTATTTTAGTTTTTCTAATTACTTTAATTTAATTGATAAATATTTTACTAAAGAATAAAAAGAATGAGAGTAAAGCATATTATTATTTTAGAATATATTAATGAACATTTTTCATATTAATTTTAAATTGAGTGAAATGGTATGCAGTGTTAGTATTTATTTAGTTATATATTTATTTACAAAAATAATTTATTAACTCTATGTGTTTAGACATTCTAGATCATAGATTATAGATTGAATTTTAAATATGAATGCTTGAGGTATTTATGATCTTTTATTTTTATATTTATAATATATTATTAAATTGACATATGTTTGTAAATTCTATAGCCGAATTTTTAATGCTGTATTTTTTAAATGAAAACATATAATACCCATTTGATTTCCGTATCCAATTTTTTACGTACTAAAAATTATTGACCGAATTTTTACCGAAAGTCTAACCGTTTAATTTCTCAAATTATACTTACCGAATAATACTCTGTATTTTTTCTGTACCTGAATAAACTAACTATGGTCGCAACCAGAATCCTCCAAGAAAGTTTGTACAATTTCTCCATAATGCTATACAGCATTTTTCAGAAATGCTGGTGTTGGAATAGGTTGGGTAAGTTTTAGTTATACTAAAATAAGGTTTTTTTATCTCTTCCCTAAAGCTTCTATCTCTAGCTCCTAGGGCAGCCGACCATTGTGCTTTAATTGTAATTTTCTTGAAGCTTGTACCTGAGTTTGGATCTATGGTTGATATCTCTTGAAGCTGGTAGTGAAGATGAAGGGGAAGGATTGTGTGAAGGAGGTTGATGTGGATGGATTTGAATTGGTCGTCTCCAAAAAGGGGAGGGGCAGACCTTCTAAGAATAAGAATGAAAACGATTTGGCTAATTCTGGTAACTTTAAAGCGGTCGCTACATTGACCAATGAGGTGGCTGGAAGTGAGCTAGAGCATATGGCTTTAGCCATTGGACAAGAGGGCATAGATAGGGTTTTTGGCTTTATCTAGCAAGGACAATGAGGACATTAATGAGGTGAATCATTTTTCCTCTTTGGGAATGCTTGATAACCCTAAAGTATGAGTTAAGTTGAACATTGAGGAGATTGAGCACATAACATTATCCAAGGGATATGAGACCTCGAGATACGGTATGCGGTTTTACCTGAAAAGGATGGTGACAACATAAATGAGGTAAAAGTTATTTTCTCTTTGAGCTTGGAGACTATCTCCAACTCACCCATTGCACACGCTGGTTTTGAAAATAATATTGATGGAGATAAGGAGTTTCCCCCTTTACCCTCTCCTACTCGTTCTTCAATAGGAGTAGATTAGGCTATTTTGGAGAACTCGGTTCTTAAATCCATTAATGTAAGCTTAGACAAAAACAAAGATGTTGTACATGCGTAAGAGGATAAGGCTGAAGAAGACGTTTTTCTTTTGTGAAACCTCCTGTTGACAATAAGGAGAAAATGGGTGGATAGGGTACGAAGCTGTGAGAACCCTACAAAGGATTAAAATGGGAAGTTCTAAATGGAGGATGTTGTTGTTAAGGGAGGGATTCTGACTTGGCAAAAGACTTTGGTTGGCCATTTTCTTGGTAATAAACCTGCGTTAAATAGGGTTCATAATGTTGCTTTTCAAATTTGGTAAAACAGTTTCTCAATAACAAAAGGATAGCATATTATATGGTGTCCCTTGGCATTTATTAGGTGTTCCTCTCATTCTCAAGGAGTGGAACCCTACAGCTAAGTTGCCCAAAGAAGATCCCACCCGTGTGCCTATTTGGGTCAAGTTATGGAACATTCTTACTTTTTTGTGGACTTAAAAGGGCATTAGAAACATTTGTAGCATCTTGAGAAATTTGGTGTCTGCTAACTCATTCACGGCAGGATGCTCTAAGCTTTCTTTTTGTAAAGGTTTGTGTGGAGATTGATTTAGATTTAGACTTTCTTGGTTTATTTGTTTGAATCTAGATGATTATAGAGTTTTTGATGTTCGGGTGGATGTTGAATATCTAGGTTTGCCTAAGAAATATTCTAAATGTAGGGTGTTTGGGCATGATTGTTTTCAAGTAAAGAAACCTACTGCCCCTCCCTAGAATGTGCCTAAACCTAGCAAATAAGAGTGGGTTCAAGTTACTAAGAAGGGTAAAGAAGTGGTGGATGTGCCTACGGTGGATATCCTGGAACCATCTTACTCTCGCCTTCCCGAGTCTCTTGATGATGCTCTTTCTTGAAAGTGTACATACTCCTCTAGATCTGAAGCTCCATAAGGCTAGGGCTGATAAAGTATAGATTATCACAACTACTAATTTAATTCATTGGGTCAGATTTTATCGTTAAGAAAGCTTACGTTAATCATTGAAATTTTACTAAAAAAATATAAAAATGTATTTTTTTTCTTAAAACATTTAATTGAATTGTTTAAAGATTTAAATAGTTACTTATATTTAAAAATTTTGAATAATTTACATGACCACGTTGAACGATAAAATACTAATCTAAGAAAAATGAATAAAATCCATCACAAAATCAAGAAACTGACTTGCCGACCATTCTCTTGTCCAATGCCTCTCTTCCTCCCTTCTTGACACTATCATTCTTTCAAAATTCTATATGGGTTTCTTAATTTTCTCATAATTTGCATAAAGGTCGATCTATTTTTTAGTAAAGATGGGAGTTGATTCTTCTTGGTATTGGAGAAAATTGATCAGGCTCATAGAGAAGATATCTCGTTTATGCAAGTTGAAGATCAGTAATGGATAGTCTTCCGTCCTTTTCACTGACCCTTGGCATGATGATGGCATTATTCTTTAACGGTTCGATAATGACTTTGTTAATCTGACTGGTTTAAATCTTGATTACCGCCTGTCTATTCTTATTGGATAGGGGATTTACTTATGACCTAACCGAGTCATTGAGAGCCTATTCCAGTCCAGACACATTTATCTTACTCCAGGGCTTCCTTCTTTAGATGAAAATAGATGGATTTAGACAGCTGGCGGTAGTGGTGATTTCTCTACTGGAGATATTATACTCTTTTTTTTCTCCCCAGCATGATCATGTTACAGAGTCACCTGGTTTAGTTTTTTTGGAAAGAATCCAAAGTGTGCTTTCATTTTTTGGCTTGCTCTCCACAAGAAGCTCAACACTATGAGCATAATTTCTAAGTGGAACACTGGTGTTGGCTTGGAGTGGGTTTTTTGCATGATGGCTCTGAATCTATTCATAATTTATTTTGTGATTACCCATTTTCTAGACAGATGCTTGATCTTTTATTAAGGAGATGTGATGTTTTTACTATCGCTAATTCTTAGGATGAGCTGATTCTCGAGCTTCTCTCTTTTAGAAACCCTAAGTCTTATTCTTTTTCTAGTACTAGACTTATTGTTTCTACATTTGCCTACTGTCTTTGGCTAAAAAGGAACAAGAGAATTTTTGTGGGTAAAATCATGGATTCTCGTCTTATTTTGAGAAATATTTTAGGTATGGTTAGGGAGAGATTATTCTTTCTTACCAGTCATAGTTCTATCAACTTTGACAGTGCTACTTTGGAGAGATGGATGTAATTTGCAATTAGTTTTTTTTCCTCTCTTTATTTTCTAGTCTTGGGGTATGCTCATTGTATTTGCGTAAATTTTTTTATTCATATAGTTATTGACTTTGACAAAAAAAACATAAGTTTTTAATTATTATTTTCATATTTGAATTAATTAATTATTAATATGTTTTATGAACATACTGGTAGACTCTATTTAGTTTTTCATCATTTATGCAACACAACTGAAACTCATCCCATCACTTTTATTGCAATGTACAAAAAAATGTATAAATCTAAGCAACCTGGATATTGGGACACATGATCTAAGTTATGATAATCTGAGGACAAGCTTAGTACCATAATCCAAACGATGGTTAGAAAAGTCTTCATTAGTTTATCAAAAAAATAGTTGGATATGCTGGTTGTGTTTGTTAATGTTTATTTATTTTTAGGTCAAAGTTGTACATAAATATGTTTTAAATATGTTTTTATGTTTTAAAGTACTTATGAAATAGTTCAAAACAATTTTTTTATGACTAAAAGTGTTTATTGTTTATTAAAATGATAATATTTAAAGCATATTTATGTACATGTAAAATCATTTAAGAAACACTAGAACATGTTTTTTTATAAGTACTTTCATATACAAAATATGTCTCAAACAACAATATTTATTAAGTATATGTGATTTAAAAAAATATTTTTTTAATACATTCAAATACTTCTACACAAATCACACCTAAATTCTCATACCTAAATATAGTTCGTTTTTTTTTCTCTCAAAAATGTTTATTTAATTTTTTTACTGAAAGATATTTCTATTACACAATGAAATTCACATTCAGAGAGAAAAAGTCTTTACCTTATTCTTTTATAATGAGCTTAATTGGAAAGACACCGATGCCCAATTTTTTTTTTGTTAATTCTAGACTATTATTATTTATATCCCCAAAATTTCAGATTTAATAAAGAAGTTTTGCCACCAAATTTGAAATATTGTTCTTTTTATTTCATAATTACACACTACGACAAATTATTGATTTATTTAAATTCTTTCGACCAAAAATTCTCAAAATAAGCCCTCCTTACATCAATATTTCATAAATACTCACTTCTCCAAAACTTTAATTATGGAAATATCTATAACATGTATAAAAGCACTAAACTTGAAAAAATAATTTTGGATGATAATATTCATAGTGATATTTTAAATTATCTTATTCACTCGTCAATAATATGATAGGTCTCACATATCTCTTAAAAAAATAATTAAGATTCATTCTCATAAAAATAAAAATTATTTTTATCTTTCCTATCACATTTTATATCATTATTATAATTATTAATTCTTTACTACATGCACACAAATGAATAAAAAAATATGTAAGGCTCATAAGGTTTCCTCTCCTATAAAGTTTTTACAATTCACTCATTGCATTTGACTTTCACTGATTTTACCATATTTCTGAATTATGATTTTGAATTGCACTTTGTTATTTTTTACTTTAAATTCATAAACTAGAATATAGTTTCTTATTTCAATGAGCTCTTATCATTTGAGAAAGTATACATTATCATAACTACTAATTTAATTCATTGGGTCAGATTTTATCGGTAAGAAAGTTTACGTTAATCATTGAAATTTTACTAAAAAAATATAAAAATGTATTTTTTTCTTAAAACATTTAATTGAATTGTTTAAAGATTTAAATAGTTACTTATATTTAAAAATTTTGAATAATTTACATGACCACGTTGAACGATAAAATACTAATCTAAGAAAAATGAATAAAATCCATCACAAAATCAAGAAACTGACTTGCCGACCATTCTCTTGTCCAATGCCTCTCTTCCTCCCTTCTTGACACTATCATTCTTTCACATGCCTTGATCAGTTCAGTACGGTTCAATAAACATGCAAGCCGATCAAATCGGTTCAATTACAAATTATGCATACCAACCAACCAAACCGAATGGAGGTCTACTGGCGCTCTACCTCGACCATATGGATATCTGCCTCATCCGTGGGTTTATCTCGAGGATATGGGTTTACCATGGTCATGTGGGTACGCAACTGATCTTTTGTTAGAGTCCAAACAAAATTATCAAGCTTGAAACACCATGACTCTACCCAAAGATCTAAAAGATCACAATGAAAAATGACCAATAAAAAATGTAGATCATTTATGAAACTCCAACCAATTTGGCATCCTTCATGGGTATATTAACTGGATTAGAGTTTCTGGGAAATTGAATTTTCGCATATTTTAATTGTTTCGCATTAATCAAATGGAGATTAAATTTCTTAAGGTTAATAAAGTCTTTAGCTAATACCACACTTTACATTATTGGATTTTAGGTCTAACTTCTGAATTGGTATTTAAAATTACAAACAACATATTAAATCAATTACATATCTATAACAAAATAAATAATGGTAAATACAAAATTATTTTTTTTTTGCAATGATACACATATTACTTTTGTTCTATTAGTGTTATTAATATTTTCCCACTATCAAGCTTTCATTATCAAAATGTTATTATGCATTTGAAGGTTTCTCCAAAAAGTACATAACAATATATTTTGTTGAAAAACTTATACACTAACGAACAAAATAAAGATTTAATTCATTATTTTTTTTAGATAATAGAAATTTAACTATAGATAAATTCTTTTAACTGCTGAAAAAAAATTAATTTTAGACTAAATCCACAAATTTATTAAGCTAACTCTTAAAACATTTGGATTTTTTTCCGCAGACATATGTAGTTACTAAAACTAAAGTTTAGTTAGTAATATTGGATATTTTTTTCCAATTTGACTGAGGAGTATACATAAAGGTATATTTGGAACTAGGAAGATCCTAGAGTGTACAGAGAAATGACTAAAATTTTATACTTGATTTTAGAGTGTGTATAGAAAAAGAGTGTACAGAGATATTTGAGGGTGCAAATAGAATTACCTTCTAGAAATTATATTTCTGCATATTTATTTAAAGAAATTATAATTCTGCCTCTGTTCCGCCGAATATTTATTTTTAGCTCATGTTCTTAAGCATATATTTTTTAGTACCTGAATTTATGCATATTTATAACTCGGCCCATACTTCTGGTAAATTATATCTTCACCCATGAACCTTTTAAATAATTGTAACATGATCGAAAAACGTTTGAGTATTTTTATTTCGCCCTTATAATTGGATAATTAGAATTATGCCTATTTCTCCACAATTGTGTTTTCACACTTTATTTTTAGATATTATATAATTACCCATAATTTTGAAATGGAAAAATTACTCTAACACGCCTCTGGTTTTTTTAAATTACACAAACATCTCTTTCTATATTTAAAAATTATATAAATATCTCTTATACTTTCAGTCTATACGAAACGATGTCATTTTAATAATTAGGTTATCCAAATTGCAAAGAAGAAGATGGAAGAAGTACCGCAAGAGTTCCGTAAAAACTTCAAAGATAACATCCGTCTATTATCACAGCGGATTCTCATCGCCGAACAACTGCACGTTGAAAGCCAAAGTCAGCTACAAAAGGGACCCACGGTATGAGCAATAAAACAAAGCTCTTGAGCCAGCTTATGAATCTGAATTAAAGAACATCAAGCAAATATAAAAAATGCAAGCAATGAATTTAATAGAATCGCCCTAAGTGCAAGGTTGTCAGGATCACGATACTACCTAAGATAGGTGAAAGGGTATAGGATCGAGAATCGTAGGATCTGATCGAGAATCGTAAGATCTTATCAATTCTTAATAATTTATTAATAAAAAATATATTTGTGCTAATGATACTTCAATATATTGAAGTAAAGGATTATATAGCACCGATTTATCCATCTATTAAATAAAAATAACATCAAGTCATCTAAAACAACATAATATTTAGTAGAGTTCTCATACTTTGAAATTTTGAAGAATTAAGTTTAATATAAAATGTTCATGACAAGTAAATATAATAATATTTAATCATCAAAATGAATGTTTTCATTGATTCTTCTATCATTGAAGTCATCACCATCGATCTACTTATCACGTTCATCTTCTTCTTGATTTCTCTTCCGTTCTCTCTAACTCTATCTTCCCTCTCTCTCTTTAACTCTTTCTTCTAAACCCTGACTTCTCTTATTTATGTAATTTTTCATGAATAATGATAGACAAATAAAAATTATTTTTTAATTAATTAATAAATAAACTAATGAAAATAAAAGTTAGTTTTTTGGCAACAAACAAAAGAAGTTTCCGCAAAAAATCTAAAGAAACTAATAAGATATTAAAAAACAAATGACTAGAAAAAAAGAAACAAAAAAGGGTAAAAAATGAAAAATAAAGAGTATATATATTTTTATATGGCACCAAGAACAAACACAATAAGCTAATTTGCACAATAATAAAGTTAACCTAGCGGTGAAAAATATTTACGGTATTCTGTGTACCGTACTCATTCAAGTATAAATTTTTCACTTAAAAGACTAGAACACGTCTAACTAAGAGTACTATAATTTCCCCCTAGCTGTGAACTTATTTGAATATGGCTGATATGATTTAAAAATACCACTTGTCCATAACTTATTTGAGGGAGCATCAAAATTTGTGGGACTCTAGGAGTACCAAATATTTTTTTTTTCTAAAATCATGTGGTCCTCCTGTGCCCGGGCTGGTCAAAACTGAAAATTTGAATTTTCCCTTCCTTAAGTGTCGGTTATCTTCAGGTGCTTGTTTTCAAGAAAATTTGTACAGATTGTCCTTTTGTTCACAGGCTTGGCACACATATTTGTACGTGCCTTTGTGGGTGGTTAGTTCAAACTCATTTGGCATTTATCATATGAAGGAACCTCTCCTCTGAAATTAAGAAGATAATAATATCTTGATAAATTCTAATTAAATTAACATGTTTCGATTATATATTTTTTAACAGCTGGATCTTTATTTTTTTAATTAATACAATAAATGATTAAAAATTCATATAAACCCAAAATTTTAAGATTTTTGGATTATCGAAAAATCTCACACATAATCAAGTAGTCACTTTTAATTAAGTTCATATTTACAATAGTATTTCTGGTACTAATTAAATATATATATATATCAGGTTTATTTGTGTTTTTATGTTTAATTTTTATTATTTTTGGAATATTACGTGTCATTAATTATTTTCCTTATATATATATATATATATATGATACTTTAGTATTTAAAATTCTAAAATAAAGTCCATGTATGATAATATATGGCTTAGGCTAATTTTAAAATGTTTTAATTAGTATTTTAGGGGGTTTTGAAGCTTTTAAATAGTCAACAACCGTGTAATTCAAAATTAAAAGTTGGTTTAATAAAATTTTAAGAGACCTATTTTCCTCAAATATTTCAGTAGCGAGAACAATTTAATGACATTTTTTTTCTAAACTGAATGATATAGTCCACGAATCAACAACTTTTAAAATGTTGTTTCTGTTTTTTAGTAAAAGTATTTCTTATAAAAGCTTCCCTTATATTAACTTCCCCTTTTGATTTAAGTCCAAGGCCGGCTCAACCCATTAGGCCATTGCTTAGGGCCCCTCCTGAATATATGATCTCATAATCTTCAAAATTTCTTATCCTGAGACTCGATATTCTTTTAATTTAGTATTTAATGCTATATTTCCCCTATTTTTTCATTCTGACATATTTCGTCTACAAACCCATATACTTCAACTAAACAATGTCTTTTAATACGATTCCAATAACAAATACATGAAAAGCACTTTGCTATTATATGTTAAAATTTATTTGTTGTTAAAAAATGACATATTACTCAAATTCACATTTTTCCTAGGGCCTCCAAGATCTTTAAGCCACCTTTATTTAGGTCTCAATTTGTTGACTACATCATCTAAAGAAAATTTTGGGTGTATATATGAGGAATGTTAAAAGGTAATATAAAGATTGGATATCTTTTCTCGTAACAAACAAATTATATGTGAAAAATAGAAGTAGCGGGATTTGTTGTGTCCTATCATTTTCTTGTATGACTGATTATCATATTTTTGTTATGCCAGGAGAATGGTCTCGGCTATCTCGAGTAGCTGCGATCTAGGTATGAGAGGATATCGATCATCCACGTGACCTCATCAGTTTAAGCATTGGTGGGGTCGTGTCCATCACCTCAGTCATGGAGGGTGCCTTGTTCATCATAGTAGCATCGGTTAAGAAAGAGTCCTATATTTGGACTTTGTTCAGAAATATTATTGAGTGAGTCTTAGCCCATGTGTTTTTTCTCCCCTACATTTAACATTCTCTCGCTTTGAAAAGTGTTTGATGAAATAACATTTGGCTTCACCAAAATACTATACTAATTTCTTTGTTAATACTATCTTAAGGGTGAGTTGAGAGCTTTTTGTCAAAAAAATTTAGTCAATTAAACATTTTAATTTCAAATTACATATACTTGATAAACATTGTTATTTGAAACACATATTAGTGTATGTAAACACTTTCATAAAAAAACGCATGTTCAAGTGTTTTTAAAAATATTTCTGCATGCATAAAAATATACTTTAAATATATGTAAGCGATACGTAAAAAACATCTACGACATAATTTTTACATAAGATACTATCATTTTAGTATATAAAATAACTTCTAGTTATAAACATTAACAACACACTCTAAATGTGACAAACTTCTTTTTCTAAAGCTGCTTATGCCGCTTATTGCTTTTAGTCGCTTATTGCTCGTGATAATTGTCACAGAGAAAGATTGGCTATCTACGCGAAGTTTTCATGGCAAAGTTTTTTCTTATTTCTTTTTTTTAACATAAAAGTTTTTTCTTATTTTTTTTAACATTTAGTTTCATAAAAACCCAAAATTAGGCATTATTTGTGGTCGCTTTATTACGAAATGGAGGAAGGTTACGCTAAACGGCAAAAAGTTGGTTATTCTTTTTTGTTTTTCAAATGATGTAGATTCGTTTGTAATTTCAAAAGCCAAAACGGCCTGATTTTGGTTATACTAACAACATGTTTAATGAGGTTAGTTTTGTTACAATATTATATTTTGAGGTAAAATGTGGAGATATATTTGACATGTAACATAATATTGGTGTCGTTTGCTAAATATTTTTATTTGTTGTCTTTTGGTTTTGTTCTGTCTTTTCTTCATTTTATATTAAGGGTTATCATCCCCGAATAATTTCTTTTTTGTAGGCAGATTTAGTCTTACATTACTTTAAGAAGTAAAGTAATTATCCACAGCATGTAAATATGTCATTGATGTTTTACATGTAATCGTAACTTTAATAGGTTATACCTAGCTATCCTTTATTTGGATAGGTAATTTTTTACAGAATTAACTTAAACTTCAAATGTACATAAAAATTAATTATATATCAGACGAAGGTTAAAGTGATCATTTTTCAAATTAAAAAAAAAGGAAAAATTACGTTGACACCCTTTATAGTTTACATAAACTATACATACACCCCCTTTATATTTAAAAATTACATAAATCTTTCATGTACTTTACATTCAATAACAAATAGGTTCTTTTTTTAATGAATTAAATGAACAATGAAATGTCCAAAAACATCACTATCCCCTTTTTAAACCCACAAATCTATAATTGTATCAAAATTTGAAAAAAAATTATGAGTAGGATGCCCTATGATTCAATATGATTCTAGTCAATTGCTTTGTTAACGTGTGTTTGGATTAAATTATGATTTCAAATAGGGATAAAAGTGTTATAAGACATTTACGGTGTCCATTTAATATGGTCAAAAATTGTTAAGGAATTAGATCTATTTGTGATAGAATTTGAAATACAATAGAGGGTTGGGTAATTTTTTAAAATAAAAAATATAATTTAGACAAATTACATGAGTAGTCAATATATTTTTTTTTAAGAAAAATATTTGCTTTTACATTCACAAACCGGTTGGCCCATCAGTGACCCTAATTTATTCACAAAAACAACTGCCAGTATAGCTGTATTGTATGAAAATAGTGAATTAGTAATCCCATTATATATTATTTTCCCTTTTTCTATATGAAAATAGTACAAAACAATTTTTGTATGAAAAGAGTAAAAGTGATTTTTAAGGAAAATTGTACCGGTTATCCACTTTTACTATTTTCATACAAAAATTATGTTGTACTATTTTCATATAAAAATTGCTTGGTACTATTTTCATACAAGACATGACAATCAAAGTGGAAACAAGACAATGTAAAGAAATTATAAAAAGGAAAAAAATGAAAAAACATTATTGATATATTTGGGGACAATTAATATTACATGTAAATTAAAATTGATGCTTAATTTAAATATTATTCTTAATAAATATGATAAATCATTTATGAAATAATTATAAGAGTATAGTAAGTAATTTTTGTACGAAATAGTACAAACTAATTATTGTGCGAAAATAGTACAGTAGATCTTTTGTATGAAACTAGTAGAAGTGGATAACCGGTACAGTTTTCCTTAAATCACTTTTACTCTTTTCATACAAAAATTATTTTGTACTATTGCCATACAAAAACAATTAAGTCTGTAAGAAAAAAAAATCAAAGTTGGCTTAGACTTAACTGAGAAGGATAAAGAAGAGTATCTTGTTTGTTTGAAGAAGAAGATGCTAATTTCATATCTTATTTTAATTTTTAAATAATTATATCCTATAAAACAATTATGTATATATTATATTTTGATAAGAGTTAAAGTGATAAAATTAAATATAACTTCTAGTAGTTAGATAGAGTTAAACAACCTGCTAAAAGATAGAGATCGAGTAGTTGAACAACTTCCTATTTATTGAAACTCAGAATATATTAGTTGAACTTCTGTATATATGTGTTGAACCGCTTCTAACATTTTATTGAAACCCGACATCAATCCTGACCCGACATTGTATAATTTTAGGGTGATAATGTATATTTGTTTGAGATATAACTTCTAGTAGACTTGTTATTTTATTTTGTTGGCCAAGATAAATAGATATTCTTATTTTATGTGCAAGAGATTGAGAAATTAAATATCAAAATTCTTTTTGTCTTTTCTGGTTTCCTTATATAAACACCTAACCCAATATATTTACAATTTTATGACAAATGTAATCAATATATCACTTTACCTCAGAATAGGTGTAATTTTAAAATTGGGTTAGGTGTTTCTCTACACACCATAACTCACATTCTTTGTCTAGAAAACTGAGTATGTTTTAGCTCCCAAGCTAAAATTCTGAGCTTCATTTCTCTCTCTAATTATGCGGAATACGCTCCCGTGTCAGTAGTTTGGAAGGAGTGGCGATTTGGTTAAGGTTTTGAACTTCACTAAAAAGTAGTAATGGCGAATTACAAACCAAATGAAGAAAGTGAAAACGAAGCAGACAGACTGTTAAAGAGTAAGAGAAACACAGAAATAGAGAGGGTCTCCACCTCTGGCCTCCTAGCCTAAGCTTTCTTCATTACAATAAAAACAAACCTCTCTCTCTCAAATCAATTTCTTTCGTTATGGCTTCAAAACTTGTTTCTGCCTGTAAAAATTAAGAGTTTTGATGTAAAAATTTCATTTTTATATGAAACTGCATTGGAAAATCAAAAGGGTATTTTTTTCATTTTCAATCTTACTTAGCTCTCAATTTTATCCAAACTTGTTAAGTTTTCTCTTTCCCTTCTTTATTACATATATTACACAGTTTAGGTTCTGCAAAAGTAGGAGTGGGGTTGTTTTTTAGAGATTTCAGGCGTTTGGTAATGAGTTCAAGGATTGAGAAAGAAGAGTATAGTGCAGAAATAACAGAGAGTGAGCTGGGTGATCTGCAATATCTTCACTCTGTTTCTCTTCTTTTAGTTCTTTTCTTGTGGCCCATGTGGGTGACATAACATAGAGGGGGTGAGTTAAAGTGTGTAGAGACAAAAGGTGGGTTAATGTGTTAATTAAAGTTGATGGTGATAAATGATTAAATTAAAAATTTAAGATTATAAATGATAAAAAGTATAAAGTTGAGGATTTAATTTATAGTTTTTTAAAAAACTATGAGCAAAATGTCATATTTTCAATTTATGAACAGTTTTCAAAAAATTATTATAACATAACTACCCACGTTTCAATTCATGGGTAGCTAAAAAAGCAGCAAACTAGGTCATGATTATTGTTAGCCAATTTTGATATTATACCAATGTTTTGCTTTCTAAATTTTATTCTCAAATTTGTCTCAAAGATCTATAGAAATTTACATATTTTTTTCTCTCCCGAATAATACATATTGTAATACGGGAAAACGGGTTACTTATATAAAATTGAGCGTCGCACCGTGAATCCGTGAAATTGAGTGTTGCACCGTGAATCTGTGATCCTCGAGAAGCATGAGGCCTTTTGGTCTTCCTCATAACTGGGTTAGAATCCCAGCTTGTTTATAATTAGGTTAGAGTCCCAGCTTGTTTTTTTATTGAAAACGTTTTTATATTTTAGGACAAAGTACACGGATATCTCCTAAAGTTTATTTAAAAATAAGGATACCTCCTGTAGTTTTTAGAAAGACAAAGACCACCCTTGATATTTTATTTTGTAGACAAAAAAAAACTCAAAAACTTTAATTTTTAAACTAACGACGTTAATTTTTTAAAAATATTTAGAATACCCTTTATCAACCATTTTGCTAATGGGTTTCGGGTTATATCAAACGCTCAATTTTCAGGTTATATCAAACACACTCTTTTGATTTAACCTGATATAACACGTAGAAAAAGAACAGCCTCGGGTCCAGGTATTTGAGCTCGGGTACGGGTGCACATGTCTTAGGTAAGGGTCAAAACTAAGATTTATTCTGATAATTTCATTTTAAAATAAAACTATTTCTAACAAATTATACTTATTTATCTTTTCTGAAATTATATGGAGTGTCCTTATCTTTAGACAAACCTTAGGGGTGTTTTTTTATTTTTATTATACATAGTGGACTTTATCATCTTCTGGTAAATAAAGATGTATATAATTTGATGGTTTTGTTAGTTTTAGAATAATATTATTTTTACATATAGTATTACTCCGCATGAAAATTATATGTTACTATATTGTTCTATATTATATATAATTGTGAATTTTGTAGTCAGAATTATTTATGTCAAATTTTTCAAATAAAACGTAGAATACATGTTTAATTTTAAAATCTGAATTTTCCCGCTTCCTGAATTATTGACAGAATTATCGTCAAATGTCTAACTGTTAATTTCTCAATTCATTCTTACCCAATAATATTCTATATTTTTACCAAGTCGAATTAACTAACTATAGTCTTGATTGTTAATTAAAATGAAAATCCAGAATTTTAAATTTGATACATAAATAAAATTAATATTTTTAATAAATAAGGGTACTAATTATAATCATTTAACGGTCACTTTGAATATTTTACTCTTAAAAAGGGTCATGTCACATTTTTTTCTTCATAAAAGTTATATCGAATGATCTAAATATTGTTGCATGACTTTTACTTTTATAAACAAGTGTCATCAACCCGTATATCCCTCCAACTTCTTTTCACACAATTTTTTCTAAAGTGAAAATTTAAGGTTGATATTTAAATAATTTTAACCTTAAATTTTAGATATTTTTTTAACAAAAATAACAAATTAAAGATCGATTGATAGTTTGACGACATTTCGTAATTTTTTTAACAAATAAAAGTGAAGAAATGTATATAATAGAAAACATAAGGAGAGGAAGGAAATATCTATGCATATTGTATATTGAATTTTATTTATGTCAGTTATTATCAAATTATTCCTATTGACTTTTATGTTCAATATATAGATCATCACAAGCAAAGACTAGACTAGTACATTTTTGTAAAAACATATAACTATTTGTATTGGGAATCACCAATGAGTTCAAGGATTGAGAAAGAAGAGTATGGTGCAGAAATAGCAGAGAGTGAGCTGGGTGATCTGCAATATCTTCACTCTGTTTCTCTTCTTTTAGTTCTTTTCTTGTGGCCCATGTGGGTGACATGACATAGAGGGGGTGAGTTAAAGTGTGTAGAGACAAAAGGTGGGTTAATGTGTTAATTAAAGTTGATGGTTATAAATGATTAAATTAAAAATTTAAGATTATAAATGATAAAAGTATAAAGTTGAGGATTTAATTTATAGTTTTCTAAAAAACTATGAGCAAAATGTCATATTTTTAATTTATGAACAGTTTTCAAAAAATTATTATAACATAACTACCCACGTTTCAATTCATGGGTAGCTAAAAATGCAGCAAACTAGGTCATGATTATTGTTAGCCAATTCTGATATTATACCAATGTTTGCTTTCTAAATTTTATTCTCAAATTTATCTCAAAGATCTATAGAAATTTAGATATTTTTTCTCTCCCGAATAATACATATTGTAATACGGGAAAACAGGTTATTTATATAAAATTGAGCCCTGTACTGTGAATCCGTGATCCTCAGGGAAGCATGAGGCCTTTTGGTCTTCCTCATAACTGGGTTAGAGTCCCAACTTATTTTTTTTATTGAAAAACATTTTTATAATCTAGGGAAAAGTACACGGATATCTCCTAAAGTTTATTTAAAAATACAGATGCATCTTGTAGTTTTAGAAAGACAAAAACCACCATTGATATTTTATTTTGTAGACAAAAAAGTTCAAAAACTTTAATTTTTTAACTAACGAAGTTAATTGTTTAAAAATATTGAGAATACCCTTAATCAACTATTTTGCTAACGAGTTTAGGATTATATCAAACCCTCAATTTTCAAGTTATATCAAATACACCATTTTGATATAACTTGATATAACACGTAGAAAGAGAACAGCCTCGGGTCCAGGTGTTTAAGCTTGGGTACGAGTGCACGTGTCTTGGGTAAGGGTCAAAATCTAATGTTTATTTTGATCATTTCATTTTAAAATTAAACTATTTGTAACAAATTAGATTTATTTATCTTTTCTAAAATTACATGGGTGTCATTGTCTTTAGACTAACCTTAGGGGTGTTTATTTTTATTTTTATTATACATAGTGGACTTTATCATCTTCTGGTAAATAAAGATGTATGTACTTTGATGGTTTTGTTTGTTTTAGAATTTTTACATATAGTATTATTCCACATGAAAATTATATGTTACTATATTGTTCTATATTATCTATATTTGTGAACTTTGTAGTCAGAATTATTTATGCCAAATTTTTCAGATAAAACGTACAATACATGTTTAATTTTAAAATCTAAATTTTTCCGTTTCCTAAATTATTGACAGAATTATCGTCAAATGTCTAACTGTTAATTTCTCAATTCATTCTTACCTAATAATATTCTATATTTTTGCCCTCTCGAATTAACTAACCATAGTCTTGATTGTTAATTAAAATGAAAACCCACAATTTTAAATTTGAAGCATAAATAAAATTATTTTTAATAAATAGGGGTACTAGCTACATTCCATTTGACGGTCACTTTGAACATTTTACTCTTAAAAAAGGTCACATCACATTTTGTTTTCTTCATAAAAGTTATCAAATGATCTAAATATTGTTGCATGACTTTTACTTTTATAAACAAGTTTGTCATCAACCCGTATATCTCTCTACCTTCTTTTCACATAACTTTTTAGTAAAATGAAAATTTAAGGTTTTAAATAATTTTAACCTTAAATTTTAGATATTTTTAACAAAAAATAACAAATTAAAGATCGATTGATAGTTTGACAACATCTCGTAATTTTTTTAACAGATAAAAGTGAAGAAATACATATAATAGAAAACTTAAAGAGAGGAAAGGAAATATCTATGCATATTGTATATTGAATTTGATTTCTCTCAGTTATTATCAAATCATTCCTATTGACTTTTATGTTTAATATATATATCATTACAAGCAAAGACTAGACTAGTACATTTTTGTAAAACATATAACTATTTGTATTGGGAATCACCAATATATTTTAAGAAAATATATAAAAATTTGCATCGGAAATCATCAATAAGTGTGGTAAATTAAATAGATACAAAAGTCAATTAATAGATACAAACCAAAAGAGAAATTCTCCATATTGATTTCGTATTTAAAAAATCAATAGGGAGTCTGATTTTTATTCATAATAAATAAGTGAAAAATGTTCAATTTTGATTTTAACAAAAATTGCATGAAAACAAATTAAATAGAGAGATATAAGTTGATGGGATTTGAGAGCTTTTATTAATAACTGAAAATTATTAAATTTGACTTTAAGAAAAAATAGTATGAAAAATATTGAGGAGAGATCTCAAAATCATCAAATTATTACATAATTGTGACTGGAAATGCCTCACAAACTTTAGCCAGTGGGTCCTCTTTTAAAACTAGGAGTTTTTCTCCCAGTATTGATATTGTGATTAATTCTGACCATTGGATATGACTAGATTGATTCCTTAGATGAATATTAAGCTCAATTTTCTTTGCAATCAGAAGAATGTGTTTTTCATCTTCTGTCATCTACCTTTTCAGGTTGTTTCACTAAATTTTTTATAAATTTAATTTTGACCCTAATCTTTCTTGAGAAGTTTCACCAAATTCTTTTATAAATCTGATTTTCATCCCAATCTTTTTTGGCAAGATTCGTAAAAAAATTTATAAATTTTATTTTCACCCCAAGCTTCCTCAAAAAGCTTCACCAAAGTGTTTACAAATTTCATTTTCACCCAAGCTTCCTTCGAAAGCTACCAAACTCTCTTCCTTCTTCACAACTCTCTCTCTTCGTCAGCTCTCTCTTCGTTGTCCAGCTCTCTCTCTCTCTCTCTCTTCATTGACTCTCTCTGCGTTCATCGTCGGTGCTCTTTCTATCGGTGGCACTATCTCTATGATCATCAGCTCCCTCTCTCTGCGCGATTTAGGGTTTTGGTTTGGTAAGTTTACCTTTATTGTTGATTTCCTTCATTTTTCTTCTTGAGTTAGGGGTGAGCTTGTTTTTGATTTGGTAAGTTTATCTTTGTTGCTGATTTTCTTGGTCTTTTTCTTCTCGTGTTAGGGGTGAGCTTGGGTTAGGATTTATTTGATTCTATGTTTATTGAATATCTTCTGTTTTTTAAGTTTTTTTCAATACCAAACAACGAATCAACTGTAAGAATTTTTTTGATCTTTGCCCTCTTAATTAATGATTGTTTTGTTTATCTCTATGCCTGATACTAGTGGGCAAAGTTTTTCATGATAAGTACCGCATCTTACTAAAGCACATTTCTCTATTTTTCTGATGCCTTTTTTTATTTTTATATATTGTCGATAGTTAACGATCATCTAAACGGGACATTCTCGATGAAGATGTTTTTAATGTCATTGGGGTGGTTTAAACATTTAAAGTATTTGCTCGCTTTCTCTGCAGACGTATTAATTATGTTTCTTGATTTTGATATTGATTCTCATTCTGAACCATATCACGAGTATCACTTTCATTTTGTTGAGCATTCTTAATTTATGCAAATGGTTATATTATATTTTTATCTGTTCAATTAGTAGTGCTTAGCTACTTGTTGTAGCTTGTAAAATGTTTTCTTTTATCCAAAATGTGAATATGATATATTGCACGTAAAGTAATTGAGAAATTGGATATTAAACTATTGTCAGAAGTTTGGTCTTTCCTTTTTGCACTGTCTTTTGGTGCGTTTGTTTTGAGTATTTTACTGTCTTATGTCAAAATCTCTGCTGAAACAATTATTAATGTATGGCTTCTTTATTCTTGTTAGAAGTTTTCTCTTTTAATTGTTCATTTGATGCTTTTATGCAGATTCGTGAAGCCCAATACCTTTTTGCAGTATGCTTCGTAACACCTAATGGGTAATACTTGATATATGGCTTATATGTGTCTTAAAAATGTTTCACTCTTTTAAGTAGGATAAGATGTTCAAGTTTTTTATTTTAAGGCAGTTCTTTTGTTTGTTTTATAATTTTGCACTAATTTGAATAAAAATACAAATTTGTCATTGCAATTCTTTTAGTAATTGTACCTTTATTGTTGGCCCATTTTAATGATTGCAATTCTATATGTTTATACGCATATTTGAGACTTGATTGTCGATAAAGTAAGTTAGAGAAATTGGTAATTTCTCTAAATTTATGAGTTTTCTTGTGGCGGTGTCTATCTGCTACATTCTATTTAGGCTTTTGGTTAGAACAAAGTATTTTCGTGTTGTTTTTAGTTTCTTAATGTCCAATAATGCCTTTAGGCCATAAAATTCAACAGATGGTGAAGAACCGCCCAAATCCAAGGTATTTTACTAATAATAAATACACTATAATGGTCTAAAATTACGATAGTTTAACCATCATTTGTTTTTGTTTATGGTTAACGTGAAATAATTTTGGGTTGTGAATGTTGGGATCAAAATCACATATTATGTCTTACTTTAATGTCAAAGATAATAAGCATGTTATTTACTAATGGTGGCATATCAATTTTTTATTTCTTGAAGATATGTATACTAGTAAGTATGCATTACTGGAATTACTCTCTAGAGTACAAATTATGTAGTGTTAACCTGCTTAGCAATATGAGAATATATGCATTAGTCTCTTTCTTCATTGCTATATTTTGAAAGACAATCCATTTTTGAAATTGAGTTTTCTGAGTGTTCATGTTTGATCAATGCAGGTAAACTATAAAGAGACAAATAACCTGAGAGCGTTATCTATCAACAGTCCTCCTCAATTCTGCTTGGCATGAAGCGGAAAACATGACTTATGACTGAAGAGTCAGAAGTCTTATGTTTCTACCATATATGCTAAGGTTTTAATGTTGAAATTTAGGTTAGTCGGTGGAACGGTATATGAAAATGACTAAGTGTGTCTAAATAAAAATGACTAAGTATGTGAAAATAGACAAGTAAATGATAATGACTAACTGTGTGTAAATAACAATGGCCACGTGAAAATGACCAAGTACAAATGTTGACTTTTTATTTTGGTGTTCACCAATTTTATAGTGGGGTACAAACGGAATCTTAAAGGATTCATCAAAATATGTTAGTTGATACTTGTTGGAAAAATCCCCCCCTAACTGTAAACTTAAAAAACAAATGACTAGAAAAAAAGAAACAAAAAAGGTAAAAAATGAAAAATAAAGAGTATATATATTTTTATATGGCACCAAGAACAAACACGATAAGCTAAATTGCACAATAATAAAGTTAACCTAGCGGTGGAAAACATTTACGGTATTCTGTGTACCGTACTCATTCAAGTATAAATTTTTCACTTAAAAGACTAGGACACGTCTAACTAAGAGTACTATAATTTCCCCCCTAGCTGTGAACTTATTTGAAGATGGATGATATGATTTAAAAATACCACTTGTCCATAACTTATTTGAGGGAGCATCAAAATTTGTTGGACTCTAGGAGTACCAAATATTTTTTTTCTAAAATCATGTGGTCCTCCTGTGCCCGGGCTGGTCAAACTGAAAATTTCAATTTTTCCCTTCCTTAAGTGTCGGTTATCTTCAGGTGTTTGTTTTCAAGAAAATTTGTACAGATTGTTGTTCACATGCTTGGCACCCATATTTGTACGTGCCTTTGTGGGTGGTTAGTTCAAACTCATTTGGCATTTATTATATGAAGGAACCTCTCCTCTGAAATTAAGAAGATAATATCTTGATAAATTCTAATTAAATTAACCTTTTTCGATTATATATTTTTTAACAGCTGGATCTTTATTTTTTTAATTAATACAATAAATGATTAAAAATTCATATAAACCCAAAATTTTTAGATTTTTGGATTATCGAAAAATCTCACACATAATCAAGTAGTCACTTTTAATTAAGTTCAGATTACAATAGTATTTCTAAATAATGGTACTAATTAAAAATATATTCCAGGTTTAATTGTGTTTTTATGTTTAATTTTTATTATTTTTGGAATATTACGTGTCATTAATTATTTTCCTTATATATATATATATATATATGATACTTTAGTATTTAAAATTCTAAAATAAAGTCCATGTATGATAATATATGGCTTAGGCTAATTTTAAAATGTTTTAATTAGTATTTTAGGGGTTTTTGAAGCCTTAAATAGTCAACAACCGTGTAATTCAAAATTAAAAGTTGGTTTAATAAAACTTTAAGAGACAATATCTCTATTTTCCTCAAATATTTTAGTAGCGCGAACAATTTAATGACATTTTTTTTTTAAATTGAATGATATAGTCCACGAATCAACAACTTTTAAAATGTTGTTTCTGTTTTTTTGTAAAAGTATTTCTTATAAAAGCTTCCTTTATATTAACTTCCCATTTTGATTTAAGTCCAAGGCCGGCTCAACCCATTAGGCAATTGCTTAGGGCCCCTCCTAAATATATGATCTCATAATCTTCAAAATTTCTTATCCTGAGACTCGATATTCTTTTAATTTAGTTATTTAATGCTATATTTTCCCTATTTTTTTCATTCTGACATATTTCGTCTACAAATCCATATACTTCAACTAAACAATGTCTTTTAATACGATTCCAATAACAAATACATGAAAAGCACTTTACTATTATATGTTTAATAATAATATACTAGTAAGTATGCATTACTAGAATTAATCTCTAGAGTACAAAGTATGTAGTGTTAACTTGCTTAGCAATATGAGAATATATGCATTAGTCTTTTCTTCATTGCTATATTTTGAAAGACAATCCATTTTTAAAATTGAGTTTCTGAGTATTCATGTTTGATCAATGCAGGTAGACTATAAAGAAACAAATAACCTGAGAGCATTATTTATCAACAGTCCTCCTTAATTCTGCTTGGCATGAAGCGGAAAACATGACTTATGATTGAAGAGTCAGAAATCTTATGATTCTTCCTTCATATTATTAAGATTCTTAGTTATTGTAAATTCAAAGTGTAATGGAGGAATTGATTGTTCAACATGCAATAGTTTAGCCAAAAAACACTTGATATATAAGCATTGAAACTTTTACATACTCTATATTATCTTGTGCAACTCACAATATGATGGATTATAGGAAAAATCTAATTATTTGATAATTGATTACTTTTCATAATCAAAATTTATAACAATCTTCGCTAAATACCATATGTGCTAAGGTTTAAATGTTGAAATTTAGGTTAGTCGGTGGAACAGTATATGAAAATGGCCAAGTGTGTCTAAATAAAAATGGCTAAGTATGTGACAATGGACAAGTAAATGATAACGACTAACCGTGTGTAAATAAATATGGCCACGTGAAAATGACCAAGTACAAAGGTTGACTTTGTATTTTGGTGTTCACCAATTTCGTAGTGGGGTACAAACGGAATCTTGAAGGGTTCACCAAAATATGTTAGTTGATACTTGTTGGAAAAATTTACTAAATGCATAAAAATTATTAAGTTGTGAAATTGACCAAGTCACGGAAATGATTATTTGCATTTAAATGACTAAGTGTGTAAAAATAACTAAGTCCAAGAAAATAGCCAAGTGCATAAAAACAAATACATGAAAATGACGAGTATATGAAAATGTGTAAAAATGATCAAGTGTGTGAATATATAATTTATCGACTATGATAAAGTATGTGAAAATGTCTAAGTGTATGAAATGACCAAATTTGTGAAAATGACTAAGTGTATGAAAATATTTAAGTGTGTAAAATTGGTTAAGTTACAAAAATTACTAAGTGTGTGAAAATGACACTTAGCAATTAATTAGAGCCATTAAACTAGCGTTTGGCAATAAAGAAATGACCAAGTGTGTTAAATGATTAAGTTGTAAAAAGGGCTAAATTGTGAAAATAACTAAGCACATTAAAATGACCAAGTATGTTAAAATAGTTAAGGGTATGAAAATGGTAAAATGTGCAAAAAATAATCAAGCGTATGAAAATGGTGAAATGTGAAAATAAGAAAGTTCGTGAAAATGACTAAGTGTGTGAAAATAAGTAAGTGTGTGAAAATGATTAAGTGTGCGAAAATGTCCAAGAGTGAATATAGTTAAATGTGTATGAAAATTATTAAGAGTCATCAGTACATGGAGATTCGCCTACCATGACTGGTGTTTGGGGCCTGCTGGACACGTTTGAGCCCCAAACGCCAGACACACAAGCGTTTAGTCCCAATACTCCATGTTGGATTGTCGCACGCGCAAGTCAACTTCTGGATGGCGTAACTTTTGATTCGGATGGAACCATGTGGGTCGTAAGATATCAAATCAAAACTTATTCATAGATCTACGTGTGCGACCGGTAATATCGCAGCCCAATTTCGGGTCTAAAAAACACCTTTTTAAATACTTTCGGAGGTCCCAAAGCTTTTACGCTCTTAATTTTGGGCTTTTTTTTATCATTTTCATCTCTTTTAATTTTTAGAGTTTTTTATATGCTTATAAATTAAAGCATAAATAATTTATTTTCCAAATTTTATGGGGTTATAATTTTTTAAATTTTAATATTCAATTTCAAACTTTTAGCGGATATGTTTCATATGGATAGAATCTGACTTTGAGGGTTATACGAGTTCGTCAAACCGGTAAATAGGATTTACCGACCATCATAACATCACAAACTATAATTATATATGGTGAAAACCCGTCCTGCTTGATACTTGTCACAAAAGCACAACAACATTATCAATGACAACTTTTAACGAGTTTATGAATAATTGTGCAATTGTATCAGGAATCCTTAATTAATCCAATCTAATTTCATATAATAAGTGAGTATAATGAATGTTTGCATTGAAATAATAAGTTTTTTCTATTTTCATCGATGATTTTTCCAGTGTACGGTAAATAATTACAAAAATATCTCATTTTACGGTTGATTGTGAAAAATAGCGATTATGCCTATTTATACATGGCATTTGGGAATGAATTAGATAATTGGAGGCATAAAACTGGCTTTTGGCTTTGACGATGCGTCAATGCGATTGGCACCTTCAGGATGACGTTTAAGAGCTAAAAATATGTGATTCGCCTATTAGGTATGGCGATTAGATTGTTCGTATTTGGTGAACCCCTCTAAGAATTATTATTTTGTACGTATTTGGTGAATCCCACTACGTAATTATCATTCTTGCATGGGTTCACCAAAATATTTCACGTACAAAATAAATCATTCTTCGAGGGGTTCACTAAAATATTTCACATACAAAAACAATCATTTTTCGAGTAGTTCACCAAAATATTTCACGTACAAAATTATTCATTCTTGGAGGGGTTCACCAAAATATTTCACGTACAAAATTAATCATTTTTCAAGGAGTTCACCAAAATATTTCACTTACAAAATTAATCATCTTCGAGGGGTTCACCAAAATATTTCACTTACAAAATTAATCATTCTTCGAGGGATTCACTAAAATATTTCGAGTACAAAATCAATCATTTTTCTAGGGGTTCACCAAAATATTTCTCGTACTAAATCAATCATTCTTCGAGGAGTTCATTAAAATATCTCATGTATAAAATTATTCATTTTTTGAGTGTTTTTCTAAAATGTAGTGGGCACGTACAAAATTACTTGATATTTGGTGTAAAATGACAACAGCATAATGAAGAATACATTATTAACCATCATAAAAAGGTCCTAAAACCATTGTATTGATGCAAAATCGCCAAAAAAGGAAAAACAAATGCCAGGAACCCTTAAAACCGTCGGTATTGGTTAGGAAAACCGCTGGGATAGATTGATGAACCCTAGTACGTAATTGGTGAACCTCACTACATAATCGGTGAATCTCAGTACGTAATTGGTGAACCCCCTTAAAAATTATTAATTTATACATATTTGGTGAACCCTAGTACATAATTGGTGAACCCCTCAAAAAAATCTTCTTTTGTACGTATTTGGTGAACCACACTATGTAATTGGTGAATCCCTCCAAGAATTCTTCTTTTGTACGTATTTGGTGAACCCCAATACGTAATTGGTGAACTCCACTACGTAATTGGTGAATCCCTTTAAGAATTATTCTTTTGTACGTATTTGGTGAACTCCACTACGTAATTGGTGAATCCCTCCAAGAATTCTTCTTTTGTACATATTCGGTGAACCCCAATACGTAATTGGTGAACTCCACTACGTAATTGGTGAATCTCTCTAAGAATTCTTCTTTTGTACGTATTTGGTGAACCCCGGTACGTAATTGGTGAACTGCAATACGTAATTGGTGAACTCCAGTACGTATTTGGTGAACCCCTCCAAGAATTATTTTTTTGTACGTATTTGATGAACCTCACTATGTAATTGGTGAACTCGAGTACGTATTTGATGAACCCCAATACGTATTTGATGAACTAAAAAAATAAAAAAAATTTACTACATGGGTTTTGTATGACCCAGATTACTTCAAATGCAATCTAAAGGCCACAGTAACCCAACATCATTATAAAATTATCCTTAGTTAGGATCAATTTGAACGTTTTTATCTGCTAAATGGTTTTTAAACACCCCAACACTCATCGTTATGGACAGAGTCACTATCAGAATCTTAAAAAGAAGTTCTGAACTAATTTACACATTAGCCAGCTTACTGCTATACCCATACTCCATAATATTTTTTTTGCTCTAAAGTCTCCAAGTCTCTATCATGCAGCTTACAGCTAGCGTGTATGGAAGCATGATTTCCTGACTTCTCTATTTAAAGATGCTAAGCACCTCCTCTAAACGAAGCTCTCTCTCTCTTGATCTGAATTCCGGCTCTCTATCTAAAATCTCTAACCCTCACCTTCACATTATCTGAAAAGGTTTTCCGACTCTCTATCTAAACTCTCTAGCCCTCACGGTGGGGCTGCTTTCAAGCTCACCCAGCCTCCCAGTTCTCTCTCTCAAACTTGCTGTTTCTTCTCAGGTAGTTCTTTTAAGTTTTCTGAATATCTTTCATCATATATTTTCTACGGATCTTTGGAGTTTGTAATGAATTTTTTTGAGAGATTTAGAACATTTAACTTATTTTATGTTTTTTCGGACATTGTATCTTTATAATGTGGACTTGGAGGAGAGTTTAAGTGATTTAGTTGGAATGGTAAGATCTGCTGAACTGGCCCAAATATCTATCTCGCTTCCTATGGCATCCAGTATATTTGTGCCATGTAAATCATTCTTAATCACATAAAATAATTTTAAAAAATAAAAAATTATTTTTGCTTAGTGATATGTTTATTCAATTTGCACGTAAGTAAATATGTTAGGTTAGAAAGAACAATAAATGTATCTTTTGTTAATAATTAATAAATTAAAATATTTTAGTGCAACTTACTGATTGTATATAATTGCGGTAAGAGTTTTTTGGCTGGTGCTTCCATATAAGACAACACTATGTAGTTTGCTTGTATATCTCTTTCATAACGTGAGTAATCTTAACACTAGGCTTATGACTCATTTCATTTACTCTTAATGTAATCCTTTTAATTACTAGACGTTGAATGAAACATTTATAGTACTGAATAAATTTCATTAATTGTAAAAATCGAGCTAGTTTATGCTTTCATTACATTTGATGTTGCCTATATGGCCTAAGATACATAGGCACATGTCACATTATTTTTCAAAAAATTAGGACAACAACGAGTTATTCTTGACTAAATATGCCTGTAGAAATAATTATAAAGTATCACACTTCTTTTTGTTCCTTAATAAAATTATATAAAGAGGAAAATGGTTATATACCAAATAATTTTATTATACTAGCCTAAATTTATGCTATGCACGTGTCAAACATGTTACCGTCACAATTATAATTATGTTATCTAATTATATTTCACTTAGAAGTAAACTAACATTTCCCCCTCAAATTCTATATGTATTTGTATTATATATTCATGCTTATTTTTTTTAAATCAATTACATTATAGTATGCATCTAAATAAAGGAGAATTTGAGTTTTCTAAATGAATGAATTATTAATTTTCTTATCTCTTTCTTTAGGGATTACAATATTTTTCTTACTAAAGTAGACATATGCATGCGTATGTACTCTAATTCACCGCAGATAGTAAAGACGAAAAGTCCAAGTCATTTTTGCATTAAGCTAACAAATTCAGCTAAATTCACAGTAAGTTTTCCTTAATATTTAAATTTTTAAAATTAAATTATTAAGTAGAAATCGTACTAAAAATATATGAAAATTGGATTTAAAGGGATATTGTTGGAATGCAATAAAAATGGTTGGATAGGATAAACACGTCTAAAAGTGTTTTTTTAACAATTTCTCCTTTTAATATACTAGTTTTTTTTACAAACATGAAAGTTTTATATGTAGTTGAAAATAAAGAAATTTAAAATTTATCAATTTTTAATTACTATAGTATTAAATTCATATAATTTAAAAACTAATCTTCAATCCTTCACATTTTTCTTTACGGAATATAGTAAGTTTATTCATAATGATGTGATATTAACAAAATTATGAAGTAAAGTTTGATCATATTTTTCCTGTCATACTTGTTCATAAAAAATATGCATAATAATCTAAGACTTTAATATCTTAATTTGATTATTAGAAATTTCAATTTAAAAAAGTCATTAATTCTAAGTATTAAAATGTTAATTTAATTATTTAATTAAATAACTTCATTAATATGATGATATTTATTGAGAGTTAGATGACAATTTAGTGATTTAATGGAAAATGCGAGGATAAACACTCCTAAAACAATTTTTTGAGAAATTCACTTTTATATATATATATATATATAAAGATGGTATGATATATGATTACTAATTTTTTTTATTTTTCCTCTAATTCCAATTACGCTTCATCTCAATTTTCTTTTTTCCTATATTCCAAGTTTGCATAGTTTGAATATTGTGAAAAAGTAAATAATTATCTGCTTGCTATTATACATATAATATCATTCTCGAACCATCAAAATAAAAAATAAAAGTAAACATATGTGAAAAATTAGAATATCTTTGTGAACTTCCAATTTCTAGTAGGTTATTATAACAATATACAATTTAATCATATTATAAAAAAATATTACGAAAAAAATAATTTAATGTGTTCTTTATGGAATTAGTTTTGTAACCATTTGACATATATGTCATTTCTCAGTTTATGAACTTGTTGTGGTTAATCTTTTTGTTAGATCAAGATAGTTTTTTCCAGATTCTTAACTTGAAATGTTGGCTTGACAACTTTGTTAACTTAAATACTGCAATTAGGTTGTACTTATCTTTTATTGGAATCATTTTTTTTAGATAATATTTTTTATCTTTCTTGATAAAATGATTTATATTATAAATTTTTGTTTTGTATTTAAGTCTTCTTTTACTATTTTTTCTTGAAGGCAATTTACATGGAATGTAATTGAACGGTCGTGCGTGTTACTTGGTAGTGGACAAATCAACAATTAACATATATACAATATATTTGAGAAATCTGATAATTGTTTCCATGCGACAAAAATTAATATGGGCAGCTCTAGAAATGGGGCACTTATGGAGTTCCCAAGTTCATGGAAGACCCATCGCCATTGGACCAAGTTATTTCAATTCAACTCTAGATATGTCCTACATCCAACAGGACCTGTGACGCTACTAGTCGATCCTATATATGAGTTTTACTCCCATTTTTCTCCCAGATACATTAACAGATTTTAAAATATGGTTGGTCAAATGCAACTCTGGAAAATATTATATGGTTAGTAATAAGTTACATAATTTAACAAAATATATCAAATCTTTATATTTATTAATTATATAATATTTGTTTTCAGCGATTTGTTGCGAGCATTACGTCGTCTTCATGAGAACTCAACTTATAATGCCGGACACGGCAACCTCATAAATGGCAAATGCATTCAGAGTGAGAATGCATATCTCTATAATTTCCTTGAATGTACATTATATATTCTTAAATGTAGGTTTTTCTCTTAATAGAGTCATTTAATCTCATTATTTTAAATCTCTTTTTCCTTAAATATTTTTGGTAAATCATTGTATAACTTTAAGTTAAAAATAAAATAGGTAAGGATGATATGATTCAGTTTGGATCAAATTGAAAAAAAGAAGAAGAGGGAAATTCTTTTTTTCAATTTGATCCAAATTGAATCATATCATCCTAATACCTATTATATTTTCAAGTTAAAGTTAGATAACGATGTACCAAACACATTTATTCAGAGAAAACAAGTTTTAAAATTATGATATGAAAATTTCTATATAAAGAGAAAAACCTACATTTAAGAATATATAATGTACATTCAAGGAAATTATAGAGATATGCATTCTCACTCCCAATGCATATGCCATTCATGAGGTTGCCGTGTCCGGCATTATAAGTTGAGTTCTCATGAAGACGACGTAAAGCTCGCAACAAATCGTTGAAAACAAATATTATATAATTAATAAATATAAAGATTTGATATATTTTGTTAAATTATGTAACTTATTACTAACCATATAATATTCTCCAGAGTTGCATTTGACCAACTTAAGTCTTCACACTCATTAAACTATGTTTTAAAATCTATTAATGTATCTGGGAAGAATAAAAAATGGGAGTAAATCTCATATATAGGATCGACTAGTAGTGTCACATGACCTGTTGGATGTAGGACATATCTAGAGTTGAATTGACACAACTTGGTCCAATGGCGATGGGCCTCCCATGGATTTAGAAACTTCATAAGTATCTTATTTCTAGAGATGCTCATATTAATTTTCGTAGCATGGATTTAATTATCAAATTTCTCAAATATATCATATGTTAATTATTGATTTGTCTAATGTCAAGTAGCGCGCTTCACACACGACCGACCGTTCAATTACATTTTATGTAAATTGCCTTCAAGATACAACGATAAAAGAAGAGTTAAATACAAAATATTTACAATATAAATCATTTTATTAGAAAAGATAAAAAAATATTATCTACAAAAGAAATGATTCCAATAAATGATAAGTACAACTTAATTGCAGTATTTTAAGTTAAGAAAGTTGTCAAGCCAACATTTTATGTTAAGAATCTAGAAAAAAAGCTATCTTGATCTAACAAAAAGATTAACGCCAACAAGTTCTGAGAAATGACGTGTATACCAAATGGTTACGAAACCAATTCCATAAAGAACACATTAAATTATTATTTTTTGGTAATATTTATCTATAATATGATTAAATTGTATATTGTTATAATAGCCTCTAAAAATTGGAAATTCAGGAAGATGTTCTAATTTTTCACATATGTTTGTTTTTATTTTCTATATTAATGGATAGAGAACGATATTATATGTAGAATATTGGAATAACTCCAAGAAAAAGGATAGTTACACTCTAAGCTCATGTATATAAGCTAATAGCAAGCAAATAATTATTAACTTTTTCAGAATATTCAAATTATGCAAACTTGAATTATATGAAGAAAGTAAATTGAGATGAAGAGTAACTAGAATTAGAGAAAAAGAAAAAAAATAGTAATCATTTACCATATCATATCATACTCTATATCTACATATAAGTGAATTTCTTAAGCAATTTTTTAGGAGTATTTATCCTTGCATTTTCCATTAAATCACTAAATTATAAATCAATATTTTTATTCATAGAATTAATGAATTTTTTAATTAAAATTTCTAATAATCAAATTAAGAAATAAAAGTCTTAGATTACTATGCATAATTTTTTATGAACAAGTATGACAGGGAAAATATTATCAAATTTTACTATATTCATTGAAGAAAAATGCGAAGGATTAGAAGATTATTTTTTTAATTATATGAATTTCACATTATAGTAATTGAAATTTGGTAAATTTTGAATTTCTTTATTGCTAACTACAAATAAAACTTTTATGTTTGTCAAAAACTGTATATTGTAAAAAACTAGTATATTAAAAGGAGGAATTGTTATAGAAACACTTTTTTTAACTTATAGAAACGTTTTCAGAAGCGTTTATCCAACCGTTTTTATCGCATTCCAACAATGTCCTTTTAAATCCAATTTTCATATATTTTATATTACAATTTCTACTTAATAATTTAGTTTTGAGAAACTTAAATATTAAAGAAAACATATTACGAATTTAGCTTAATTTGTTAGACTAATGCACAAATATTTTGGACGTTTCATCTTGCTATCAGCGGTGAATTAAGAGCACACACACATGCATATGTCTACAATTTAGGGAGAAAAATATTGTAGCTGCACTTCCTACTCCCACATTTATGCTCATATAGTTTGTTGTCTTGACGTTGTGATGTATTTCTTCAATTTTCTTCCCATTGAAGTTAGCATACATATATGATTCTGCCTTAGAACTACTAAATGTCATCAAGCCCACAGGTTTTCAAGCACTACTCCTTTTTTTACCTTTTGAATGGAAAACGTGGTGTTGAAAAGTAAGTCAATAATCTATGAAGACAAAACTTTTTTAACCTTTCAATGTTATAGTGGTGATAGCGTTCAATAATAAATTAATTATTCATTCTAGTTGTTCATATTTTTCATTGCTAATGATATTTATTAAATATAATTGAGTTGTGAAATTAAATTTATTTGATCAAAAGATATGTATATGTATTTAATATAACGGTTTTAATGTTTATATCTGTATCTCATGTGACATTTTACTTCTTTAACTTCAAGTCATTTCACAATGAAAAGATTATTAAAGAAAGAATTAAGAAAATTTATAATTTATTTATTAATTTGATAACATAGTAATGATTGTCATGATATCATGTTTAGCGCGTGCATATCACAAATTTCAGTTAGTATAATAAAATTCTTTGGTATGTAACTATTTTCATATTTATATAATTTCATTATGGAACAAAAAGTGAGTATAAATACTTTACAATTATTTTTATATCCATAATTAGTCAAGAATAACTCAAGAATAACTCGTTGATGTCCTAATTTTTTTTCAAAAATAATGTGACGTGTCTATGTATCTTAGGCCATATAAGCAACATCAAATGTAATGAAAACATAAACTAGTAGAAACTTTACAATTAATGCAACTTATTTAAGTCCCATAAATGTTTATGTTACCTTTAGTAATTAAAAGAATAACATTAGGAGTAAATGAAATGGGATATGAGTCTAGAGTTAAGATTACTCACGCCATGTTAGGAAGAATAATAAATGTGTTTCTTGTTTATAATTTAAAAATACCCACATGCAAATAAAATTCATACTCTATTTTCTTTTAAATTATTATGCGATAAAAAGAGAAATTACATGAACGTTTTCCACAGTAGTTTGTCTTAAATATATCCATACACCTTCCACGTTTCGATATTAAACGTCTTCAATAGTAGTTTGTCTTAAATATGCCCATACATTTATTCCGAAACAAACTACTGTTTCGATATTAAACATACTAAAAAGATTTATTCCGAAACACCTCTATTTGGGTGCGGTGCAGAGGTGCGGTGCCAAGCTCGTGAACAATAGGACGACACTTCGTACAAAATATTTCTCCTCTTCGTTCCTCTTCCTCCTCTCATCCCAGATGCTTTCCCTGAAACAAATTTATCTTTTTCCATCATTTTATTTTGTTTCAACAACAAATTTATCTTGTCAATATCACGAACCTAACAGAGGTGTACGCGATAGAACGTAGATAGATGAGCTTACGATGGAAGCCATGGATAAGTTGCCTATAAAAAGGGAGAAAAGTCGGAGTTCGAGAGAGGGAGAGAGTGAGGGTGTGAAGTTTGGGCGGAGAGCACGAAGAGAGCGGAAGACAGGTGAAGAAATCGCATTTATTTGTGTATTTCTAGCGAAATTTCTGCATTTATT
Organism: Datisca glomerata; assembly: GCA_003255025.1. Classification (NCBI taxonomy): domain Eukaryota; kingdom Viridiplantae; phylum Streptophyta; class Magnoliopsida; order Cucurbitales; family Datiscaceae; genus Datisca; species Datisca glomerata. The sequence continues at coordinate 361,934 of QANY01002415.1, forward strand.
TGTTCATTTCTGGCAGAAATTTTCTGCATTTATTTGTGAAATTTGGGCGGAGATCACGAAGAGAGTGGAAGACAGGGAGAGATTGAGGATGTGAAACTTCTGCATTTATTTGTTATTTACCAACTCAAAATAGGTAAAGAAATTGCAGTTAGAACGATACTTTCATAAATCGCATTTATTTGTTACTTCTGTAGTTATCTTGAGAGAATAAGCCGCCGGAACCGACCAGATGATTTTCGGTTTGGTCGGTTTAATGAGTGTGAAGATTTAAGTTGGTCAAATACAATTCTAGAAAATATTATATGGTTAGTAATAAGTTACATAATTTAACAAAATATATCAAATCTTTATATTTATTAATTATATAATATTTGTTTTCAGTGATTTGTTGCGAGCATTACGTCGTCTTCATGAGAACTCAACTTATAATACCGAACACGGCAACCTCATAAATGACATACGCATTGAGAGTGAGAATGCACATCTCTATAATTTCCTTGAAGGTACATTATATATTCTTAAATGTAGGTTTTTCTCTTTATAGAGTCATTTCATCTCATTATTTTAAATCTCTTTTCCTTAAATATTTTTGGTAAATCATTGTATAACTTTAAGTTAAAAATAAAATAGGTAAGGATGATATGATTCAGTTTGGATCAAATTGAAAAAAGAAGAAGAGGGAAATTCTTTTTTTTAATTTGATCCAAATTGAATCATATCATCCTAATACCTATTATATTTTCAAGTTAAAGTTAGATAACGATGTACCAAACACATTTATTCAGAGAAAACAAGTTTTAAAATAATGAGATGAAATTACTATATAAAGAGAAAAACCTACATTTAAGAATATATAATGTATCTTCAAGGAAATTATAGAGATATGCATTCTCACTCCCAATGCATATGCCATTTATGAGGTTGCCGTGTCCGGCATTATAAGTTGAGTTCTCATGAAGACGACGTAATGCTCGCAACAAATCGCTGAAAATAAATATTATATAATTAATAAATATAAAGATTTGATATATTTTATTAAATTATGTAACTTATTACTAACCATATAATATTCTCCAGAGTTGCATTTGACCAACTTAAGTCTTCACACTCATTAAACCATGTTTTAAAATCTGTTAATGTATTTAGGAAGAATAAAAAATGGGAGTAAATCTCATATATAGGATCGACTAGTAGTGTCACATGTCATGTTGGATGTAGGACATATCTAAAGTTGAATTGACACAACTTGGTCCAATGGCGATGGGCCTCCCATGGACTTAGAAACTCCATAAGTATCTTATTTCTAGAGATGCTCATATTAATTTCCGTCGCATGAATTTAATTATCAAATTTCTCAAATATATCATATGTTAATTAATGATTTATATAATGTCAAGTAACGCGCTTCACACACGACTGACCGTTCAATTACATTCTATGTAAATTGCCTTCAAGATACAATGGTAAAAGAAGAGTTAAATACAAAACAAAATATTTACAATATAAATCATTTTATTAGAAAAGATATAAAAATATTATCTACAAAAGAAATGATTCCAATAAATGATAAGTACAACTTAATTGCAGTATTTTAAGTTAACAAAGTTGTCAAGCCAACATTTTATGTTAAGAATCTAGAAAAAAATCTATCTTGATCTAACAAAAAGATTAACGGCAACAAGTTCATAAAATGAGAAATGACATGTATACCAAATGGTTACCAAACCAATTCCATAAAGAACACATTAAATTATTATTTTTTTTGGTAATATTTATCTATAATATGATTAAATTCTATATTGTTATAATAGCCTCTAAAAATTAGACTCTCAATAATGTCATCATATTAATGGAGTTATTTAATTAAATCAATATTTTTATTCATAGAATTAATGAATTTTTAATTAAAATTTCTAATAATCAAATTAAGTAATAAAAGTCTTAGATTACTATGCATAATTTTTTATGAACAAGTATGACGGGGAAAATATTATCAAATTTTACTATATTCATCGAAGAAAAATGCAAAGGATTAGAAGATTATTTTTTTAATTATATGAATTTCACATTATAGTAATTGAAATTTGATAAATTTTAAATTTCTTTATTGCTAACTACAAATAAAACTTTTATGTTTGTCAAAAACTGTATATTGTAAAAAACTAGTATATTAAAAGGAGGAATTGTTATAGAAACACTTTTTTTAACTTATAGAAACTCTTTTAGAAGTGTTTATCCAACCGTTTTTATCGCATTCCGACAATGTCCCTTTAAATCCAATTTTCATATATTTTATATTACAATTTCTACTTAATAATTTAGTTTTGAAAAACTTAAATATTAAAGAAAACATATTATGAATTTAGTTTAATTTGTTAGACTAATGCACAAATGTCTTGGACGTTTCATATTGCTATCAGTGGTGAATTAAGAGTACATACACATGCATATGTCTACTAAAGAAAAATATTGTAGCTGCACTTCCTACTCCCACATTTATGCTCATATAGTTTGTTGTCTTGACGTTGTGATCTATTTCTTCAATTTTCTTCCCATTGAAGTTAGCTACTAAATGTCATCAAGCCCACAAGTTTTCAAGCACTACTCCTTTTCTACCTTTTGAATGGAAAACGTGGTGTTGAAAAGTAAGTCAATAATCTATGAAAAAACTTTTTTAACCTTTCAATGTTATAGTGGTGATAGCGTTGGTGACTAGAGATAACTCTCTTCAATTATTCGTGGGATGGGTGCCCTCTTTCTCAACTCGAGTCTGAAGTTCAGCGGCTTTCATCGTTGACGAACACCTGCGCTAATAAGACAAAGAAGTGGGCGGTCTATGCCTTGAATGAATCAGTAACAACGAATTAGTGGAATGAGGGATTAAGAGACGGATAGGGGGGAATGGCCTATCAATCATTGGTGGACCTTCCCTTGAACCTGAACTGGTCGAGAGAGATGAACCCGCACCAAATTGGATAACCTTCGAACCGAACCCCCCAACTAAAGATGGAATTCCAGAACCTAAACAACTCAGTTGAGAGGTCACAGGCTCGATCTGGTTTAGTATCAAGGTGATTATCTTTCTCTTTCTATATATATGGGTCCGTGCAGCATTTCCACGATATCGTTATGATCAATTAATGGGACTTGGCC